>JAMXBB010000001.1:16441118-16849377 GCA_024138015.1 Lumnitzera littorea | reverse complement strand
CCCAAAAAAAAAAAAAAAAAAACCAACACCACCAACCCTCCCCACATGCCAACACAAACACTGAAAACACCATCAAATTGGCTTGGAAATGATTGGAACTCATGCTACAAAGTTACTATTTGCAATTGCTTTATATGATATTTGAATTTCTGGGCTGATATCAATTGGCCAAATCTGCTGGATCCAAGGTGGGAGAGAAAGGAAAAAATATATATTTTTCTAGCCATCATGTAGATCAGGAGAGAAAAAAAAAAGAGTATTGCCAGATTATTTATTGAAAAGAAGCTGGTGGAGAATAAGAGAGAGAAAAGAAATCACCATCATCTTGTTCGAGCTTGCCTGAAAAATCAGTGGTCTGATGACCTGATCCACTCCACAGGTTTATAAGGACCACATCAATTCAAGGTTGTCTTCTTTTTCGTTTGTTATTTTTCTTTCTAAGCCCACCACCAAACCAACATAGTACCCTCCAAACATTGACAAACCCACCACCCAACCTAGCAAGCCACCACAACCACCCAGCCCTGACAAACCATGACCACAAACATAGACCCACGAAACCCCCATCACCAGTACTTAAACAATTCACAACCCTAAGCATAGATGCTCTAAAACCCTGACAAACCCTGATCCTATCCCATGATGCCAATCAGCCACACCCATGCCTCTAAACTGGTTTGTTTTTGTCGAAACCAGTACCAACAAACCGTATTCATCTCTTTCTTCTAAATTTTTTTTCCTTTATTGTATTTCCCAAGGAAAAAAAAAATTTAACACTAACTAAAACCAAAATCTCTTTGACTAGAGTCCACCGCCCTTTGACCTCTTTGACCTTGTTTTTTTTTTTAACCTGATGTTGACTTTGGAAATCAAGTTGGCTCACTCGAGAAAGCATTTCTGATCATATCAAGGAGTTCCTTGACATTTGCCATGGCCAGCAATGCCTACATTATCAACTAAAGGATCATAATTTGAGACTTGCACGCATAGGGATTGTTGCCAACCATGATGAATAGAATCGAATGGTTGTCAAACGAGTAAATTGATGAGAAATTGTTGAAGGAGGAAGTTGTGAGTGTTTCCAATGGGAAAACTTAATTGCCTTTGTCCATAGGAAGATTTACTTTGATGTGAGTATGGAAAAGAATAAATTTGCATTTGCTCCTATAGTTGATAAGACAAATGGAAAACAAGAAAGAGTTCCTACCACAGAAGATTTGAAGCAATTGTATGAGAAAGTCTGGGGGAGGGATTTGTAGGAAGTAAGTCCAAGTTTGCAAATGCCATTGAAGAGGACTTGATTGAGGCGTTGAACGGTCCAAGGAATGATTTTGTAACAGGTTCAAATTTTAACTAAAGTTGCCCCATAGAAGTTGAGATTGTGATTGACAATGGAACTGCCACTCTTGAGACAGTGACAATGTTTGAAGATGGAAAAGGATTAGCTTTACAGAGGAAGTGGTAGAAGGAGAGAAAAAGAGGAGGGAATAACTTGCAATTGATCCAAAATTGTCATTGAAGCTATTATACAGGTTTGTTGGGAAGGAGTTCAGAAGGTGTTTTGAAGTCGACCTTAAAGAAGAAAAGCTGACCAATGGATGTTATGTTGGTTGGGCATGTGAAAACTTTTGGGATGATAGGTAAGAGCACTCTTCTCTTTGAAGGGTATGAGGAAGGGTTGGAAATTTATGCCGTTGGCATTGGTTATTGATTTGTTTTTGATGGAGGTGGTTTGAGGCTTTTGATGTTGTTTATTTCTGTTACATCTGAGTACCGGCTGCCTATGCATGCGAATTTAAGGGGGTTGGCATTGTGAGGTATTGATATAATTAATAAAATTAATAGTTTATGTAGTATTAGTACTAGTGTAGTGGCCAAGGTTCTCAATGGCATCTTGCCATGTGGTAAATACATAGTAGAATAGGATTATGTATAGGTGAGAGGAGTGATGAGAGAAGAACTGGCCATTTTATGCTTTTCTCCAGTAAGAGAATGTGCTGGGAGCTTTCAACTCTATGTAGGAGCAATTTGCTCTATGAGTGTGTATTTTAGCCCTAATTCTACCAAGTTAGGGTTTGTAATCACTTTATAAGGTACAAAATCATCACTTGAATTACTGGGTTTGCATCAGATATGTCAAGTTGGAGAGTCCGTGAGCCCATTTGATGATTAATCTGCATTTTACCTCTAAATCTGATCTTATATACAATATCAAAGCAACTGAATGTATTTAGGGAACACAAATACTGTGAGAAGAACCTTTCAAGTCCTTATCTTACTATCTTGTCAGAATTTGTCTATAGTCTTGATACTATTGCATAGAAAATAGGAAAGCAGTCTAACACTTTTCTACCTTTTGTTCAATCTGGTCCTTTGTCCTGGCTATAGTCAAAATGGTTTAATTGGATTGGCCTAACCTCCCCTACTGGTTGAAATCTCAACGCCAGTTGGTCTGTTAAATTCCAAAAACACATAATTACAGTACTAATGTCTAAACCTACACGTTTTTACTATTTAGTAGTTGAGGCTTGCATTTTGAAATTTAGTCTATCAACCTTGCAAATATATCTGTTCGGTGTCTTTGTTATAACAATGTTGAAAAGCTCATGTAGATGCAACATGTGGACATACTGGATTGGCTTGTTTTGGTGGCTTTTTAGAGGAGACAGATGCATTTTGCCAATCCAAGACACTAGATTGAAAAAAATTAAAAAATTTGTAAGTTCAGATTCTTGCAGTGTATTTATCCCTTTTTTACTAAACTGATATATAAGTATTTCACCCAGTGAAAAATCCAGTTCTCCATTTTGAAACAAGATAAGGATTTTCTCTTCCTGTATATACAGAATTTTCTGCTGGAAACTGAAATAAATAGGACAAGAAATGTTTGCATTAAAATTTGCTTTTTGTTTCCTTGACAGTTGAAATTAATGTAATGCTGAAAACTAGAGCTGAAATTTTGGATTGAAGGATTTTTTTGGGGATAAATGTGGATTGGATTGAAGAATTTGCTTGTAACTTTTGTGGCATTCAGTAAACAGAGGACCCTGACATTTTATCCCCAACAACAACAACCCAAAAAAAAAAAAGGGTGAGTGTTGGAATTGCAGTTTGTTCATACTGCTATTCTGATGCTTGCCACTCATTGTTACATATTTCAGACTGGATTATGAAGGCAAGAAGTGGAATATCTGAAGATTCTCTGCATGCTTAAAAAAGAAAAACTATATTAATGCCCTATCTATATTATTTAAGAGGGAATGGCAGTTTCAGTATAGCATGTAAATATTATTAAATTAATCCGCTTTCCTCTAGAAGAAAATAAGTTAATTGGTAGTTATGCATATAAGATAATTTGAATTTTCAAACTTTCATGTAATTAATTAATTTAATTCAAAAGAGAAAACAATTTTAACTGGTTGATTCTATTTATGGGGTTTTTTGGTGTAACAAATATTATCACCAAATCAACCTCCTTCCCTCTTAAAGAAAATAAGTTAATTAGAGATATATTATTTAAAATTTGAAAGAGAAAATAACTTTTTTCTAGATAATGAGCAACCAAATATTGAATTTTTGTTATACAATCATTTTATATTTTTAGGCATCCTTATCATGCATGCGTCACCACTAATAGCTAAAAAGGGTATTGAAACAGGAAATAATAGCATCCTTGAAGATCTTAGCTGTTAAAAATGGAGCTTTAGTAATAATATCCCCACCCTTTCAGTGATTTTATACAATTGTATATCGACTTATATCTATGATTTAATGCCATGAAATGGTTTCTGGGTAAGCTTCTCTAAAGGAACCCCTTGTTTTAGATGCCAAAACATGTTCTAAGCAAACTAGAGCTATTTCCTTTAAAATATTTATGTTAGATAGAACAACAAAGGTGTATTGTTGAGTCAGTAAGGGACTGGTCAAAACAGCTAGTTCTCATATGTTAATTCTACTGTGTTAATTTGGCACAATATGTAGGCAATTTCGATGTGCAGTTTGTGTATCCTGTCTATATTCCTTAATTTTCTCCTTCTTGTGTCTGCATAACAGTTGTTTAATGTGTCATGAGCATGTGATGCAGTTATCTTATTTATCTAAATATCTGAAAATTGGACAAGAACATAAGTACCAGTCTAAGAGAAGCCTTTGTGTAGGAATCTTCGGCCTTCTCTTGAATTAAGTTCTAACAAGTGTCAGAATATGTAAACATGGCTGGAAATCTTAGAGAAAACTACCCACTTACCAAGAGAAGTTTTAAGGAAAATTAACCATTGATTTTTTTCCAGTGGGACGCTTAACAAGATAAATGACAAGATCATATAACACCTCGTTAAAATTAGCATTCCTCTTATAGAAGTGCTGTGTGATCAATGAAGTGGTTGGCAGTGTTCCAGCATGTTTTATTACCCAAAATATGTTCTAAAATGTCTCAGGTCTAGGCCCTTTTGCTTTTAACTTCTGCTAAGATGAGACCATTTGTCCAAGTTGAGTAAAAAATGGGCTTGTTAAATAATCAAGCATTGATTTTCTGCTTTATTGAAATCACTTTCAACTATTGATCTGTCATGCAGATGCCAGAGCTATTACAGAAGTACGTATTTCCAAATATATTGAAATAGATTGAGGTTATGATCCAACGTATACTGTGTCAATACCGTGCTGATAGAAGACCAATTTAGCACTTTAAAATGCTTGTAGCTTCTCTGTCTGATCTTTTGCTATAACCATATGCTTGGGATATTATAGCTTGGCTTTCCTTTTGTGGTTCGAATCCTGAGATCCATGCTATAATTTTTGATTCACCTATCTTCATCCCTTTGTAGGTGGAGGGCCCCAACTCCCCAGAAGAACTGCTAACTATATTACAAAGAGTGCTCGAAGAAAGTGCTCCTGTCCTTGTTTCAGCAAGACTTGAGGCAGAAGAAAGAAGAAACAATATGCAGTTGAGGGAGGAACAAGATGCTGCTTTTAGAGCAGCTCTTGAAGCTGACCAGGTTTGGGGCTCTGTTGATTGTTTCCCCTCCCATTGTAATCTGAAATATTGTTCTGATGTACTCCAAGATTTATTTCATTGGTGTCATAAGTTGTGTGTTCTGGCTCTCTCATTCTGTACCCATTGCCTGTCACCATATTCCAGTCATATTGTTCTCTTTATCATAAAGACACTAACCTCTATCTATTATGAGATTGTGACTTTTGTTTCTTCTCTAAAATTTCTTTTGTCCTCTCCATTGGCATGCTTAGCTTCAAAACAACACATCTATTCTTTTCTACCATCTTAATGTAGTTTCTGTTCTGGCAGGCCAGGGAGCGCCAGAGGAGAGAGGAGCAAGAGCGGTTGGAGAAAGAAGCTGCTGAAGCTGAAAGGAAGAGGAAGGAGGAAGAGGAAGCTCGTGAAAGAGCTGCACATGAAGCGGCAGAAAAAGCTGCTGCACTGGCAAAATTGAGAGAGGAGAAAGCCTTGTCTCTTGGTCCTGAACCTGAGAAAGGACCAAATGTTACTAGAGTAATTTCCTTCTGGAGCGTTTTTAATTTTTATTTTTTTAAATCTTATTTCATTGTTTTTATGATATGCCCATTGTTGTACTTTTCTTCGTTATGACCCATCTTTAATTCATGGTTTTGGGCTCTTTCATTCTAATACCTCATGCTTTTTATGTCAATCTACAAGGTATTGGTTCGATTTCCAGCTGGAGAACGCAAGGAGAGGAGGTTTGACAGTGATTCAACTGTTCAAACACTATACGATTATGTTGATTCTCTGGGTTGCTTGGAAATAGGAGCTTACAGCTTGGTTTCAAATTTTCCCCGTGTGGTTTATGGACCAGACAAGTTTTCCCTGTCCCTAAAAGAAGCAGGATTGCATCCTCAAGCCAGTCTTTTTGTGGAGCTTAACTCATGAGAACATACAAGATATTTCATATTGGCTGTCCAAGATGAAGATGGGGCCTTAGGTAGGGCTATTGCTATTGTGCTTTCTTTGTCGATCTTGAGTTGACTAGGAGTGATACCAGTGCATCATTGAAGCGATGTCCACATGATTGAGTATCCAATGAATTCAGATCCGACAGGGGAGATGGCCTTTCTCTAATAATGTTACCTGTTTCTGTTGTACCTTTGATTGTGAATGATTATCCAAGCTTAGCTCTTACAATTGCTTCCTATAATCTATCTCATATAAGCGGATTCGTAATATAGTAATTAATTTTTTGTTGTATTTCTATCTTTTTAATAAGAAAAGTTAGATAAATGAAAACCAGGTTATTCTTGAGCGCATTTTAAGTCTTGCTTTTGTATGCACGTGCCATTTGGTTGATCACTGCACAAAATTTTGAGATTGCCAGGTTAGCCTCTTGCTTTTGTAGCCATTTACCACTTTGGATATTAACTTGCGAGGTTTCGAGAGTGCTGTTTCGGCCATGAGCTGATTTTGAGTGTCACTCACTGAGGTGATCCAGTCATCTGGAGTTTGTTTTGCTGGCATGGTAGAGCTTGCTTTCATGGATGGTTAATTTTTTTACATGGATGGCATCAAAATAAAGAGTCAAAAGTCTGTTAAATCGAATAAGTTCTCTTCATGCAAACAGAGGTTGAGATCATGCATTGGAAGCAAGCAGTCCATATGGCTTATTGGGTATTTTAAGCTTCTCCTCCTTCCTTTTAATTAGACGGCAGCTACAGGTGATTTTACCATTTTAAGCAGGTATCATCCTACCGTGTTTGTAAGTGGATATGCAATTGGATCTCGCTAGTGGATACCTGAATGAGTTCCTGTTTCATTCCACAACCGTTGACTTGCTGTGGCGCAATAATAATTCCGTTCACTCTCTTATTTATTTATTTATTTTTTATGAAAGAGCAATATCTGAGAAATTTATTATAAAAGGATATTGAATAGTTATTTATCACTTAAACATACAAATACCAATTCAACGGTCGGAATTGTTTTTCTCTTTCCCAAAATACTGACCAACAAATGACATGACCCTATCGTCTAAAATATGCATTTTATCAATCAAAGTAAAGTAAGCCCTAGTTCATATCGCCCGCCTCCTTTCTCTCTCTCTCTCTCTCTCTCTACGAAACTGAACCGATATAGCTATGACTCCAAGCCGGTTGCCTCCCTCCTCCCTATGGAATTCACCTGACCACTAGTCACGCCCCTTCTTTCTTCTAGTAATCATGCTTCATTAGTTTGAAATTTTTGTCGACTATAATGTACCTTTCTCACCTGTCGATTTTAAGTTGGTTGATTTCTTTGTTTTCCAATATATATTTTTTTTAAATGTTAGTTTTATTATTTGGAAAAAGGGTCTCATTACACCATTGTCCACATGATATGTGTATCTTGATTATTAGTTGGCACTTATATGCATTTTCATCTGCTAATCAACTAGGAAAACCATATCAGATTTTAGTATTATTGATTATATTTTCTGACTTTACTCACTGAGTGAATGCAATAATGCCTTTGTCGCCTACTGCCATTTGTCAATTGTAATTCATTCAACATGGTTAGCAACCATTGGTATCCTCGGTGTTGCTTAGCTTTCTGGTTTTGATATGTATCGTGGTCGAGATTTCTCTTGCATTTCCACCCAGCATTCCAGACTTGGGTCTTTAATCCCATGTGTAAAGTAATGATCTCACATTTTAGTTCAGTGCATCCAATGGACCTTCATTAATTAAGGGGGAAAGTTTTTTTCTCTAGAATATTAGATTACGTGTTTACTTACCCAAACATTTTCTCATTCGCTCTCAAATATAAGGTACGGGGGCCAACTTCAGTTAACTTGCCTATGCAAGTTTCGCTTTGCAACGGTTAGGTCTTATGCTGTTAATACTTATTATTCTATGATTTTTAGATTTGTGACATGCTAATTTCGTCTCATCAGCCACTTAATTCAAAATTGAAGCTAATGCTTGAATTGGTAGATTATGCCACTTTGTGTTAAAGGCCTTGATTGTTGATGGTATCCCCATTTGCAATGTATACTGGGAGAAAAGGATTTATATAATGAACTTAATCTTCTTGAGTAGCAATTACTTTTGCTTAAGGCACTGTAGATTTTACGGTGAAAGATTGTCAAAGCAGGAAAAAGTGTATTGCACTTCTTCTAGGGCTAAAACTTCCTACTTTCATTTTGAACTAGAAACCAGAAACAAACTTCCGCTATTCAAGTTTAAATTCAACTCTTTTTTTATTTTTATTTTTTTTGTAATTTTAATTACATTTCCTTGTTAGAACCCGATGCTAACCTGAGTAAGGCAAAATGATGTCCTTATATCCTCAAGGCGCTGGTTGCAGCCCGACTTTGTTGATTGCTATAATCAATTCACTGTTTTTATGGTGTGATAAACATTGTCCCAAGCATGGAGAGTATTGTTATCGTATATGTTGTTGTTTAAATATAATTATGCTTTTGTAGTGATTGACCAAGTAAGATTGCACTTCGATGATCAACAGAGGGGGAAAAAAAATGCCTCCTTTCTTTTGGTATGGGTGGAATACTATGTATTGCACATCGCCTAATATATCTCTGTATGCTTTGTCTTTGAATACCTATCATTATCGAGTTCAATCTTACAGTTTAAACTTCTATCAACATCGTAAACATATAACAAGACTTATTCACAATGATGACTATTTTATTGAACAATCAAGAATGAATAGGCATGCATTCTTGAAACTTTGTAAATGCTAAAGGGAATAAAAAGTAAAAAGCAACTAGGAAAATTTTGAAGGTAAAAGACCCAACATCCATCATAATAGAAAATTTATCATCACAGGGATAGAATTTCATCCTAAAGTTTGTATACTTTATTTGTTTGTTTGTTCTTATTTCTTTTTTCTTTTTTCTTTTAAGAAACACCTAGATGCTTTAGATAAAACATTGTCCAATTCAACTACCACTAAAGGACAAACCTCGCTTTAGAACTTGCGAAAATGAGATTACCACTAATATATTGATATGTGCACACCCGTCACGCAATTTTTTTACATGCTGCCTTGTTGAGAGGGCTTTGCTACTAACAGTAGAATTTTTCAAAATGCAGTTGCTTAGAGGAATGGTTTTATGTTTAATGGTATACGATTTGTCAAAATTGGTAATATTTTAATTAACTTTTCTTTGGAAAGTGTCTCAACTATAATGTAACCCACTTTCTACCCACAATATAAGATGCTACCATCTAATTGGAGCATATGAGAAGTCCATCATTTTACCTTGCTAGAATTCATAATAAAGTTATACTTACTTGTTAGTTGCTCCCTAGTTTCATTAGGACCAAAATGACATATAATTCCCTTAAGATTATTAGAATGTCATAGAGGAAAACAATATAGAAAGCGAAGAAGGTTTCATTTTGACATTGGGAAACAATGGTACATGGGCTAATTGGAGGCTGCAATTAGCAAATCAAATGTTTAATGATAGGAGTGAAGTAAGACATAGCCATAATGGAAATTTTGCCTTTTCTTCATGCGCAAGATTGACTTTCTATGAATTTATCTTATCTTATTCTATGTTTTTCTAAAATATACAATGACATTCAAATGTAATTGGTTTGTTGTTTATTATGGATGATTAAACAGATGGAAGACATACGATGTATACAAATAGATACTCAATCAAATAATGCAAGTAACAGGAAGAGGACAATGATAGAGGAAAATTACTAGTGGCATATATGGTGGACTTATATAATGACGGGACATAACCTTTTTTTTTTTTTTGGTGGAATAAAGCATTAGTTAAAAGTGTATACACAATTTTGGCATGTCAGCCACAAAAGGTAGAGCTTATAGCTCTTGAAGTCTCACTCAAGCTGGGTGTATGCCATCTAAACAAAGAGCAAAAGATAGGAGTTTTTGTCTCCTTATACAAACCAAAGGATAATAAGTCTTCTTTTAAGAGTGATAAACAAAATAAAGGAAGATGAGAGAAATCAGCATTATCATGATGTTTATCTTGAACCCAACTACTGGGTGCATCTGCCACCAAGTTAAGCTCCTTAGGTATATTTTCAATCTTTTACTGTTGGAGGTAGCAAAGCTTTTCCCTACAAGCATGAATAACATTACAATAACAAAAATGATAGTTAGCATCATCATTAACTAATAAAACAACTGTAATTGAATCAAGTTGGATTTAAATTTTAAGCAGGTTAAATTGGACACAAGAATATAGTCCCCATTAAAAGCCCTAAAGTTCAATTGTGAGGATATTACGAGAGACAACTTTCTTTATAAATCTATAAATTCATTTGCCTTTGGAATCTCTTAATACTCCTCTAACAATTGCTTGTTTTTTGGAAGCTAGGAAAGAGCCATCTGTGTTTAGGTTGATCCAATTTGAATTAGGCATGCTCCAGCTAAGATTAATGATTTCACCTCTATAAAGTTTCCTAGCAAGTTATAAGTATGCTTAGTGTTCATTGGCCATTGTCCTAATAGATTGTTGAATGTTCTGTTGAGTTTCATTTTGGTTGAATAAAGATCGATTTCTTTGGTGATAAACTTTCCACAGCATAAAAGCAAAGTAAAATGACGGGTGGGGGGAGGGGTTTGGATTAGTTAAATCTTTCTTCCTCAAATGAGTATTTGACTTGATCCAATCTTAAAAGGAGCTTTCATTGATTGGTTGTTGGCAAGGAGAAGATTGCTAGTAACTGATGATATCAAACAAACTAGGGCATAATAGAAAAGCATGGATGTGTAATTCTCTTTATCACCACATCTTAGGCAAGATGCTAACTGTGTAATGCCCTTTAAAGAGAGATTTAATGCAATTAGCAAAGAAAAGTGAGCTAATCTAAAAAAAAAAAAAACTTTTATCTTTAGTGGAAAGTGTGCTTTCTAGATCTAGGCCTAATTATTATTTATTTGATAATGATTATCTAAAGCCTTATGAATGTCCTCTATAGAAGGGATTTTTATGAAATTTGCATCTAAAATCCTTTCATCCTCTTCTTTAGGGTTTAGGCTAACTGGTTCTATTAGTTAGAAGAGAATGTCTGACAAATAAAAACCAATTTTATTATCATTCTCAGTGGTAAGGGAAATCCAACAACCCTAAACAAAGAGTTGAGCACTTGCTTAAGTAAGTGGATCATAGATGATTCCTTTAATCTTCCCTAATCAACTCTAAGAATCAAACCAAATGTTTGTTTTCCTTCCATTTCCAATCAATACAACTTGAGATGATTATACTAATGTTGTTGATTGAACAGTAGCTCTAGTTGTGTGGGATAAGCTCTGTGTAGGTCTAGTGAATATTGCTTTTGTGATATTTTTATGCTTTGCTTTTAGTAATTGAACCTAAAGAACGGTATCTCTAGTTGTGTTGGATTTTACTTTAAAATATCTTTTTAGCACACATGAGGTAGTTCTAATTTGTAGATTTAGTAACCCTAATCCTCCTTCTTCAATATTTTTCTTATCCAACTTATCCAATGCATTTTTTTATCTATCTCCAGTGCTTGAGTATAAGAATTCGTTAATTATTTAGGTATGCTTCTCAACTATTGAAGATGGTAGTTTAACCATTTACATGTAATAGATTGGTAGGCATCACAGCACTGATCCTGCCAAAACCACTCTTCCAACGATACTAAGACACCTGTCTTTCCATCCACTTAATTTGCTTTGTGCTTTTTCAACGAGGAAGTTCATATCGGCGGCTTTTGGTTTAAGGCCTTGCATGTAATAGGCTGGTTGGCTTTTTTTTTCCCTAGCCCTCCTTTTCTTCAGATCGCGGCCATCGAAGGCCCAGCCCAAATCACAGTTTGCTCAAACCCCGCAAATTCCACGCTTCATCAACCGACTCCACATACCGGATCTTCGTCACCACCATCTCCACCGTTCCTTTTCCGTACCCCCACCCCTTTTCGTGACTGAAAGAACGAATAATATAAATAAACCAACGAAAGTTCCCCCTATATTGGTCCGCTTCACTGAATTGTTGATACACATTACAGAGGATTTCATGCTATGGTACGTACTCCTCATTCGAGAGCTTCTTTTAATTTGCTTCCACTTTCATTCCAAATGCTGCTTTTGAGTATGTATGTTTTCATAAAGATACGGCCTGTTTTGGATCTCAGGTATTTTTGGGTGCGCATTTCCTAAATTAGGGTTTATAGGATTTAAGTTGGTTTCGATGTTTGAAATGTGAGGATATTGGCTCTAGGGTTTCAGAAAAAAGAAAAGAAATTGGCTCTAGGGTTTCAGAAAAAAGAAAAGAAACTGTTCTTCGTGTTGATTCAAGTGGATTGTTACTTTTTCTTGATTGAATAAGAGGTGTAACTTCAGGTGAGGCATTGGATTTGGGAGAATCGTTTGATTGTTTTAGGATTGAGTTGGAATCGGTAAAAGGATTACAATGAAACTGCATCTAGTCCTGTTGTTTGCTGCAGCTTGGAGTTTGCGTAGTTCCTAGGTGATTGTTCAGGGTAGTTCTCTGCTTGTTTGCTGAGAAACGCTGGAAATAACAATAGCTTTTAGCTTCCGTTTATACTGCAGGGTTCACATAAGTGTAAAATGATGGGATATTGATCATGTGCATCACCGATTGCAACTTTTGATTGATGTGATTTCATGTATAGCCTCAAATTAAATGGCTCCTGGAAGAACACAAAGGAAAAGAAAGGACCTTGGGAAAGTGAGGGAGGGTTTCTCAGGATGGAGAATAATTAATTAAGATATGAATTATGGCATATTTGGTGGTGGAGAGAAAGAATTGAAAAAGATATGACCTATTCAGGTTTTGGAAGGATATGGCTTGCCATAGAGCGTTTTGTGAAATAGTATCCATACAACTGACCCCATCAATTGGGATTAAGGATTGAGTAGTGTGTTAGTTATTACTACCATTTAGGCTCTTAAAAGGTGTTCCGTTTTTCTTTTTTGTTTTTTGAGGTTTTCCTGATAGCATTTGTGTGTTTTATGTATTTACTTGTACAAGAAAATTAATTCATTGCTAGCTTTTATCAAGTATCCACTTCATATGTGGCTACTTTTAGAATTTTACATATGGACACTTCAAATTTGTCTGTGATGCTACTGAGTGCCTTATATTCTGACTTACACATTAGGACTTGGTATTGATATATTTGTCTTTGACAGGCACCCATAAGGGGCTTGCTTTCTTTGAAGAGGGCAGCTTTACTTCGGGAACACAGTGAAAGGTGGGCTTTGGGATTTAGGTCATTCAGCACTCAGGGTACAACAAATGCTACTAGTAACACTGCCCCTCAACCTCCTCCACCACCTCCTCCTCCGGAGAAAACCCATTTTGGAGGCTTGAAAGACGAGGATCGGATCTTCACCAATTTGTATGGATTGCATGATCCTTTCCTTAAAGGTGCCATGAAACGTGGTGACTGGTATCAAACCAAGGATCTGGTCTTGAAGGGTACTGATTGGATTGTAAATGAAATCAAGAAGTCTGGTCTTCGTGGACGTGGAGGTGCAGGTTTCCCATCTGGTCTTAAATGGTCATTCATGCCAAAAGTATCTGATGGCCGTCCTTCCTACCTAGTTGTTAATGCTGATGAAAGTGAACCAGGCACCTGCAAAGACAGAGAAATTATGCGTCATGATCCTCATAAGCTTCTAGAAGGCTGTTTAATTGCTGGAGTTGGAATGAGAGCTTCAGCTGCTTATATTTATATAAGGGGTGAATATGTGAATGAGCGCAGAACTCTTGAAAAGGCCAGAAAAGAAGCTTATGAGGCTGGATTGTTGGGCAAGAATGCCTGTGGATCTGGTTATGACTTTGATGTCCATATTCACTATGGTGCTGGTGCTTATATATGTGGTGAGGAGACTGCACTTCTGGAGAGTCTTGAGGGGAAACAAGGGAAGCCAAGATTGAAACCCCCTTTCCCTGCAAATGCAGGATTATATGGCTGTCCTACCACGGTTACTAATGTTGAAACAGTGGCTGTTTCCCCTACCATCTTAAGGCGTGGTCCAGAATGGTTTTCCAGTTTTGGAAGGAAAAACAATTCGGGGACAAAACTCTTTTGCGTTTCTGGTCATGTGAACAAGCCTTGCACAGTTGAGGAGGAGATGAGCATACCATTGAAGGAGTTGATCGAGAGGCATTGTGGCGGAGTTAGGGGTGGATGGGACAACTTGCTTGCAGTGATCCCTGGGGGTTCATCTGTTCCATTGCTTCCCAAGCACATATGTGAGGATGTGCTGATGGACTTTGATGCCCTTAAGGCTGTTCAGTCTGGTCTTGGGACAGCTGCTGTTATAGTGATGGATAAATCTACTGATATTGTGGATGCAATTGCCCGGCTTTCTTACTTCTACAAGCATGAGAGCTGCGGGCAGTGTACGCCTTGCAGGGAGGGTACCGGATGGCTTTGGATGATCATGGAAAGGTTGAAAGTGGGAAATGCAAAGTTGGAGGAGATTGATATGTTGCAGGAGGTGACGAAGCAGATTGAGGGGCATACTATATGTGCTTTGGGTGATGCTGCTGCTTGGCCTGTCCAGGGTCTGATACGGCACTTTAGGCCAGAGCTTGAGAGAAGGATTAGAGAGCGTGCAGAGAGGGAATTGCTGGAGGCTGCTGCTTAATTTTCTACTCAGGTTACTCCCTTGATTTCCCACACTTTAATTTCTCATTTTGCAAATGGCTCCGAATTTTTTTCTCTTTTGTTTTTTTAAAAATTTTTTTAATATATTCTTCACATGGTAAAAAACTTAGTTTGTCGGTTGTGTATATACTGCATAATCTAATTCTGAACTGCTGAACTAGTATATCATATGAACTAATATATCATAGTCTGCTGTTTAATATTCTATCAATTATGTTTTAGCAAAGATGGAAACCTTTGTTTAATAATTAACGTCTGAAAGGAAAGACAGAGAATAACAACTGAACCAGATGCAGATATAGGGAAATTGTATGCAAGGTTAACAGTGATAAGATCCTCTTTAGCTGCACTGGTTCACTGTAGGCATGTCTTCTGTTTTCCTGTCAGGTGTTTTTGTCCATGTTGTGATCATCCATTTGCTTGTTGCTCTTTCATGTGATATGGGGGAATAGATTAGCTGGTTTATTTGAAGAACCAGAGCAATCTTGAGAAATGAAGAAATGTTGCTGTGTGACAAGAATAATAAGTTTTGTACTTTTGCTACCCTGGGGAAGTTGGGTGTGAGTGTGAGTAACTGCTGTTCTGTTATTACTAAATTTTAAGAGCTAATTCAGCATCACTATTGTGTGATCGTACGTATGGTCAACATGAATTATGTGTTTCTTGTTGCTTCATGAAGTTTACTTCTCAGCTGATTTTGCACTCATCTTGTTCATATGTAGGCAAAGTCTAGAGGAGTTAGCCATTGTTGGAATAAGAGGAAAGCCAACCCGATATTTGGGTTGGCGAGATTGAGGCATTACGATTGTATTTAGCAAGCTGTTAAGCAACTGAATTGCTTAATTAACCTTCAAGGGGAACTTACAGACTAATGTCGTTGTACTCGGGAGCTACAATCTGTCATTTGTTGTGTTTGGCAAGCATTTTTCCGAAACATTACCGGGAAAGTTGTCAATAATGCCTTGTGTTTGTTTTTTGATATCGTTTTGGGCTGCTTTTCTTATAAATGAACAAAGGCACGTCATTTTTGGAACAATCTATAGTAGTACTAGTACCAAATGCGGATATCTGGATCTGATGAGTTTGTCAAATGGTCATCTTCAAGCTGCCAGAAAGCCTGTGTGGATCCATCCTGATTAGGTTCTGGTTCTGGTTCCGGTTTGGACTGGAGACCAGACCAGGAAAATTATCTTAAGATCAGATTTTGAGTAGATCTAAACCGGATGAGAACCAATTCAGATGAAAGCATATCAGAACGGTAATTATGTAGCTCCTAAGGTGCGTGAGACATTTTAAAATTAATGGTGGCATGACATTTTAAAATCACCTGATTGTAGCGTATCTAGCAAATTTATAGTCTTGTCCACTCTGAAATTATTATTCGTCGTGTTGCGATAGCGAAGCAATTTACTCAAGCGACAGTTCACCTTCATGATGAGTTTTTATTATTATTATCATTAGGGAAAAGTATAGGAAAAAGTTTTTAATGTTTGACGTTTTTATGAATTAGTTTTTAATTTTTTATTTAATTTATTTTAATCTTTAATTTTTTAAAATCATATTAAATAAATCATTTAGATAAATTTTATTAAATTTTTCGTTATTAGAGATATATATTAGTATATAATCAATTTTTGTAAGTATAAAGAAGTTTATAATATTTACTTATATATATGAATCAATTTTTTATATTTTTGATGTAGTTTATTTTAGTCTTTAATGTTTTTATATATAACGAAAAACTAACAAAGAGATATTTTTTGAAAATTTATTAAAATATTGAGAATTAAAATGGATTAAATGAAAAGTTAATAATTAATTTGTATATACAGGTTAAATGTTAGGAATTTTTTTTACGTTTTTGTTGTTATTATTACTATTATTATTATTTAAGGAGTAGCTGGTCTAATGGAATGGAATGAGAAGTAAAATTGTAAATCCTTTCTAGTATTTAAAAATGTTTATGAAACAAAATGGAATAGAATGAAATTAAATATGTATATAGTCATTATTGTTTAAAGTATTTTTAATTATTAAATATTATAATTAAATTAAAGGTTAAATAAATAATTTGATGAATAATAGTAAATGTGGAGGAAATGAAACTGAAATTCTATCTTTTTAAAAGAGGAATTGAATTCTTTTTTTAAGTTGGAATTGCTGATTGTATGAAATTGCATGCTTTTGGATTTTAAATGCACTTTTGAACATGGAAATGAGAATGAAATGGGGAATCATAATTTCATTTTTGTATATCAAATATGAAATTATAGAAATTACTTGTGGGATCTACGGGGCTTTTTTTTAAAAAGGGATATTGACTCGCGTTATTTAAGCATGCTAGTGGACTAAATGAGAAAAGCGCCGAGTTGCGAATTCACCTGTGGAATTATAAGAAGGGTGTGTGTGCGTGCGTATTTTCTAAACTCCTAAAACGTTGTCGTTATTTCTGAAATTGCTGCTAATTATGAGGATTTGTCAACGGTTCAGAGTCTTTTGCAATGATCTGGCGAGATAAATATTTATTTTGGAAAGTCGGGAAGAAATAGCTTCTACAGACCTAACGAGTATAATTGTTAGTTGTGAGGATCAGTTTGTCAACTCCTATGAGAAACGATGTAATACCGTAAAACCCTCAGAAGGTGATGCAATAATGCTTGAAAAAGGCTTTCTTTTGTCAATAATACACGTGTTTCATTCTTGGTGGTTTTTTGCATTGCACTCTGTATAATACTGAGGACCTGAATGAGTCTATAGATTGCTGTATTATAGCAAGACTGTAGGGAAAAAATAAAATAAAATAAAAGAAGCCTTAACGTCATAAAAGTTAGACTATTATGACTCGTTACGTGTTATTATTAAATAGTTATATGCAAAGCTTATAAAATATTTGAATATAACTATACATACCTATAACAATCATAAATTTTATATACTAAGATAATATTTTAAAACATTTATTTAATTAAGTGACTCAATTTATATCTCACCCTAAAAACCAAATCATTAGATATAAATTATAATAATAGGTTCACACTGGTTTACATACAACATCATTAGAGCATAAATCAACATAATTGGACACAATTAATATAGAGTGTAATCTTCAAATACAACGATTATCAAATGGTTTATTTTTACGGTACTACTAGTGAATCTCACCCAGTCACTTATCATAACATTGTCCTATAAGGTACCCTTAACCAAAAAGGTTCTCACAAGGGCTAAACTAAATGCTTAATATGTGAAATACCAGATACAGATGTAGATGCATCAAGCCACAAATTGACACAAAATTACAAATATATTAATGTACAACCAATCAATTAACCATCTTTTATTTAGGTTAGGCAAGTAGTTACAATTTGGTGTCCTAAGGCTTGGTGTAACTTATGAACCCGTAGCATACATATATAATATTATTCATATATGATGTTGGATACTACACAACATCCATAAGTCCAATAGTTAAACATAAATCTATTCAAATCCTTTTAGTATGTAACTCTACTTAGTACAATGCGACATACTAATTATTAGGATACCACCTTGAGGTATCGGTAGTTCTGTACTCTCAATATTTTTATCCAGCCGCATACATATAATATGGTAATTAAGATGTTGGATATTATTAAGTTCATTCAATGCTATCATAGCAAGGTATTCACATGGTAGACTCAACTAAATCCTAATATTTCTTAGTCCTAATTCTCGAAAACGGATGATAAATAACAGCTCTTAGCATTTTCCTTAAGTTAATTATTTAATGTAGCTAGTACTTAAACCCTCTATTGAGTCTTTACTTTGTCCTTCTAATTTTCATTTTAACATTAATTAGGTTATGGAAAAATATTTGTTGATTAACATTCTTTAAATATAATACAGTTTGAAGATTGATAAAGTAAATTATAACTATCAAAGTTAAAAGATTATTTACAGAGAGGAAGTTAATTAAAGTTTCTAATATAATTAAATAAGAAAGCTTTTCGAAGTAGAAAACTACTGATCAAGGAATGGCATCCGGATGGTATAATTACCATCATGCGAACCCAAGACCCTGATTCAAACTCGAGCATTATGTGCCCTTTTTGCAAAATACCGTCTGCATGGTAGAGGTGTCACCATCCCTACGACTCATCCTGCCGCGCTATCATCTAGATATTAATAAGATTATCACCTAGACGGAGAAGATCTGCAGAATTTCACTTTGAAAATCTCATGGACTCCCTCAAACTTTTAATTCCTTACTCGACACGAACACCCAAAATTGAGTCTTGCAACAAGATCTCACTTTTATACCTCCTTTCAACATTAAAGCACTAGAAAAGCACGTTTAAACTTATTAATCTAATCAAATACATATCGAAAGACTTGTTTAAAAATTCTCAAATTCTTACAACTTTTTGAGAGATTAAAGATTCTAAACACATCCAACTAATATGACCAAAATGAGAGCAAATAGAGTACTAAGAAGCAGGAGACAACCTTAGTACCTTAATGACTATGTTACATAAGTGATACACATGTATATATAATATAGGAGTCGCGATAGTATAGAAATAGCAGAGAGGTATAATAAAGTAACATGTTACAGTTACATTCGGTTAGGATAAGAAAAGAGTATAAAAAGGAAATAACAAACAAAAAATGGAATGATTCTTCTGAGTTTTTGAGATTATCACTTAGAGTTGCTGGATACTCGAAATCTAGAAAATTTTTCCTTCTTGAAATGTTTCACCCATTTTCCTTTTGATAGTTTACCTTATATCACAAAGGACATAAAACCCTAGTTAGTAACCTTTCACCTTTATAAACAAAATTACCATCAAAATATAGATCATGAAGAGAGCTTCTTAGATCTGGTAATTTTTTCCAGATTTGAACATTAAAGAACAAAAAATGAAACCCTAATATTTGAAAGTAATAGAGCAAAACACAAATGAGAGAGAGAAAACAAAAAAGGCATGCCTCAAGCATTTGTTGAAGAATACTTTGGAAAGTGTCTTTTTAATCAGATTGATAAGACTTTTGTTTTTTTCTCCTTAAGCATTGTCCTTGAGAATAATAAAAGAAGGTGGGTTGGTCTTTCCAATAAGTCAGCCTATTATTAGTGCTTTCATTGATCTTGATAAAGATCAAAGATGGCAAACAATACAAGAAATATAACAACTTTGCAAGAAGATATACAAAAGCATGATAGTCGATTGGAGTCAATTAACACAAAGATTGATGGTCTTGATGTACGTATGGGGTAGATGGAAGGTACACAGAAGAGTATGTAGATAGTGATAATAGAAATTAAAGAGAATATGAAAAATATAATGAGAACTTGTAGGTAGTCGAATGAGAATAAGATGAATCTAAGAGATACAAAGGATTCCTCATCATTTTCTTATAGCAAGACATTGGAGTCGCATTCTTTCATTAGTAACATTAAATTGGATTTACTTGAATTCAATTGTCATGATCCAACTTCTTATATTTTCAAGATAAACCAATTTTTTGAATTTCATGAAGTTCCTACACACGAAAGATTGAAGTTAGCATCTTTAGCTATGGAAGATCAAGCATTAGACTGGTTTTAATGGTTATCAAGAAATGAACTTGTGTCTACATGGCTTGCATTTGTTAGAGTTATAGAAAGTAGATTTGGTCCATTGTTATTTGAAGATTATTAGGGTAGACTTGCAAAGCTAAGTCAAAGAGGTAGTGTCTCGTAATATATGCATGAGTTTGAAACCTTATCTACACATGTCACTGGTTTATCTAAATCATTTTTACCAAGTTGTTATATTTCTAATCTTAAATCAAAATATAAGTTGAAGTCATATCAGCCTAACATTATTCATTACTACATGCCATGAGTTTAGCTAAGTTACATGAGACCAAATTACAAACCTTTAAAAACCAAAATAACATATGTTCCGAATTCCATTCTAGTTTAAACACATTTTCTTTCAAACAAAACAAACCTTTCAACCAAACATTAATTATTTCCACCCCTATTCCTTTATCTCAAAACATAAAAAACACATCAAACTTACCTCAACTCAATACAAACCAGAAACCAAATTCATTGCTTGTGTGAAAAATGACACCAGAAGGGTTAGCTTTGAGAAGAGAAAAAGGATTATGCTATAATTGTGATGAGAAGTTTTATAAAGGACATGTGCAAAGCTAAATTTTTTATGATGATTCAATGTTTAGATTATGATGATGAAGTAGATGAAAATGATGTTATGCAAGATGGGACCTTTCAAGATGCTATAGTTGATGATGCAGTACATGAGAGCAAAAATGATAGTATGGAGATTAGTTATCATGCTCTTTTAGGTGTTTTAACACCTAAAACCTTAAGATTACAAGGTAAAGTGTATGGTAAAATAGTGAATGTGCTAGTGGATAGTGGTAGCATACACAATTTTTTTCAATCTAAGGTGGTGAAGAGTTTGAATTTACCTATAGTGGCTATTCCTCAATTTTCTATGATGATTGGAAATGGTGACAATTTGATTTGTGTGGGTAATGTGCAAAATGTGCCATTAATGTTGAATGATAAAAAAATTATAATGGATTTTTATGTTTTGAAAATTCAAAGAGTAGATTTGATTTTGGGGATACAATGGTTGACCACTTTAGGGCCTATTACTTTTGATTACTTAGTTCTAACAATGTAATTTGTGGTGTAGGGAAAAAGAATTAAATTATAGAGTAATAATAACCTATGGATGAAGAGAATGAAACACCAACAACTAAGGAAATTGGTTAAGTCAAATAATGTAGCTTGTTTTCACTAAAATTTTCATTTCTATTAAAATTCAAAAGAAGTAATTTGATTGATATGGTCTACGGTTTAATTTTATATGTATTAAAAAGTAGTAGAAATTCTGGGAAGAACTAAAGTTTCATATTTGATACAGGATGACTTAGTATTTCTTCATTCATTCCCATCCAATCAAAAAGGTTTTACAATGTACCCAACTCAAAGTTAGTTCTACACATATGACCAGTAATGAGAAAAATAAATGCAATAGCTAAATGATGATGAGCAATATTGGTCAACCATAAACTAATCATCCATGTATACCACCACCAATAAGTCTATTGAAGACTTACTGGGTAAATTCAAGGATGTTTTTGTAACTTCATCATCATTACCACCACTTAGATCAGTATATCATGATATCCATTTGAAAAATGGCCAATAAGCTATTAATGTTAGACCATACCATTATCCATCCTTTCAAAAGAGAGAAATTGAGAAATCAGTGTAGGAGATGCTGGATTCAGGAGTCATAAGGTCTAATACTAATGCCTTTTCTTCACTAGTGTTATTGGTAAAGAAAAAAGACAGCTCTTGGACATTTTGCATTGATTATAAAGCCCTAAACCAAGCCACAACCATGGATGAATTCCCAATACCAACTATAGATGAGTTATTAGATGAATTAGGTGGAGCAATTATTTTTTCTAAGATGGATTTGAGGGCTGGGTATCACCAAATTCGTATGAATCTAGATGATACACACAAAACAGCCTTTTGCACATATGAAGGCCATTATAAATTTCTTATAATGCCTTTTAGATTATCAAATGCATCAGCAACTTTTCAAAATATAATGAATAATATTTTAAGGCCTTATTAAGGAAGTTTATAGTGATTTTCTTTAATGATATTTAGTGTACATCAAATCACTTGAGGAGCACTTATAACATTTGGAGAAAGCATTACAATGCTTTACTTTCTACTTAAAAATGGCTAAGTATTCATTTGCCTAAAATAGTATTGATTATTTCGGCCATATAGTATCAACAAAACGGGTTCAACTAAATCTAAAGAAGATTGCAGCAATACAAAATTGGCTACAACCAAATAATCCTAAGAAATTAAGAGGATTTTTGGGGACTACAGGATATTATAGAAAATTTGTGAAGGATTATGCTAGAATTGCTTCTTTATTAACAAATTTATTGAGAAAAAATTCATTTGAATGGAATGATGAAGCAAAGGTAGCATTTGTAAAGTTGAGAAATGCCTTAATGACAACCCCATTTTAGCTCTACTAGATTTTCAAAAGAATTTTATATTAGAGATAGATACATTAGCAACTAGTTTGGGAGCAATATTACATCAATGAGCTAATCCAAGAGCTTATTTTAGTAAAAAAATTAGTACTAGACTCTAGAAACCCAATGCATATATTAGAGAATTAGTAGTTATGGTTGAATCAATTAAAAAGTAGATACAGTATTTGTTAGGTAGGCACTTTATCATTTGAATCGATCAAAAGAGCTTCAAAGACTTACTAACTTAAGTCATACAAACCCTAGAACAGTTGCAATACTTAGTAAAATTATTAGGGTGTGATTATGAGATTCAATATAAACCTAGACCTAACAATAAAGTGGCTAATGCTTTATCAAGGCAATTTGAACGAGGTTTTCAATTACCGGTTCTTTCCATACCCTCCATCGATTCTATTACAATTCTAAAGTTACAACTACAAAAGAATCTGGAATGGTAGAAATTGAAGAAGGGTTGTGAAAATGGGGAGTCGCAGTCTCCATCCTTGGTATATAAAGATGGATTGTTATATGCAGGTATAAGAATCTAAATTCCTCCAAATTCTATTTTTATTCCATCCTTAATATCAAAATTTCATGCATCACCAATAGGTGGACATATAGGAGCGTTGAAAACTTTTAAAAGGTTAAGTACCATATTTCACTAGAAAAGAATGAGAGGGGATGTAGAGAAATTTGTGAAGAGCTGCTACGTGTGTCAACAAATAAAATATTTGACAACTTATTCGACAAGTTTACTTTAGCCACTTCCTATACCATAATAGGTTTTTGAAGATATCTTTATGGATTTTATGAATGGGTTACCCTCATCTAAAGGATACTCAGTTATTATGGTTGTTGTAGATAGGCTCATAAAATATTGCCACTTAGGACCATCGACATCAACTTATATAGCTACTGAAGTCGCGAAATTGTTTATAAACATTATAGTTAAGTTGCATAGCATTCTTAAGTCAATAGTTTCAAATTGACACAAAGTATTTGTGATTTGATTTTGGCAATACCTTTTTAAATTGAATAGTACACAATTGAAATGAGTTCGGCTTATCACCTACAAACGGATGGCCGAACTGAAGTATTGAATAGGTACTTAGAACATTACTTGAGAGCATTTATTATGGATGAACCTAGAGAATGACTTAAGTTTTTGCCTTAGGTCGAATATTGCTTTAACACTAGTTATCATATTAGTGCTAGGATGACACCATTTTAAGCATTATAAGGTAGGGAGCCACCTATAATCCCCAATTATATTAAGGGAATGACTATCATTGAAGTCGCTAAATAGAAACTTCTAGACATAGATGAAATTTTGAGGGTCTTAAAGTTGAATTTACAGATAGCACAACAAAAAATGAAGACATTTGCTAAGTAGAAAAGGGCTTATAAGGAGTTACATGTTGAAGATCATGTTTATGTCAAATTACAACCATATCGTCAGACATCAATGGCTAATAGATTGTCTTATAAGTTATCTAGATAATATTTTGGACCTTCATAGTTAAGGAGATGGTGGCTCCCATAGCTTATAAGCTTGATTTACCAAAATAAGCTCGTATACATCCCGTTTTTCATGTTTCATTATTGAAGAAGGAACAAGGACTAATAGATGTATCTAAACCCCTTCCTTTAGAGATTTTCACTAATAATCCTATAGTGAAACCTCTAGTAGTTCTAGATGTAAGGGACATTCATAGACAGGGACACAACGTAACATAGTTACTAGTACAATGGGAGTCGCTATAGCCATTAAAAGCTACATGGGTAGATTACCATGAATTTCTTAGAGATTACTTGACATTTGGCCTTAGGGAAAGGTCATTGTTCTATGGGGGGGTTAGGAATGACAAAACCAAAATGAGAACAAATATAGTACCATGAGGCAAGAGACAACTTTAGTACCTAAACGACTATGTTACATAAGTGATATAAACATGTATATACAGTACAGGAGTCGCAATAATATAGAAATAGCATACAAGCATAATAGAGTAATAGATTATAGTTACATTCGGTTAGAATAGAAAAAGAGTATAAAAAGGAAATACCAAACAAAAAAGGGAATGATTCTTCTTTGAGTTTCTAAGATCATCACTTGAAGTTGCTAAATACTCGAAATCCAAAAAAATTTTCCTTCTTGAAGCGTTTCACCCTTTTTCCTTTTGATAGTTTACCTCGTATCACAAAGCACATAAAACCTTAGTTAATAACCTTTTACCTTTATAAAAAAAATTACCATCAAACTATAGATCATGAAGAGAGCTTCTCAGATCTGATAATTTTTCTAGATTTGAACATTAAAGAAGACAAAAATTGAAACCCTAATGTTTGAAAGTGAAAGAGCAAAACATGAATGAGAGAGAGAAAACGGAAAAGGCATACCTTAGGCACTTACAGAAGAATACTTTGAAAAGTGTCTTTTTAATCAGACTGACAAGACTTTTTTTTTTCTCCTTAGATGTTGTCCATAGAAATAATAAAAAAAAGTCAGTTGGGCTTTCCAATAAGTAAGCTCATTACCAACTCACTCCTCTAGTTTCACAACAATTTTCCTAGTGAAAATTACTCATAACACTATGTTACAACTACTATAAGAGATACTTATTGTGATATCCTTTCCTAATACGTGAACTAGCTAGCTACTCTCCAAGGTTGTATGAAAACTTCAATCCTACACACCCTAGATTTTGCATCACACACTAGAAAACATAAGGAAGGACATAAAAACACTTGAACACAACCTACTTACCTTCACCTATCATTTTAAGTTGTGAACATGGAGAGGATATTAAAGGTGATAGGAGGAAAGGAAAGAAGCAATATAGTAGAGAAAGGGCATAAAACTATTTTTAAAATCTAGTTAAGGATTTGATAAAAGCGAAATTGAAAGAGTAAACCTGAAAAAGGGTAGGTTCCGATCTAGGTCCAAGAAGAACAGGCTTGACTTGGTCTCTCACTCGCTAGGCTTGGTGGGTTATGCTGGGTTACACCTGTAGGCTTACTAAAAGGGCGAGTTAGCTTACTAACATAGAAAACTTAAAAACAATACTGATTATTTTTCATTGTCATATAATTTTTCATTTTTCACAATATTGAAATAGCAATATTATAACATAAAGATAAAATAGAAAAAAAAGAAGAAGGAAAACATACCTTTCTTGCGTGCATTTCACATACTTTTCCCATCTTAATCTTATAATATTTGTGTAATATATAGTGCCTTTATTAATTTATCATTATAAAATTAATAAATTACATAAATGATAGGTTGATACAATAAATTGTCCAAAAATAATTGAAAATTGGGCTAAATATCTTATATTGTGCTCATGTAATTTTATTCAGAATATATAACATCTTAATATTTTAATTTCTATACTTGTGATAGGAAAAATGTATGGAACTAAGAAATATACATACAATCCTTAACGAGTATAAAAATTTAGGAGAAGAGAAGCCTCGATCAATTTCATGTTCCATTCATGATCGCATCTAGGAGCATATAGAGTATAATCTAATAATCTATATCCATTTAAAATATGTGATAAATAAGTATGAATGCATGTAAAAATTGAAGACCATTATTCGATAATCCCCATCCCATTTCCTATTTTGAATTACCAAGCATATATATGGGACCCATTATTTCTTTGGCCATTCCCTATTTCCTATCATTTCCTAGGTCTAACCCCATCATCATCCCATCCCATGTCGAGGAATGCTATACCCTTTCCCTATCCCTTCACTTCAGGCTTCATTAATGTCATGAAAAATCTATCAACTAAAACACTACATAGTTGCCAATGGAAACATTGAAAAATTTGCCCACTATTTGAAAATAAATGGAGAGGTTGAGAGGAAAATATAATGTTATGACAAAAGTTTGAAAGGTGCCAACTAAAACACTAAAAGCCTAATAGTCTGAAATCTAAGAAGCAAATTAATGGAATTGTAGAGCGAATGAGCATTAACTTGAAATTCAAATGTTCGAAGAAGCAATATAAATACGTGGTGAGCCATTGGTTTCTTCACATAAGAAATTGAAATATCAACACCTTACTCTCCAAATCTCCAATATCTAAATTCTACTTAGCTACTAGTTACATATTTTACACTATGTAACTTTGTTTCTTTGGTTCCTTCTTGTGAATTTTTTTTTTGTTTGTTTAGATATCGTGCAAATTTTTATTGTGAAAATTAGTTTTAACAAATGTATATATATGTAATATATATATGCAATACTTAAATTAAATAGTATCTTTTTCTTCATGAATTTAGCATCTATTTCTTCATGAAAAAAAAAAAATGCTTGTTGTAATTTTTCTTCATAATAGAAATATTTGCTATCCATACCAAATGCACTAAATTTAGTATTTATTTCCTCGATATTTTTCCCTTCTATTCTATAACATACCATAAATCACTATGAATCGCTTTTTTTGCTCTTCATCATTTTGAAAGAAGCAAGTTTCAGGAAGAAGGTTCAAAAGGAAAAATGAAAACATCTCCATCTTATGAGTTTGTGGACATACAGTCATACTACGACTTCATTAAGGATAGAGTAGAAGATGTGATGAAGGATATTCTACCTCCAAGAGGATTTTAACCTACTTGACCAAGTGTAGATGCTACCAAGGTCATGAAATTCATGACTAGTGACTAGCTCAATAGGGGCTCATTCAAGGTTAGTTCAAGTTAGTCAGCGGTTCACAGGCTAACATGAGTTTCATGACCTCAGTAGCACCTACACTTAGCTATGCAAGCTAAAATCCTAGTGGAGGTGAAATATCTTGCATCACACATTCTACCCTCTTTACGGTGAAGTTGTTGTATGGCTGTACATCCATAAACTCATCAAACAGAGATGTTTCCCTTTTCCTTTTGAACCTTTTATTGCATATATATATATATATATATATATATATATTGTCGTTGAAACTAACTTTTACAAGAAAATTCAATACAATATCCAAACGAATAAAAAAGGTTTCACATGGAAGAACCAAAGGATTAGGGTCATAAAGTGTAAAATATGTAACTGATAGTTAGGTAGAACTTAGATATTAGAGACTTAGAGAGCAAATATGTTGTGTAAAGAAACTAATGGCTCACCTCATATTTATATTGCTTCTTTGAACATTTGAATTTCAAATTATCTCTCATGCTCTACAAACTCCATTAATTTGCTTCTTAGATTTCAAACTGCCAAGCTTTTAGTGTTTCGATTGGCAACTTTTTGGACTTTTGTTGTGATGTTACATTTTTCTCACAACCTCTTCATTCATTTTAAAATAGTGGATAGATTTTTCACTGTTTCAGTTGACAGATTTTTCATTGCATTGATAAAGCTTGAAGTGAAGGGATAGGGAAAGGGCATAACATTAGTTGACATAAGAAGGGATGGTAATGGGATTAGACTTGGGAAAGGATAGGAAATAGGAAAAGGATAAAGAAATGATGGGTCTTAGATGTATGTTTAGTAATTGAAAACAAGAAATGGGATGAGGATTGCTGGATTGTGATCCTCAGTTTTTATGTACTTTCATACTTGTTTAGCTCATATTTTAAATGGATATAGATTATTAGATTATACTCTTTATGCTCTTGGATGCGATTATGCATAGAACATGAAATTGATCGAAGCTTCTACCTCTTGTGAAATTTTATACTTGTCAACGATTGTAGTATATTTCTTAGTTCTCTACATTTTTTCTATCATAAGTATAGAAATTAAACCGTTAAAATGGTATATATTGGGAATAAAATCACATGAGCACAATATAATCCATTTAAGCTCAATTTCCAATCATTTTTCATCAATTCATTGTATCGACCTATCATTTATGTAATTTGTTAATTTTATAATAATAAATTAATAGAGGTATTATAAATTATACAAATATTATAAGATTTAAGATGGAAAAGTGTGTAAAATTTAAGTAAGAAAGGTATATTTTCCTTCTTTTTTTCTATTTTATCTTAATGTTATAATATCGCTATTTCAATATCATGAAAAATAAAAAATTATATTATAATGAAAAATTGTCTTTCTTTTTATGTATTCTATGTGGCAAGCTGGCCTACCGATTTAACGAGTCCATAAGTATAATTTGACATGACTTGCCAAGCTTAGCAAGTTAGAGGCTAATGTGGGCCTTTTCTTCCTAGCCTCAAGTCGATTCATATGCCGAAATTGATCCTTTTCTAGGTGATTTGGTTTCCAAAATTATATATTATAATAGATTTTACTCTATAGTTTTAGTGATTTAGGTGGATTGTTTATTTTTATTTTTTTGGCTAAAAACACCTATGTATTACAACTTGAGCAAGAGGGAATTTGAGCTAAGTTCATCTCATTAAAAAACTAGTGTTTATATGAGTAAACTACAACAGATTTTTTAATTTGTTATTTGTAACAAAAATATACTTCCATTTGATAGCTCTATTTAGTTATATATTTGCTCATCAATTTATTTTCTAAGTGATTATGTTTCAATTAGTTTCCAGTCACCTTTTCCTATTTTATTTTTTCTTTCTTTACTTTCTTTTTTGTCTTTTATACTTTTTCACTTCCTTTATCTCGAAGTGCTGTTAACTCGGTCATAAATTTCAATGTTTTTCTAGAATGACAATTAGTTTGAGTACACAACTTCACCTGAAAGTGTTTTGACTTTACTTTGGGTTGCTTCACTTATAGAGATAATGATGTTATAAAAAATTGCCATTACAGGAAGCTCACTTATCCTCTTATTTTTTAAACACCATTATACCATCTATTCTAAATTATTAAAGAAATGCTACATATTTATGTTCACACCCATTTATAAGGAAATTCATTGCATTCTATTGTATGTTGAAAACAACTAATTCGATGATATCTAGATATTCACAACAATCAAAAGTATTTTAGTGGTAAATGGAAAATTCACAAATTATCTATTCTCCCTCTCTTTTGCGATCAAGGAATGGTGTGAGACAAAATGTGTTTGCAATTTTAAAACATTGTTAACTGGTGAAAATTTCCGATTAAAAAAAAAAGCATATAAGTCTATAATTATTTAAGCATAAAGATCAATTGCAGTTTTACACTACCCTGCAGTAATTACTATTGAAGTTCTTGCAATTCTTCCACATTGTTGATAGAATTACATTTTTAACCTCATTGTTTTCTATTGTTGACATTTCTTAAAAAAAGAAAAAATAAAAATTTGCATAATTATCCAAAGATGCAATACCAATAATATCTTCTGCTGGGGGTTGATGTTCAATTTTTTAAGTATCTTATAGATTTGTTGATTGAGATCCGTTAAAATAAAAAATTATAAAGACCAGCAAAGGAAAAAAAAAAAAAACCTTAATTTCTTTAATTATTTTTAGTAATTTACTTTATATCGAACAAATGACGCTACACCCAGAATCTCTATGCAAACTTAAATACATCAAATACTTGAAATTTTTAATTCATAATATTTGTATAATATTTTATTTTAATGTTATAGGAAGGAGAGAGGAAAAGTAAAAAGATATCTTTAAGATACAATTTAGTTTTTTAATCTACTATTTAGGAATGATAGCTTCTCCGTTGTGGGAGAACCCTCTCCTTTTGGGATCGTGACTAACATTTGGTTGTCTTTATTTCGTACTATGATTCACCGTGCCTCCTATTTTTCCGCAGACATGTTCGGATTAATTTACAAATATTTGCTATTTTTCTCAAAGTGTTTGTTTTTTTTTCTCCCCTAAGCGTTTTTGTCTTGCCTTTACAGTTTCTCTATTTGTCACCTCCACTTAGTTGTTCTCTCTTTCCTTAACAGTTGTCGATGCAAGTCCGTCCTTTCGAGCCTTCCCCTTTTTACCATTTCCTTTAGATTTCTATCTAGTTTATTTCTCCGTTTTCTAATTCTATTCGCTATTTTCTACTCTTTTTTTTTTTTTTTTTTCATTTGTATTGATGTCAATATTTATGCTTGGAGTGCTTCGACCATTGTTAATCATCGCAGTAACGAGTAGATCCCAATGTGATGTTGATCTTGTCCTCTGTTGATCGGATTTAGACACTAGCTCCAATGTGGAAGTTATTTACTTGGTAGGAAAAGTAATAACAGATATGGTGATGTCAAAACCTGTAGTTGTAAATATTCTCACAGAAGTCTAAGAATGTTCTAACGTTATGACTATTTCATATTTGAACCTGAAACTCTTAATGAGTCCATTGAGGATATTAGACTAAAATTACAGCGATAGAGTATCATTGGTACTTCGATAATTATCAGAAAACGGATCCTTCAAAAAGATTGGAAGAATTGGATTTTGATGAAATCAGTTTTTGGTTGCGAATACATGGGCTTCCACTGCATATGCTTACTCTAAGGAATGCTACTATCTTTGGTCAGAAAATGGGAAAAGTGATCAAAGTTGAAGAACTTTCTTTAGTCATTCGTGATTTTCTTCGAGTTAAAGTATCCTTTCATGTTGGGAAAGCTTTGTTGAATGGAATTTGGGTGGAGAAGCATGATGGAGAAAAGGTCATCTTTTGACCAAGTTTAAAAAGGCAAAGGGAATATCTTTGAGTTGGACTTAGTGGGCTCATCTTTCTTAGGGCCCCTCTCGGAAGTGGACCACAAATTTACTTACGCTCCTATTTTTACCACCACATACCGAAAAAACCTCCTCCATGCCCTAAAAATTCCTCTTTAGAACCCTGATTCCCGCTTGCCCCATCACCACTCGCTGCCGCCCAATTTGACACCACACCTTTTCCCAAAATCACACCCACATCCTCCACTACTCTGCAATTTGCTCCTTTTGTCAATACACTCGATCCCTCATGCCTGACCTCCCTACCTTCGAGTTTCAATTTTTTCCAGACGGGCTTAAACTCTATGGCCTTGCCTTCGTCTTCTAAATCTGATCAAAATGTTGTGGTCCCTTCCCATGTTGCCTACATTTCACCCATTGAGGAAGGACTAAAACCTCTATCTTTGAAGAGACGCAAGATGCACTTTGAAGACAATGCGGAAAAGGACTGTTATCTCAATAAAGTATATAAGAGTGTAAAATGTATTATTGTTTGGGTTGAAAGTATGTGCATCAATGATGCAAGTGAATTGCTTCGAATACAAGCACTACTTACAGTGGAAGAGTCAATGTTAAGCAGGTTAATGAAGAAAGTCAATCGGTAGAAGTTAACATGCCTCAAGCCTCTGATTCTGTTGCTGAAGGTGTTCGTGGTTGTCCTCCAATAACCACGCCATCGCCTTAAAATTTTTAACGTGGAACCGTCAAGGCTCGGGGCAGCCTTCGACAGTTACTGAGCTTGAGCACCTCGTTCGAAAGAACTAGCCCCTTATTGTCTTCTTAATGAAGACATGTAATATGCAATTGTACTTGGATAGGTTAAGGAGATGATTTCGCTTCCCTTCTTCTATATATGTTAATCCTGTAGGTTTGTCAGGCGGAAAGATGATGTGGTGAGGAGCATCATTAGTTATGATAAGAATGTTATCGACCCAATCTTTGTCGAATCTTTGACTGGGAAGCTCATTAAGATTTCTTTTTGCTATGCTAATCCCGATTACAGAGGTAGGTTGAGGTTATGGGATAGATTCCGTGTAAAGTCTACTAGAATTGATGTTCCTTGGATGATAATTGGGGATTTAAATGAAATCAGCTCATAAGAGGAGAAGAGTGGAGGGAGAACTAGACCCCATTGGCAAATCGTAAGTTTTAATCATATGAGTTCAGACGGTGGATTACTTGATGCGGACTATTAGGGATTGAAATTCACCTTATTCGATCGGCGAGCAAATGGTGTTTGGGTTAAGGAACGTCTTGATAGAGGCCTTATTAATACTGATTGGCTGGAGTGTTTTCTTTCAATGCAAATTTTCAACCTTCCAGCGTAAGGTTCAGACAATTCCCCTTTGCTAGTTGATCTTAACCTTCTTTAGAAGAGAGGTCCGAAATTATTTAGGCTTAAGCAAGAATGGCCGAGAGTGGATGGGTGTTCTAAAGTAATTACTCATGCCTGGAATGGTGAACAGTTTCAGCCTGACTTGTAGGGCTTAATGAAAAAGCTAAAAGCCTGCAGAACTGAGTTGATGAAGTGGAGTAAGAAGGTCATTCGTCATAATATCAAAGTTATTGACCAGTTACATTTGCAAACTGCATAATTGTCCTGTTTCTGATTCACTGTTAGAAGAGGAATTGTTATTACATCATCATCTTGAAGTAGCTCAACAACAAGAAGAATTATTTTGGCATCAGCGTTCCTATATTAATTGGCTAAACATATGTGGACAGTAATACTAGGTTCTTTTACTGAGTTATTTTAAATCAAAGGGCAAAGAACAAAGTGTATTGAATCAAAGATCAGTATGTTAGTTGAAGAGTGAGTGAGGAAGCTGTGTTGAAAGCTTTTACATCTTATTTTATGGATTTATTCACCACAGAAAACCCAAAAATAGATGAGACATTGCTTGATCAGATTCCCTGAGTTATCAATGATGAACACAATGAGTGGTTAACAAGGCCATTGGAGGTGGACGAAGAAAAGGAGGCTATTTTCCAACTTGGTAGCCTTAAATTGCTCGGTTTTGATGGATTTAATGGATTGTTCTTCCAATCACATTGGTAAATACTCAGACCGTATATCTTTGAAGTGGTTAAATCTTACACGCTCACTGGAATTTTGCCTTCTTTTTTAAATTCAACAGATATTGTTATGATCCCTAAAGTATCTTTTCTCGATGAAATTACTCAATTCAGGCCAATATGTCTTTGTAATTTTTCATGTAAAATTATTTTTGAAGTATTATGTAATTGGTTACAACCTTTGATTGATAGTATAATTTCTCCAAATCAGAGTGCATTTATTCCTAGACATTTAATCCAAGATAATGTCATAATGGCTCACGAAGTTTTCCATTTCCTAAAATTATGTAAGAGAAAGAAAAAACACCGCCGTGCTGTTAAACTTGATATGGCAAAGGCTTACGACCATATAGAGTAGTCTTTTTTAGAGGTTGTGATGCGTTGTACAGGTTTTTCTTCGATTTAGATCACTTGGATCATGTCCTGTGCCTCGTTTGTGAGTTATAGCTTGTTGATCAATAGGAAAGGGGTTGGTCATTTTCAACCTTCTAGGGGTTTAAGGTAAGGAGATTCGTTATCATCTTATTTGTTTATTTTAGTGGCTAACTATCTTTTTGGCATGGTTAAGAAAGCTTGTGATTTGGGTCGATTATGAGGAATAAAAATCAAGGAAACAAGTTCATTATTCATACATTTGTCTTTTGTAGATGACTTTTCTTTTTTTTTTTTTTTTTGGTAGATGCCAGTATAGATAAATTATGCAGGTTAAGGTATATTCTAAAGCAATACTACCGAATTTTCAGTCAGCGGGTCATTTATCAAAAAGGCTCCATGATGTTTATTAAGTCTACCCTATATTGATTAAGAAATGCTTGTGCTGAGGAGATGCATATAAATATTATGAATAATCCAGGTAAGATAAGTATTTAAGCCTTCCCACTTCTTGGGGAAGATCTAAATCTCAAGCTTTAAGTTTTGTAAAAGACCAAATTATTCATAAATTGTAAGGATAGAAGAAAAACTTGATGTCTACAGGTGGTAAAGAGGTCATGCTTAAGTCTGTAGCTTCTGTAATCCGTGCCTATTTGATTAGCACTTTTAGCTTTCCTAAGAGATAAGAGATAGTGTGTGAGGTAAATTCCTTGTTTGAAAATTTTTGGTAAGGATAGAATGATGATAGCAACATTATTCATCGGAAAAAGTGGAAGAATTTAGTGAAGGCAAAGGATAAAACAGTTCTTGGTTTTAGGGATTTGCGTGATTCTGATCTGGCTTTGCTTAATAAGCGGGCTTGGAGAATCTTGCAAAATCTGAATGCTATGTGGGTTAAGTTTATAAGAAGTATTTACTTTCCTAACTGGAACTTCCTTAATGCTACAAGAGGAAGTAAAGTATCTTAGGGTTAGCAAAGTATTTTATAAGGTTGCAATGCTATAGTCAGAAATTTGATTTGGCGGATTGGGGATGGCAGATCGGTTCATGTTTGGAGAGATCTGTAGATTTATTTTCTTCTAAATTTTAAGCTATCTCCTCGACATATTGACTCATATTTACATTACCTGATTGTTAGGGATCTCATTGATTTTGACAATGCTTGCTGGAATCTTTCCTTGATTGAACATTTACGTTTTGACCATGAAAAATAAGCTATTACAAGTATTCCTGTTGCACATAATTGTTTATGTGATAGACTAGTTTGGGCAAGAGAAAAAAAAAAAAAAGGACAATATTCAGTCAAGAGTGGTTATCATGGAATGGTATCCTCAACTAAGGCCACTGATGTTCCGGTAGCAGAAAGTTCTCACGAGATTGGGAAAAGTCTTTGGAGATTATTATGGAATTTGTCTTGTCAACCAAAGTATACACACCATGTTTGGCATTTATGCTTTAATGCTTTCATTACTAACCAAAATCTTTTTAATAGGAAAATTCTCACTTCTCTTGTCTGGTGTTTTTGCAATTCGATGGAGACACCTAAACACCTTTCTCTCCAATGTGACTGGGTTAGAGCTGTTTGGTGTGGTGCATTATAGCTTAATCCTAAAGATTATGATACCTCAAGTATTAGCTCATGGATTGAAGATGCAATGAATCGACGAGGACAATCAAAGACTCATGCAAAGGAGTTTTTTTTTTTTCCTCACATTACTATTGTCTGATGGCATATTTGGAGCAATGCAGCACATTAGAGGACATTACATAGGTTAGTAGAGCATTATCTCCACAAGGAAGTGAAATTAACTTATCTACCTGTATTGCACCGGTGTGTTCAGAGGATGCTATTTCAATTCTTGCAATTTTTTTAGGTAATGGTAGCATGTGTAGACCGTACACTTCATTCCATCCCTTAGGCGTTTCTTCGTCTTTAAACTGTAATGCTACTAACACAACCACCTCAACAATCTTCTGTAAAGCAAGTGCTTTGTTCTTTTGAGTCATGTCCTCAATCAGGCGAGGATTCTACAGGGCAATGGACAAATACAATTGCTTCTTCTTATACTTTGAATGGATCACCAAGATGGTGTCCTCCTGTGCTTAATAATGTCAAGATAAATTGTGATTCTTCAATCTCTAAAAGTTCTAGGAAAGGAACATTAGGAATTGTCTATAGGGATTCCTCTGGAGTTTTGTTACATGCTACAGCTTTGTGTGTTTGCTTTACGAATGTAGAACTTCTTGAAGTAAATGCTATAAGATATGGTTTGATGATTGTAAGGGACAGTGGCTGGAGATATGTTGAAGTTGAATCTGATTGCAAAGAAGTTATTAAGTCTTGTGCTTATCCAAATCTAGCACATTGGAAAGCTGGTGGAATCATCCATGATCTACTAAGTTTACAATTTATCTTTTCGTCATGTACTATTTCATATGTTAATCGTAATCTTAATGCTTATGTGCATTGGGTTGTTATCTAAGTTACTCATGGGATGAGCTGTAGTTACTTGGTTAGCTGATCACCATCCCCTCTAGTTAATTTGTTGTTTGTGGATTGGGTTTCTCAAACCCCTTATGTCTAGTGTTGTGTCAATTAATGAAAATTTTGTTTGGCCACAAAGGAAAAAAAAAAAATTCTACTATTCATAATCCACTCTTTATAAGTGATTTCCATCAAATTTCTCCATTAACTTTTTTAGATTTTAACACATATAATTTGTATTAAATAATTAAGATTTTAGTAATTTAATTTATCTATAATCATTTATTTTTAAGAATGCCATAGTTTCATTGGAAAAAAAAAAAAAAAAGGAAGAAGAATTTCGTAGCTTTATAGTTTGCTCTGAAGATATCAAGCCATTAGAAGTATCAAATTTGAAAAAAACTAAAAAATTGTTTAAATTTTGTGGTTGTTAATTTTATAAATATTTTAAAGTTAATTAGTGCTTTTTTAAGGTTAGTAGTTTTACATTCACATAAAATGTATAATCAATAAAATATCATGCTCATTAATTCAAGGGTCAAATGTGATTTCTTTTGTTTTGTCATTTTTAATAGCCGTGCATGTAATTTTGGATATAGTAATTATTTCATGTTTTCATGTAAATATGTTAAATACTTTTTTGAACTTATACACACACAACACAGATGCACGTCTGCTTAAATAATTATGCATTTACATATCTGTTATGGTTTAACAAAGCAATGATTAGAACTTCCGCAATTTCAAGCCAAAGAGTTCTAACGAAGTCTAGAAAACTGGAACGAAATTTAAGAGAAAAATAAAGAGAAATTAGGAAAAAAAAAAAAAAAGTAAAAACCATATCTCCAAAATCATACCTAATTAATTTCTTAACATATTATTCATAATCTACTCTTTAGAAGTGTTTTCCGTCAAATTTCTCCATTAATTTGTTTATATTATGAAATTTGATTATGACACATATAATTTGAATTAAGATAAACTAAGATATTAGTAATTTTGTTTATTTATAATCCTTTATTTAAGAATGCCATAGCGTTGGAGTTTGCTTTCAAGATATTAAGCCATTAAAACTGTTAATCTTTTATAAAGCTAAAAAATTGTATAAATTTTACGTTTTTAATTTTATAAACATTATTAAGTTAATTGGTGTGTCTAAAAGTTAGTAATTTTACATTCACATGAAATGATATAATAAACAAAACATCATGCTCATCAATTCAATGGTTAAGTGCAATTTCTTTCGTTTTTTTCTTTTTAATGACCATACGTGTAGTCTTGAAAGTTAATAATTACTAGTTAATGCCCCATGCTTTATGCAAATTTTAGTCTTAAATATATATCCATTTCAATATAAAATATTTTTATAACTAAATGTTATTAATACATTTCGTAGTTTAAATATGAAAACACTCAAATATGGTTGTAATATATATACCCTTTTTTTTTTTTTTGTAGCCAATAAAAATCTCTTTCTAAATATGTCTTTATCTCTCAATCTATCTTATTAGAATGTATGAAGTAATGATTACATAAAAAAGGATTAAATAATATGATAACATATAAGATGAAGTATTGTAGCTTTGATAATATTAAATTGATTTTGTAAAAATTCAAGTTGGTTAATTAAAATAAGATTTAATGTATGAATAGATTTGTATTGACCATTCATTCAGCTAAATCTTTCTTAGCTAACTTCTTTCTCTTAGCTTTTGAAAAAGTGCAAAGTAACACAAGAGTTAAAATTTGACATTGATAATCATTAAATTGCATACCAAGTTAATTCATAAATTGATATTGGTCATCATCAAATTATAATGGCATAATATATATTTTTAGAATATTATTCTTAATTTACATTGACCTTAGTAATAGTCAATAATTTATAGTTTTTTTACCCTTTTTATTTAAAAGCTTATTGTTCTTTCGAATTCCTTGAAACTAAACTGACTATTTCACCTTTATTTTCAAAAAATATAAAAGGTTTTAAAAAATTAAAAGAAGTAATGACAAATGCCATAAATTGAAACTAACAACAAATATATAACAAATCATTTGTTATAATGAAAATATGAGAATAAGTACCACAATAATTATATAATGTAATTTGATTAGTCATTATAATAAAATATATTAAATTTTTATTGGTATTACTAACTCTAAGCATATTAGAAAAAAATTAGAAAGGTGCTAATTTATTCTTTTTATCATATATAATTATTGTATCATAACCTTTTTATATTATATGACAAATAGTATCAATAAGCATATATTATATATTATGCAATAAGGATAATTGCATTTTGCTTATTACGTAATAGATTCATATAAATAATATTTTTCATGTATTACGATTCAATGTGTTATAAAAATAAGAAAAGAAAAGGTTTTGCCACATTATTTCCCTTATAAATTTTATGTCATAGTATTTTTATGCTTATTATGAAATGCATAATAGTTGTATAATATCTCTATAAAAAAATATGTATCTTCATATAATTAAGTATTTTATGTTATTTCAATCTGCAATAATTATGAAAATGTGTGCATTTACTCCATACATGCTCATCCATCATATCATAGTTTTTTTTTATATTATATACGACAAATAGTATAGTACATAAATATAGTAATCATATGTAAATTGATTTTATTATGTAAGTTGAAACAACATATTTATACTTAATGTGTTATACAATATAATACATTTATATGATATAATTTGATTATGTATTATAATATGTCATAATATATATATTACATAATATCTAGCATATGTTAAAATTATATTAAAAACTATAGATTTTATGCTTACTAATAATATTTAAAAAACAAACTTGCTCTCTTCCCTCTCTCTTACACACACGTGTACACATACACTCATACACTATAGTTTTTTAAATTTAAAAATTTACCTATATTGCTATAGAAATAAATTAAATTACGATGCAATTGATAACATCTTTAAAATGATAATCGAATAGAATGAAATATCTGAAAATAAAGAGTTAAATTAGAATGTAGTTAATATATGACATAATTATAGGTTTTCGTTTTCTATATGTATGTGTGTTTATGATAATAAGGACTTCATTCATCTAACAAACATCCACAATACACATCAACCAAGTCTACGGGAGACATCTCCCTGACTATCTTTGTTTAATGACAACGAAACTGAATAAGCCGAGCAAATAGAACAAAATTTAAATAGGAAAATAGGAATAAAGTCCCTAAAAAACAAAAGGATCAATATGCAGGAGTCCATCCTTTGCGAATTGGTTTACTGCTTCATTCTTCTCCCGATATACCTTGCAAATTATGTGAAATCAGAGAAGTTGTTAAGTGTTTTTTTACAATCTCTTAAAAATCTATGACATCTATCTAGGTTTAAGTTATTATTTTTGATCCAATCAATCACCTATTGAGAGTCTACTTCACATGCCACTCTCTTATATCCTCAGCTACAAGCCAATTCCAACCGCTTTATGGCACATAATTCTGCTTCCAACGGTATCAGATTGTTATATTAAGCATGAAAGCTCCACAAAACCAATCCATTATGATCTCAGGCTAACACTCCAATCTCTGCTTTCCTCCCTGTTTCTATCACCACACCATTATGGTTTATTTTTATTTATCAATCTATAGTTTGCAATCCTTTAAGAACATTTTGGGTTTTGCCTAGTTGAAATCTTTCCATCCTATTCCCTACCCACCATTCATTAGCCCTTTTTTGAACATTTTCTACCCAATCCCCCGTCTCATGAAATGGCCTAAATATTCTCCTATTTCTTTCTGTCTAAATTTCTTTAAGGCCAAATATGATTCAAATATAGTATGGCTCTCTCGTCTCATATCAGTTCACTTTCTTTTTTCAACATTCAATCTAGTCCACTCTTGTAAGTCTTCAAACGATTACTTTACCATATTAATGGAAATTCCTAATCTTTCCTATAGTTATTTGCTTTAGTTGCAATTTAAGAATATATGTTAATGTAATTCATCAGCATCATTACATAGCATATATTGTCTACTAAAATGTACTCCCTTTTTCTGTAAGTTATCGAATTGCTAAGCCTTTCATTCAATTTCTCCATATCAGGATTTGGTGATTAGGGGTCATCGGTAATGATAGGAATCAGATTATCGAACCTCTGACCCATAGTTGAGCTTGAGAACTAAAGGGGCTGGTACGATGAATCTTTCCATTCTAATCAACCTCTACTAAAGCCGAGTATTTCCTTACCAAGTCACCTTTAATGTCATACTGTATGACTACCCATTATTCTATGATATGCCAAGTTAATGATTATTCTCTAGTGCTGAGCCGACCAATGACTCGACATCATCCTTGTTGAGAAGAAGAGAGATAGAGAATCCGTATTGACTAAGTTATTCCTGCTCGGATAAGCCCATTTGTCTGTACTCTTTGTCTACATCTTTTAATAACCTCACTAATGCAACAATGCCACGTATACAATATCATATGTAGAATCTGTAGCACCAATGATTGTTTTCCTTGTTTATTTATTTTTACTCTTTTGTATTATGTACATTGCTTCTTTAGGAAATGTCATTTTTGTCTTTTCTCTTTGGGGTAAGTTGCCCTAACTTATAGGTATAAATACCCTTGTAGTTATAGTTGTAAATAATCAAATTATCTTCAATACACTCTTAAGTACTTTCTTCCTTACGTAAACATTGTTGTCTACTTTCGGCATCATTTTTATCCTTTCCCTTAAGTAAAGTTATGTGGTGAGTAACCTCATTGGACTAATTCGTACATCATATTGAATTGTGTCGTGAGTCTTTGGAAATTCTATTGGTGTGTTATATCCTCTAGGGCTGTTCGTGGGTTTTTACTTACTGTTTCATTCATCATTTTGGCCTTTTTTTTGTACCTTTCTTCATTAACCCTTTTCAAGCTTTCTACAAGCTTGGACCCATCCAGCTACTGGCCTTGTTTGTTCTTAGTCACGGCTCGCAACATGTAACTTCTATATCTAACTCCATTCTTTATCGCTTTGTGAATTGTCATGCTCTTTCAGCAGTTTAAAATAAGCGGATTTGGTAAATTCCCCATCCATAGTTTCAAGCTATTGTAGTAAGTCAAATTCCTCATCTCCCACTTGGATCATTAGAAAGCCAAAACTCTACTTAACATCTTCGTCTAGGGGGTATCCAATCACATCCTCTTTCTAACTTGATATGTAATCCCATACCTATCAAATCCTCAAATTCATATCGTATTTATGCATTGGTCCATACGACCAGTTCGAGACCCTTACTCCATCTTTTGACCTACCTATCCAAAATTTTGTGCTTTTGCCATTTTTGATGACAGGATGCACTTTATCTTCTAGCTAAGATGTTGCTTTTTGAATTTCTTGGTAGAACTTTGACTCAACTGCCTTTTTCTTACGCTCTTTTTGCATCTTATATTTTTGTTACATCAAACGTATCTAGAGGACATCCTTCTGCTTTAGTTGCTAAGCTAAGTTCACAAAATTTGCTTGGTTTGTCTTCTTTACATCCATTAATCCTAACTTACCATTCTCTGTAGGCTTCTTAACTTTATCCTAGCTAACCTAGTGGATTTTCCTTGCTTCAAGCGTAAATCCCCACATAAGGTTCTTATGAATACTCTCAACTTTTTCCTCAAAGTTCTTATTCATGGTGAGGATTTGCAAATAGTAGTTTACTATACTCTAGAGTGTAGAGGTTGCCAACAGTCTCTTTCCTACCATACTCAATAAATTAGCTTTTGATGTGGAGAGCTTCTTACATACTTTCTCTAATATGAATTCCATGTCTGTACTTCTCATATTTCCACCCTCTTTCACTAGGATACTTAGGTATTTCCCCATATCAACATTCTGATAGATTCTAAAGATGTTTCAGATGGTTGTTCTCAAGTCATTGCTTATGTTCTCAAAGAAAAGGATGCAATACTTCTCATAGTTTACCTTCTGGTCAGAAACATGCCCAAAACCTTCCATTGCTTCTCAGATTAATTGGGAATTACTTTCTATTGCTTCTCCTATGAGGAGGAGGTCATCGACAAAAAACAAGTGAGATGTGCTTAGGAGCTGAGTTGATCACTAGAGCTTACTGTAGGAAGTAGTAATAGTGGATCCTTTATAGTATCAAAGAATGAAGGAAGGGATAATTCAACAAACACAGTAGCTTACATGAAGCACTAATGAACATGACACGACTTAATACTTCGTCTAATATGATACACAAGCTAATACTAAGGTCTACTCATCACTAATCTCAAACTAATCAACAAGATTAGATTAGAATGTGAGAGAGGAAATGTACTTGGAAAGGGGTATCTCATAAAAACAAGGATATTCATTAACTTGTAAGGTATAAGATGATTCTAACTATAGTAAAAAGGATTATTTATATTAAGTCCTTTAGGGTAACATTACAATAAAGGAAAGTTACATAAAGGATAATGTAAGAAAGAGATTCCTAATACATTCTAAAAGAGTAAATAAGATAAAGAGTAAAAAGGAATATAGTACAAATGTTAGAAAAGTAGGGGACAAGTGATAGCTTGTCAATGGGTTCATATTCTAGGATCTTAGGGCCTTATAGCTGAGCTAAGATGATGTTGGGGTTACTGTCGATGAGTTGTGCTTGGGGTTGCCAAGGTGAATGAATGACACTGCAATTTTATAGGTTGGAAGAGTAAAGCTCGATGTATAGTGACCTTAGACTTGGCACTTAACAGGTCAGCCTCGACACTTAGCAAGTTGCCCTTGGTACTTAGCAAGTGGATGACTAAGTAAGAGTTAGAGCAGAGTAGAGTGTATCTAAGTTAGGACCTTAGAGAGTTCTTCCAAAGCTCTTCTATGTACAGGAGCTCATCTTTAGTAGGTTGACAAGAGAGAATCCTCTTAATGAGAGATTGGAGGCCTTAGAGGCGAGCATAAGTGATGAGTCCGAAGGTTAGCAATCCATCAATTCCCTAAGGTTGTTGAAGATTTGCCCCCTACATCTTGGTCTTCTTTTTCTTCTTTTGACACATAGAGCAATAGGTTGACTACATTAAAAGTAGGAGACATTTCGTATCCTTTAAGTAGTTCTAGCTCATAGACGTTGTCATTGATGCATTAAAGGACCTTGAAAGGGACATCTGACCTGGGTGATAATTTGTTGTTCTATTCCTTGGGAATCGTTCCTTACTAGGGAGGATCTAAATAAGGTTGCATGGGCTGTAAACAACTTGCCTCCTACTTCAGCTTCCTGGCTCTCTCTATTAAGCTATTGTCTCAACTAATTGTTCAGCAACCTTCTTATGTAGTTTTTGAAACTCTTTAGTGTGTTACAAGTCAGTTTAACTTTCTCCTAGGGGAGTCGAGTTGGTAATCATATCCAAAGGTAAGTTTGAATTGAGTCCATAGATGACCTTGAGAGGCGTCCTTCCTATTGAGCTATGAGTGAAGTGGTTGTAAGTGAACTCGATGATGGGTAAGTAGAGATCTTAATTATGTAGATTCTTCCTAACAGTAGCTCAAAGGAGGTTGTCTATTGCTCTATTCACAACTTCTGTCTGGCCATTTGTTTGTAGATGGCAAGAAGTACTGAACATGAGCTTGGTGCCGAGCTTCTTCTTGCCGAGCTTCTTTTATAGTATGTGCAAGAAGAAGCTTATGAACTTTGAATCATGATCAAATACAATACTTATTGAAACTCCATGCAGTCACATGATCTCTTGTAAAAAGAGGTTAGCAACAAATAAAGCATAATTAATTTTGTAGCAAGGGATGAAGTGGCTCATTTTGTTGAATCGATCGACTACCACCATGATAGAATCATGTTTCTAAGGTGTTCTAGGTAGGCTGAGCATGAAATCCATGCTTAGATTGGTCTATGACCGCTTAAGTATGGGTAGAGATGTATATTCTTCATATGGCTCCTTTTTCCCATTAGCTTCCTTACACACCTCGTACAGCTCAAGAATATTACGTACATCCATCATTATCCTGGCCAATAGAAGTGTTCTTTCAATAACTTAGCGGTTTTCTTCTCACCAAAATGGATGACTAAGCCTCCAACGTGTGTTTCTTAGACAAGTAATTCTGTAATAGAACTACTTGGCACATATACTTGCCTTCCTTTCATAAAAAATCCTTAGCTTAGATAAAACCCATCCACTATTCCTCCAATGTTACATTTAGTCACTAAGGGTCCAAAGTACGGATCATGCTCATATTGATTAGGAAGGGTACCAACTCCATGTATACTAGCCTGTAATGTAGTGACAAGAATGTACCGGTGAGAGAAGGCATTGTTTATAGTGTTAAAACTTCCCTTCTTATACTTAATGACGTAATAAAAGGTTTCTAGGTACTCGACCCACTTGGCATGGCATCGAGAGAGTTTTTGTTATCCTTTGAGATACTTGAGAAATTCATGGTCTGTGTAATTAATGAACTCTCTCGATCGTAGGTAGTGCTACTAGTTCTAAAGTGCTCGGATAAGGGCATAGAACTCCTTATCATATGTTAAGTAATTTAGTATGGCACCTTTGAGCTTCTCATACTAGTCAGCACTCTTACATGAGAATAACTCTAATGCTAACTCTAGATGTATCACATTCTAACTCAAAAACTTTACTAAAGTTGAGCAGTACTAACACTAGGATAGAGGTTAACTTGGATTTGATCTCTTCAAAACTCTTCTGAGCTTTCTTGAACCATTTGAATATAGAGTTCTTCTTGGTCAGCTCAATCAGTGGCACAACCATGGAATTAAAGTTTTGAATGAATATTTGATAAAATGAAGCTAAACCATGGAAACTCCTAACTTTTGCAGCATTGGTCGGCATCAACCATTCGAGAATAGCTTGAGTCTTTTCATCATCAACTTTGATTCCTCCTCTAGAGACAATATATTAGAGAAATATTACCTTGCTCTGATAGAATACACATTTCTTCAAATTGCCAAATAGTTACTCAGCTCGTAGGATATCAAATATTGACTTCAAGTGTTTGACATGAGAGTTGAGGTTGGCATTATACACTAAAATGTCGTCAAAATAAACAACAACACACGTTCCTATCAAAGATCTCAAAACATGATTCATAAGTTGCATGAAAGTGCTTGGGCGCATTCATAAGACCAAACGGCATCACCAACCACTCAAATAGGTTGTACTTCATTTTGAAAGTTGTCTTCTACTCATTTCTAGGCCTCATTTTAATCTGGTGGTAGCTACTCTTCAGATCAACCTTAAAAAATACTTGTGCACCATTCAACTCATTTAGCATATCATCCAATCATAAGATCGGATATTGATACTTAATAGTAATGTTGTTGATAGATAGCTTGGCTATCAATATACATTCTTCATGAGGCATCCTTCTTCGATATTAGGATAACTCATACGATATATGGGCTCATGCTCTCTTGGAAAATTTGCACTCGATTAACTGGTCAACTTGTTTCTTCAGCTCGGATGCTTGATCAAGATTGAGTCTATAAGCAAGTCGGTTAGGTAAAGCAACTCTAACTGGAGGTTAACGCAATGCTTTATCCCTCTAACAGGGGGTAAATCTCTTGGTAACTCAACAGTAAACAAGTCAGCATACTCTTGAAGCAATGCCTACACTTCGGTAGGTAAGGCTCTGACTTCCTTCAACTCTAATAGTCTTCTAACCAATAAGAGTACACATTCTTCCATCTTATCATCTTTGGAAAATTGGGCTCGAGAAATCACTAAGGACTTCCTTTGCAGTGACCTCTAAATCTTCTCTTATGACTCCTAAACTTCTTTGGGGCACATTGTGAGTAGTATAATCTTCTTCTCATCTTTCTAGAACATATAAGTGTTCCTATACCCATTGTGGAGTACCTTACGATCAAAGAGCCATGGTCAACTTAACAGTATGTATCAAGCATACATAGCTAGGACGTCATACAACGCTTCATCCTTGTATCTATCACCAATAGTGACTAGCATTCTGACTTGTTCGGCAATAGGCAGTCTTCCTTTCTTATTTAGCTAGTGAATCTTGTAGGGCTTAGGGTGAGGATAGATCGGCAACTTTAAAGCCTTTACTACTCCTTATGCTATGATATTGGTACAACTTCCTTCGTCTATGATAAAAGTACATAATTTGCCATTTATTCAACTGTTTGTATGGAAGAGGTTCTCACTTTGTTCATTCTCATCAGAGGTAAAGGAATTGAGAGATCTTCATACAACCATACAGTATTCTCCCATTTTAGGTCGAGTCAAGGCATCTCAATCTTCTTGAAACTCTTATATTAGTTGGTCGACTCCTACTTCTTCTTCCTCCCCTTCACTGGTACTCTCTACTTCAAACTGGGGCTTATTTCCCTTGATGGTCATGACATGTTGGTTTGGGTACTGACTAGCCATATTTCTAAAACCAAGGCACTTGAAACACTTGATTTCTTGGGAATTTCATCCTAAGCTTTAACCTTAGTCCTTCTTATCCTCAAGCTCCTCGGCTTTGGTCTTACCTTGTCCATCATTAGGTTTGATTAGCATATGACCTCGACGATCCACCTCATAACTGTATAGAGCTTGGTTATATCTAGGTCGACTTGGTATACCGGTTCTGTTCGGCAAGGTAGGCCGATTGCTTTATGCTTGGCTGAGTTGATTTGGCCTCTACCTTCAACCCTTTATGTTACTCGGATAGTATCATATAGATTTCCAAGCCTCTGCATCTTTACTATATTACTAATCTTTGATCTTACTCTAGAAATGAACCTTGCTATTGTCCATGCTTTGGGCTCATCAACATCATAACGAATCATCAGTAGTTAGAATTCTTGAACATATTTATCTACAGATCGGTTACCTTGCTTAAGTTCTTGAAGATGTTTATAGGTGTTTGTCAAGCCTAAATTTTCGGTTTCTTATTTTAATTTGATTTGATTTCCTATTTTTTGACCAGAATTGGGAAAAAAAAAAAAAAAGAAATCGTAATCAACTGGGTGGATTGATTACGATTTAACTATTGGTCTTTGATTTCAATTTGGTAAAAACTAGAAGATTTCAAATTCGAGAGCTATCCTATTAAACCTTAACGGGTATCACTATCTATTTTTTGAAATTAGGCTTACTCATCAAAATTGTCTTTTCAAAATATTTTTAAGAAAAATAAAAACTAAAAGAAAAAAATCTAAGTTTCTACAGCTCGAAAGTATTTACGTACCCACTAATCGAGATTAAACGACCATAGTTCTTTCCGAAAACTTTAGTGTGTTAGTTTAATTTAAGTTTTGAAAATCGATTGAGGTTACATTGTTATCGATTCCGTTTATTCAAACAAAAACTAAAGAGTCCTAATTCTCGAACTCTTTTATTTTTATAAAAAAAAAAAATCTCTCAAAAAGTCCTTTTTTAAAAAAAAAAACGCCTCTTTATTAATTTTTATTTTTTTTAAAAATAGTTTTCTATGTGAGAAATCCTGAAAATTCCTAAGCTAATATATGTATATATATATATATGTGTGTGTGTGTGTGTGTTTATTATTACTATTAAACAACTACCTTTATAAATAAAAAAAATATAATATACTTAATCTAAATAACAAAAAAAACTAATACTAAAAGAATGTCCTAAGTTAATATATACATACCTACTTATATACTATGTTAAAGAACTAAGGATCTAATAAAATAATAATATAATATAATAATGATAATAAATAAAATAAAATATAAAAAGAACAACCAAACCTAAATTGTTTTCCACTATGTGATGGATAGTGCTTGTAAGCGGCCTTGGGTGTGAATTGTTTGGTGGTGTAACTAGTGAATGTGCATAGCTTGTGTGCGAGTGAACATGATTAGCGTGCGTATGAGGGAACTTGATTGGCGACATGCGGAGTAGACAATAGCTGTGCATGTTTGGTAGACAAAGAGTGTGCGTCGCTAGGTAGTAGCCTGGACAGTAGCTTGAACGGTTGCTTGTGGATGGGTATTGCTGTAGTGAGTCGTGCATGAGTTCGTGTGTTCAGGCATGTGCTGTTGTTGAGATGCGGTTGTGAAGCGCAAGGATTTGGCTGCTGTTCACTGGACAAAGGGGATGGAGCTCGGGTTGTGACTAGAGATTGAATGTACTAGTTGCTATTGTGTACTGTGTGTGGCTGATCGAAAGTGATCCACGTATATTGCTGAGGATGGGTGCACGGTTCGTATGTTCTACTGTTGATGGAGCTTGGTTGTTGTTCGCCGACAGTGAGTGGGTCGGGGACTCCTGTAACTTGCAGCAAGGGTGGTTGTAGTTGAGGATTGCTATCGGGTGTGACAAGTACGGTGTGCTGTTGTGTCGCGACTACTATTCATGCGCTGAAGTGAGCTATGTGTGTAGGTAGACAGCAATGCATGTGCCAGTTAGGTGATCGACGTGGTTTGGTAGTGAATGATGGATGCACAGTGCTAATCGTGTGTCACTTGCTGTTGATGAAGGAGACGAGCGTGGATGGATTGCTGCATGTGTTCCATGTCGTGCTTGGGCGTGCTCATAAACTGTAGCATCTAGTGAAGTGCGGATGAAGTGAAAGGCGTGGACGTGGAGACAGGACAGTAGAAGGCGTTCGTGTTCTATGGCATGTGTTGCTGTTGGGAAACAGTACTGTAAGGGACAGAGAGGTTGAATGGGCAGCAGCTATCTTTGTATGAGTATGGGTCGCGGATTGAAAAAGTGATAGAGGGTCGGTAAAGTTGTCGCACTGTTGCGTGGATGTGAATAAGGACCAGTTGAGAAGAAGTTTTTGGATGAGTATAATTTTTTTTATGAAACGTGATGGATATTTATAAAGCTTAGTAAACAAATCATATCAATCCTAATTTAATAAAGATTTAAATCTTATCCATCAATTCATATTTAATTTAATAAAAATCAAATGAGATTTGAATCTCTTTTATTGATTCAAATGAGATTTGATAAAAATCAAATCAAATTTGAATCTCACCAATCTTTATCATATTAGATTTAAAAGATTTGATTAGATTTAAATTTCGTACACTCAACCGATTTTTGTAAAATGAAAGAAAGAGAAATGTAAAAGGCACCTACGTACCTAGTGAGATTTAAACTCATGATCTCAAGTTAATCCAATATTAATGCTTAAATATTTATTCGTTAGGTCATTAGCTTATATCTTGATATTCAGTACAATTAAATTGTACTTAAATCATGTGACTCTTTAAAATAAATTATTTGAACTGAATTAAAACTAAATCGATTGATCCTAAAACACTTTACTTTCAAAAAATCTAAAAAAATCTTTATAATTTTTCTCTTTTTTCATTTTTAAAATTTTTATTATTTTTTTATTTTAGAATTAGGACCTTATTAAAAAATAAAAACAAAAACAAAAAATAAAACTACGCCGAGAGGGAGCGAAGGTGTGTAGGGAGGGAAGGCAAAAATTGAGTGTCTACAGTGTTTTGCTCATAATGTTTTGGCACAAACCTACTCCTCAAAACTCTTTTGATCTCATTCTAAGTTCAAACTTCATACTAAGTACACTAATGTATACTTTGCAGTTTTTTCTGCTACATTATTACAAACCTAGAAAATTCTAAAGTTGCTACTCGAATACATACCGAGTCCTCATAGTTATAGAAGTCAAATATCTTCTCAATCTTCTCCTCCTAGTCTAGGTAGTTATCAGTAATACTAGACCCATTAAAACATTGAATCTATACTTTGAGATGCTCAGCTCCTCTAAGAGCACAGAGCTTGCGTTTTTCACATTGTACATACTCCTCCTCCTCCTCCCCATACCATTTAGCTTTGTCTAACTCAAGTCTCCTTGTTGCAAACCACTTAACATTTTGGGGTAGAGTTGGGTTTATGTTAATTGCTTTTGGTGCTTTAAGCTCAACTACTTGCCTTTTCAGCTTATCTCTCACATCTCAACCTCCTTCATCAATTCTCTCTTATGGCTTAGTCTCTACTACCCTCTGTACAAATATAATTAGGTTAGCCATAATAGTAGTAAGGTCTTGCAATTGATCATCAATAGTTTATAGGGTTTGTTCGGTAATACAACTGTGACCATGAGCATCACTCTCGGCATCATTAATCTTTCCTTGAACATTAGGGTTTGAAATTCTCAATACAAAACTTCAGAAAGTCCACTACTCAATAGAAGATTATACGTAACTCTCAAAATAAGATATTGTACATTGACTTATGAACTTGCTCCATTTTTCCACTTGAGAAATAGAGTATAACAAAACACATACTATAATAAGAACTACTATAATACTAGGCTTTCAGTTGCAACTTAAGCTTTAATCCTAAGATTATATGATGTGCCTAGGAGCTAAGTTAATCACTAGGGCTTATAATAGGAAGTAGTAATAGTGGGTCCTTTGTAGTATTGAAGAATGAAGGGATAAGTTAATAAACATGGCAACTTTTGTGAAGCTGCTTGAAGAATATGACACACTAATGAACATGACACAACTTAGTACTTTAGCTAATATGACAACGAGCTAATACTAGGGTCTACTAGTCACTAATCTCAAGCTACTCGGTAAGATTAAATAAGAATGTGAGAAAGAAATGTACTTAGAGAGGGGTATCTTGCAAGAGCAAGGATATTCCTTAACTTGTAAGGTGTAAGATGATTCCGACTATAGTAAAATGGAGTATTTATAGTAAGTCATTTAGGGCAACATTACAATAAAGGAAAATTACATACAGGATATTGTAAGAAAGAGATTCCTAGTACATTCAAAAAGAGTAAATATGACAAAGATAAAAAAGAAATATAGTACAAGTGTTAAAAAAGCAGGAATAGGTGGCAGCCTATCAATAAGTTCATATTTTGGGATCTTAAGGCATTGTGGCTAAGCTGATATTGGGTTTACTGTCAATGAGCTATACTTAGGGCTATAGAGGTGAATGAATGATGTTGCAGTTCTGTAGGTTAGAAGAGTAAAGCTCAGCATACAATGACTTTGGATTCGACACTCAATAAGTTGGCCTTGACACTTGGTAAGTTGCCTTTAGTACTCGGTAGGTTGATGACTAGATAAGAGTCTAAGCTGGAACCTTAGAGAGTTCTTCCATATCTCTTCCATGTGTAGGAGCTCGTCTTCGATAAGTTAACAAGAGAGGATCCTCTTAGTGAGAGATTAGAGGCTTCAGAGGTAGGCATGAATGATGAGTCTAGAGGTTGGTAATCCATCAAACAACGAAAGATCTATTCCTCACAATTACAAGGGCTTCAAATTCCTCGCTTGTACCATTACATGGATTATCCTACTCAAAATCTCCATTGTAAGATGAACAAGTATGAAGAGAGGGGGTTTCCTTGTCGGATTCCTCCACTTGAACAAAACAGTTCCATCATCGCATTGTTAAGAATGATTCTAAACCATACCGACAAGAGACATGACCTTACAAGCTTAACCCATTCATTAGGAAAATTCAAAAATCATAGAGAGCTATGAATGAAGTCCCATTCTAACATACCATATGATTTCTCTAGATCTAACATTATAACCATTTAGCCTTGTTTCCCCTTCATCTCCTCAAAAGAACGCAAGACTTCTTAGAAGACAAATACATTATTTTTGGCTACTCTTCCAAGGACGAAACTCGATTCGTCCAAGCTAATTAGATCATGTAATAATGGTATCAATCTACTAACTAGGTATTTATGTACAATCTTATACATTGTGGTGTAAAGACTTATGGGTCGAAAGTTTTTTACTTTATTTGCTCCCAACACTTTTGGGATAAGGACCAAAAGTGTTTCATTAATTTTTGGCGAAATGTAGCTTTCTTTAAGGATACTCTCAACTACATCTACCCTTGTATCTCCCACAATATCCTAGCACCTTTTCTAAAATTCGACATACATGTCATCAATGCTAGATGTCTTATTATTGCTTACACATCATAATGCATTTTTTATCTCTTCCCTATTCTAAGGTCTTCATAGGGCTTCTTTTTTTGCCTTCGTTGATTTTCTCTGTTCATTGTGTTAACCATAATTATTCATCTAATTTCTTTCAGAAGAACATAGGGTTTGAAAGTACTCGTTGAAAGTATTTTTGATTCCTTCTTCAGTATCTATACAATTTTCAACTGAGTTGAACAAACCACATATCTATGACTTCGATCTCTTAGAAACCACCTAGGCATGGAAATAGTGCATGTTTCTTCCCCCATTAATAATCCTGTTAGATCTACCTTTATCCGCTTACGATCACTCTTCTTGTTTTAGTACCCAATTTAGCTCATCTTGCAACATATTCTCTTTATTTATGAGATCTTGCGATGGATTTGAGAACAACAATGCTTGCACTTCTTTTAACTTCCCAACAATAGTCTTTTTCTTATGAGGAATAAAACCAAAGACTTCTCTGTTCCACTTTTTCAAAGTTTCAACAAATCTATTACTATCATTAACATAGTCGAAAGAGGACCAAATCCAATTGTTTTGTACAAAACTTCTTAACTCTAGATGTTGAAGCCACATAGGTTGGAAATGAAAGGGCTTTTCAGCTCGTGGCCTAGCTTGATGTCTTAGGTTAAAGTTTAACAAGATAAGGAGGTGGTTTGACTGATTTGAAACAATATGAAATAATTTAGCCTCTCGGTATAGTCTCCTCCACTCATAATTGGCCCATGCCCTATCTAATTGAGTCTATACTAAATCTGTTAAATTTTTAGACCTTTTGGACCAAGTGAATCAGGGTCCTACAAACACCAAATCTATTATACCATAAGTGTTCATACAACTTTGATAAGTTGTTGCACTATACTAGGTAACTTCAATAGCACCCCATTTCTCCTCTTAACATAAGACTCCATTAAAGTCCCCTAACATAACTAAGGAATCATTGATATGACTAGCCCAATCCACTAACTCCATCTACAAAGCAGTCCTAACATCTCTAGATGGACTCGAATACATAGTAGAAATAAAAAAAAAAGGAGTGTTAGAGTGACATACCTATATATTCATAAGAATTTGTTGGCAAAAAATGTAGTTGGTATGTACAACAACCTCTTTAGTAAGCCACAAGACAACTATCCCTCCACTAAGTCCTTTAGCCTCGACGCAAACATCCTATTGTACCTAAGAAAATCTTTAAGATTATCAATTGCTATCTTCCTATCTTCATTTCAGTGATGATGAGGAGTTGTAGATTAACTTGTCTTTTATGATCTTGAATTTCCTGACACCTAAACTTAGAGTTGGTGCCCCTAGCATTCCATTGAAGTGCCTTAAGGGTTGGCATTGCATATCTAAAGATAGAGTATCTGCAAAGTTAGAAGAATTCATGGATGTAAAGATCTTGAACCGAAAGTCCCTTGTATAGGGTTGTTGAAAGTTAATGATCTTCATGTTCCATTGACATGCCAAAACATTGTATACATTATGACCATTTGCATCTCCTATGCTGTTAGTAGCATTGACTTCTTCCCTTCCTCCATCAATGACAATAAGAATGGGACTCTTTGAATGTCTATCGACATTGTTTGGTTCATGTAAATCGCCTTTACCATCAATTTGCATGTCCACTCAAGAAGCTTAGAATATCCTTCCCTAGAATGTCCAATCGGTACATTGGCATTTTTACTACTAGTAATGCCTCATCTGTTACTCGTATTGGTTATTCTCCTTGGAAGTATGATCTTACCCCCCTCCTCTAGAATGGTTGGAATGTTATTTCTTGAACTTATTCCTTTTTCCATTTTTGTTGGTATAAATTGATTCCCTAGACATCAGCCACCACCCTCTTAGAATGCCCTTCTACTCTTACTTCCTAGATCTTCATGTCTAGATGAAGTTTTGGCATGTGGGAATCCTCTCGTAGAAGTTAAAGGAAGATCTTGGCTTCTAGCATAGCCATCATTGTTTCTTTTAATCTTTTTTATTGCTGTCACCGACTTTCCTCTCTTCCCTTCACTACGCTTTCCTTTGCTCTCATCGACGTTTCTTTCTTGGGAGAAGATTAAACTTTGCTTATCCAAATTTATTCTCTAAGTTGGTACACCTTCCGTATTCTTTGCATTAAATACCCAAGTTAAATTTTTAAGGGATGTCCTTTCTCATTGTATCTCATCTATTGTGAGAAGTTTGTGTTTTGTTGGGATTTACATTCCCTTTAGAGTTTTGAATCATCATATCTTTTCCTTTTCGTATATCTCCTAAATTTGCACCCATTCCTTTAAAAGGTTTCTTTTTCAATACTTCCCTTTTCTTTTGGACTTTAATCTATTCCCTATACTAGGTATTTAATTGCATACTTTCCTTTTTCCCCTCATCCATAACTTCATTAGTCTTACTCAAAGTCTTGTCATTAACTATACCTTAGCTAGTTTCTAGCCTTTGAGATTCTTTCGCACTGTTTACTCGTTCTGATTGTGAATTGACTTTGACATGATTTATAGCTTCATTTTCTTATTTGCTAAAGTGTTGTCTACTAAGCCTCTTTCATAACTTTTAGCATCGTTTAAATCTTCCTTATGAGTGTCTTAGTTTACTTCATGCTTATTTAATTCTTTCCCCTTCAACTTATCAAATCCCTTAGCGCTATTTATTTCTTGTACCTTCGGACACCCATTTCTCGAATGGCTCAACCTCCCACTGAAGTCACATAATCTTGGCAAACCTTCATACTAAATATAATAGCAATGGTTATTAATAAAAATAGTGTGTTTAAGTAGCTTATTCATGTCCACTTGTACATAGAAACGTACAAACTGTCCCCTCTCTAAACCCACCTTGTATGAATCAAAATGTAAAATCAGTCCAATCTTTTCTCCAATTCTTGGTACTGCTAGCAGAGAATAATATTCCACCAAAAGTATATTAATTTGAACCTAAACTGCAATTGAATCAAATCATGATTGATCCATTCGAAAATCTAGTTCCCATTTTTTTAATGCGAAATAATAGGAATCCATGAACTACTCTTGATAATCCATTAGAAGTCTAAGGCATTATTAAAGGATATTAAATAGATCCTAAATCTCATATGAATCAGTTCAAAACTACTCAAGGATCTCTACATCCATTTCAATTTCTATAATAGAAAATTGTATTAGAGATTCAGACCCATCACTTTGGCAATAAAGGTATATTACCAAGGCACACAAATCACATCTTTTTTTGCGTTTGAAAATTTCTTGTAGCATACCTCTGGAGTAGCCTTCTCATTTAAATTCCATTCCTCCTCCAAGACCTAACTGGCATCTTAGTCATCATTAATTTTTTTTAGTGAGTCTTGGAAACAATGTCTCTTATATGTATTGGGAATATTTGTAAGGACCGTCTCTTAAAGATAGTTGTGGTCCTTCCCTTCTAAAGAAATGGTATCATGGTTGACCCTTATAGGTTATGACGTCTCCTCATCATCTACTGCTAGACGCTTAAGACTTTGCTGAGCTCAATTGCTATCTTCATCCTTCGAGGCCGAAGAGAGAAACTTAAGATTGTCATCCATCTTATAAATTTAATACTGTATCATGCTTTCCTAAGTTTATCCTCTTAGATATATCTTGTATGACATAATTATAGTTGTTATTGGCATATTGAGATATTTAATAAACATTACCACAAACTAATGCAAAACATTTCCAAATATATATATGTTACAAAACATCTTGTAATGAAATGAAATATTAAGAAACAAATAAAAAAAGAACTAAACTGCTGAATGTTAGAAGTGTAAATATACATAATCTTAAAATAAATAGAATATTCCATTATAGATATAGTATTTATTACTCCAATTTCTATTTGATTATAAAGAGGTTAAATGAAAACGTAAATAATTTGAAAACGTGTCATCGATATAATTGTTATCATCACATTTATAGTAAAAACTAAGTAATAGGATAAATACTATTATTTAGTTATAAACAAATACAGGGTAACGCTACGGTTTATACTTCAACTTTATCACTTTTTGTAATTAGACACATAAAGTTTTAATTTGTTTATTTATACACCTAATTGAAGATTTAGTTATCACGATCTATATCTTAATTAATTCTAATTTATACCATTAGTTCAGTCGGTATGATTTGTTAAAGGAATGGCTACGCATGTCCTTAAGGAATTCATGCAACCTCCATAGGGTTATAGACAGCCATAGATAGCCGCTAGTAGATTGCACGACCTACATTTTTAAAGTAGACCATAACTCATAGTTTTGTGGGGCTAGCTAGCAATCACCTATAGGAGGTCGAGCTAACCCCCTAAGACTGTAGGCAACCATCTCGTTGGCTAATCATGTCGAATGGACTAACATATAAATTGAAGTTAATTGAAATATAAATTGTGATAATTAAATTTTCAATTAAGTATATAATTAGACAAGTTGAATTTTTAAGTTTATAATTGTAAAAAATGGTAAAGTTGAGGTATAAACCGTGACATTCACCCAACAAATAAAATATATTTAATTTTTTTTTAATTATTAGGTGATTTTGCAATAGATATAATGACGTGTAATTTAGAAAAGTATTATAGCTATTTAAAATATAAAAGTGAATTTTATAAATGCAAAGAGTTATGCTATTTTGTATTAAATTATACAAAAGTTGGTTATTTTTTGATTTAACCAAATCTTCTTTAAATTAAGGCATTTTTCTCCCAACTTCTGAATTTATATATTATATAATATGATATGATTTTATGTTTTGGTTTGATTAAATTAATATTTTTTTTGAATTTTTATATATATAACACAGGTACATGTCTACTAATATTTTGTTTAGTTTAGTTGTTAAGATATAAATCCATGGAATCTTCCGATAATTTAATTCAATACGAATCTAGTGAACTGATGTCAAGTGGTTATACTATGGGCTATTTAAATCTTTGCATGACCGCGATTGCATGAAACTGTTATCATTGTAGATAATGAAAGTTACTGATTATTATAATCTAGAACAATTTACCCACAATTTTTACGATTATCTCAGCGTAAATAGAGCTCATGCACATAATTTTGGATCAATCTATACCATTAATAACAAAGATTTTGGAGTAACAATGCATTAAAAAAAGATTTAATAATTATTTTTTTTATAGTTATGTTGTTATTTTTTTATTTAAGATTTGATTTTTTTTTTCACTAGATTATTTTTAGGAAATTATTTCAAACCAAACAAATACTTATATGCCTCCTAGAATCACTTTATTTTATTAGGTGAAACCTTTTTTTAAATCCTCTCAATTAGTATTCACTTATTACTTATTACTACAATTTATCTTATTTACATATATATAACATACATTATATGATTGGAACAAATATTTTGTATGCTCATGACCTCATTATTTTTCTTTTCCATATTATTTGCTATATAAAATAGTTTTTCTCAAATAAAATTGTTATTGCAAAATGATTTATTAATATCCTTTAAAATTAAAGCAAATAAAAATCTTAAGAACTAAAATTGTACAAAGAATCTTTGCTCAACTATATTTATTTTGCTTATACATATCAACTAGTACAAATTAGAAAGTAAGGCAAAAAAAAAAAAAAATAGCACTAATTATAAAATATAAGGTGTTTCTAGAATTTGGGAATTATTATTTTTCTTCTTCCAGGATAAGCAAACAACTCAAACTCAAATATTAATATTAAAAATTCTTACAAAAAAAATAGTAGTAAAACTCCTAACAACACAACTATGCTTATTAATTAAGATAAAAATTATAAGGTAATCAATAAACTAAAACTATTTGTGATTTACAAGTAATTTAATTACTTGTTATTATTCCCCGATAAATATGTACCATACACCGTTGGTTAAAAAAGAAAAAAAAAAAAAAACAAACATACACATGCATCTTCGAAGTCTTCTGTTATCCTAAAAAATAAAGATAAGGGTAAAACGAAATTCTGATATCTCAAAAGCAACTACCAACTCTATCCATTAAAAATAATCACATGCCCAAAAACAGAAAAGGAAATCACATTTTGAAAAAAGTATCATCACATTATTCTCATCATTCCGTTTAAACCGCCTGGTCCTCCTCTTTTACTTTATCCCCAAAGTACCCCTCCGGCCTTAATTAGGGTTTCTTGAATCCTCCCAAACGCTCTTCTAGGGTTTCTTGAATTCCTTTCTGCAAAAGGCTTCTCTAGGGTTTTGAATTTGCATACCAGAACACACAATCCTAGGGTTTCCAATTTGCTTCCAGAAGATGCGGATAGAAGCATGTGTGAATCTAGGGTTGGTATAAAGTATTCGATGATTCTCAATCAAGATTGTCTTGTGGAATTTGGATTCATGTCGAGAACGATGCAATCGTACCTCATCGGATGCCGATTCCAGTTTAGATCGGCATTCGACTCTTATTCAGTCGCTTGTGAAGCATTTTCTGAAGGAAATCAAGAGCTAGTTTTCGTTTTGGTTCCTATGGGAGCCAAAGTCGGATCGCTTTAGTGGTTTGTAAATTGAATTCGATAGTCGGGGTGCGTTTCCCCTGAATATAGGGGGAAATTTCGAATTTTGAGTGGTTTGGTTGAGTTTCTCGATTATGAGTTCGTGTAAGGGGGTGTTTGATGCGAAATTAGGACTACAAGATGATGAATTTGTGGAAAAAGATCCGTCAGGAAGATACGTTAGGGTATGGAAGTGATTTCTTGGAGTAATTACTCTTTGCGTGTCAAGATCACCGCTTTCTATGTGTTAATTTTGTGTTTGATTGAAAAATTTTGAATCTTTAAGTACAGCAGAATTGTATTTATTCTTATTCAATTTCTTGTTCATCGTGCGAGGTTTTGATCATGGTTCATTAGTGGGTAATGTTTTATATACATAGTTTCTTGAAGATGATTCAATAATTATCGCGTTTGTGACTTTATGAATAGAGGCCGATTGATACAGCATGATGTAGAGATATGAATTTGTTTGTTAGGTACATTATAGGTAAAGAAGATAGATTTTGTATTCGTATAGGATGGTTTTCGATTGATCAGGCACTGATACTTGATGTCATGGTGTTTGAATAATGGTAGAATTGTATTTAGCTCTGTAGATTTTGATGGCAGGTTGGTTTTATAGGTGTATTCAAGTTTTTACATTAAAGTACGACTATTGACTTGCCTGTCTGTTTCAGTCCTCTAGCTTTTGGAATTATTTAATCATGGAGACTTTTTGTAAGATATCAACACTTTCTAGTGGGAACTATTGCAATATTATATTTCTTCCATGTTGAGTAGTATCACCAAAATTTTAATATATTCAAAAGTTGGAGGATCATCAAAAGAAAAAGAATTGTCAACTTTGGGCACTAAGTAAAAACTTATAAGTTCAGATGCTTCTATAGTTTATCCCTTTTATTGGCACTGGGCAATTTCATTTCATACCATATGTTTTTGCATATGATAGCTGGAGTTTGTTTCCTCTGGTAATCCTTGTTGGTTGATTATAGTGAGCAAGCTTATTGAAAGTTGTTTCTTTCTTTATTATTATGAACAACTTATCCTTAAAAAAGAATTGTTCTTTTGATTTTTTGCTGACAATGGAATGTTTCTTCAACTTATTTTTTGTTACCCAACATAAGGCTAATTCATCTGAGATGTGTTTGTACTTGTGTTAGTGAGCTGTTATTTTGAGTTGTTTGCTTTATAAGCACTGTCAATTGATAAACAATAACATTTATTTTTCTTTCTCCAGTATGATGAGATTTTGGGAAAAGGAGCGTTCAAGACTGTGTATGTTTCTAGGATCTATCATTTTTTTCCTATTTTCCTCTTTGATGTTTTGGTTCAGCATTTCATCATTGTCCTCAATTTCCTAGTATGATTTTGCTTATTTTTGGTTTATGGCTTCCTTTTGGAATTGCAGATACAGGGCTTTTGATGAGGTCAATGGAATTGAGGTCGCTTGGAACCAAGTAAATATAGAAGATGTTCTGCAGTCTCCTGAACAGCTTGAAAGACTGTATTCTGAGGTTCATCTGTTGAAGACACTTAGGCATGAAAACATTATCAAATTCTACAACTGGTGGGTGGATGATAATAACAAGACCATCAACATGATCACAGAGTTGTTTACTTCTGGGAGCTTGAGGCAGTGAGTTTCTTTTGTTGATGTTATTTTTTTCTAAATCGTACCCCCCTTTCCCTCATAGAATAAAGACGAGAACAGTTGCTGAATATATTTCTTATTTATATACCTCTGTGTATGATTTTTCAGATATAGGAAGAAGCACAAGAATGTTGATCTGAAGGCAATGAAGAACTGGGCAAGGCAAATTCTCAGGGGCTTGCACTATCTCCATAGTCATAACCCCCCTATTATACATAGAGATTTGAAATGCGACAATATTTTCGTTAATGGGAACAATGGAGAAGTCAAAATTGGAGATCTTGGACTGGCAACTGTCATGCAGCAGCCCACTGCTCGAAGTGTGATTGGTACTAATCCTCTCCATTGCTGTGACAAGATTTTGATAGACTGGTCCAACTTAAGATTTGACATCTTTTGGTTTTCTCCATAGGTACGCCAGAGTTTATGGCCCCAGAGCTTTATGAAGAAGAGTACAATGAACTCGTTGACATTTATTCATTTGGCATGTGCATGTTGGAGATGGTTACATTTGACTATCCATATAGCGAATGCAAGAATCCAGCACAAATTTATAAGAAGGTTACTTCTGTAAGTTCTATAAACCTTTCATCCATAATAATTCCTCACCCCTAGTGCCTCTCTCTTTTTCTATTATAGAGTCAGTGTATGCTGATATCTAGTCTTAATTTGTTTTAGGGCATAAAGCCTGCTTCTCTTTCTAAAGTGAAAGAGCCCCAAGTTAAACGGTTCATAGAGAAGTGTATTGTTTCTGCATCTTCAAGATTGCCTGCTCTGGACCTTCTGAAAGATCCATTTCTGGTTGCTGAGAATTCTAAGGAGGTCCAATCTGATCAACGAAACTTGCTTAATATAACAGTTAAAGCAGTAGCTTCATTGCAGGCTGAACCATCCCCTATGGAAATAGATCCCAACTGCAAGAAGCTCTCTGTTGGTTCTTCTATGAAAAGCATTGAAGAAGCTCACTTTTCAACTGTCGATTTGCAAAAGTTTTCTGGAAATATTGACTTCAGGTTACGAGGGGAAAAAGCTGATGAGCACACCCTCTCTCTATCACTGAGAATTGCTGATTCATCTAGTGAGTGGACATGGTGATACTAAGAAATTCTGGTCATTGTTAATCTTTATGTTGAGCAATCTCTAAGATACCATTTTCTTTCTACAGGTCCTGCAAGGATTATCCACTTTTCATTCTACCTCGATACAGACACTGCAGCATCATTGGCAGGAGAGATGATTGAACAGCTCGATCTATCAAAGGAAGACTTCATTGTCATAGCTGATTTGATGGACTCTGTTATCATGAAATTAGTACCGAGCTGGAAACCCTCACATATAGCGAACAGTTCATCTGGGGATTCAGTTGTACTTCAGGGCAATGGACATTCAGGATATCATTGGGATGCTGAATCAGCTGCAGCTTCTCTAGATACGACTGCAGAGAAGGATGTGCTCTCACATTTGGCGTTCATGGATATTCATGCGAACCGAGTGTCAATCATCTCAGGCGGGTCAGTTGAGCATAAGCTAGTGGTTGCCTCAAATGTTGATGACAAGCCTTACGGCACTCATGGTCAGGGTTTTGGGGAAATCTCTCATGACTCTAATGATTACAGCTTCAGCTTAGAATCTTGCAATGATCATGGTGTGTATATGCATTACTTTAGGTGCTGCTAGGAAATGAATTCAATTTCACTTTTGCTTTGTCATTTCAGTTAATTTTAACTTGTGGTGCTCCTTTCCTCTGTGCGTGCCAGATAATGATGACGATGAGCTAAAGCAGGAGCTCGATGCAATTGACTTGCAGTACGAACAATGCTTCCGGGAACTTCAGAGGATGAAGGAAGAGGCTATAGATACTGCAAAAAGGAAGTGGGCTATGAAGAAACAATCCTGTATAGCTTGAGATTATTCTGGGTCTGTTAGTAGTAGGAATTCTTGATTGCTTCTAGTTTAAGTTGCAATTCCTTCGTGACGAAAAAGGAATTGTTCTTAAACTCATTTTCCATTTCCATTCATTTGGTGCTTACAGCTACTAATACTGTGATTAGGTTTTTCGGTTTTCTGTTTCTTTTTTCTTAATTAATTTTGTTTGACAAATTTTTTTTTTTTCTTTTCTGTTTTGGTTTTTAAAAGTTCTTGGGGGCTTTAAGGTTCTGGTTAAGTGGCACCTTCTTCGTGGTGCAATTTGTGCATTTTACCCCCTCGAGTTAAAAATTGTAGAACTATTAAAGAAAAATAGCTTCTTAAACAATAAATATATAACAGTTGTAATAAGGTTTGAAGCTTCTGTTTAGTTGAATTTATGGAAAGTGTTTCCTTCTTCATTATTTGTTTGTCGACAGTTTGAGGAGGATGCAAAGTAGAAAATGGAATTAATTTCGATTTACTTTTCCTACTAGTGGGGATATAAGGAATTGAGAAATCCATGGAGTTAAAAATTTTCTGCCATTTCCAGATTTCATTAATCAGAGAAGCTTTTAACCAAAATTAACTATCTCATGAAAGTAAATTATTATTACTAGGTAGTTTCTCCTTTTTAGTATAAAATTATTTGATTCTTAATAAAAGAAATCCGTGCCATTACTATTGTAACCCGATGGATTTTACGCTTGTCTTCAAATTATCAGGTCTAAATTCCTCTTACTGCTTTCTCGTTTCCTTTGTCTTTACGTGGTTCTCGTTTTCATTTTTTTTTTCCCCTTGTCCTTTGATAATTAATCCACCTCTTATCCTATCATATATGAATATATCATTTTATTACGGTGCAGTCAAACAAATTGACAAAAGAACTAAGATTGTATATTTTTAAAATGCATTAGGATTTGATTGCGAATTTAGGAAAGTTTTGATTGAATTAACTTACTCCCAAAATTTAGGGCTTATTGTGAAGTTTAACTGTTTTATGATTGAATTGACTTCTGCTCCAGTATTAAGTTGCACCTGTTGATTTCATTCAAAACTAGAGTTGGTCGCTGGTCCCTGAGATTACTTCTTCCATCTATTATATATATTACCTGCAATCAATAAAATTAGTCTAACATAAATGTATTAGAATGTTGTTTATGTTTATATTAAAATTCAATCATAAAATTGCATTAACTAGTAAAATTGTTAGCTTATAAAATTATACAAAATTTATAATTCACCAAGAGTCTCCACCTAAGTGATTTTACATCCATTTCAATTAAGAAAAATATTATCAAATTATAAAAATTGTAAAATAATATAGTTGACTCGCAATTTAAAAAAAAAATACGCATACACGTATTAAATAAATCCATTTGCTCCTATTTCCCTTAGTGTTGAACACAAATAAGGTAATAGGATATATCTACTTGTGTTCTATCTTATAGGTTTCGAATTTTCATTTTATAACATACTAAAACTGCCTTAAATTGTGTACCTTGTAAAACATACGGGGGCATAGGGTACTATTAATAGATTATTTAGGGCATGGGTCCTAAGGACCACACCAACCTACCTTAAGATGTGGGTTGAGCTCTTATTACTTAATCCAACCTCTTTCCAATTGCACCAAACTTCTAGTAGTTGGGCCGCCCTTAGTAAGGCATGGGTTATGCATCTAGAAGCTCGTATCTCACCAAAGCTAGCATTGAGTCACCGGCTATAAAGTTGATCTAGTAAAAATTAAGACCTTCGAGTTCCTAGAGGCCTAGCACTCTAGCAAAGATCGGCCTAGCCTGGTCTAAGAATTCAAGTGAGGTTCACTTGGGAGCAACTTAACAAATAAGGAAAGTGAAGCTATTAATGCATGCATCCTACAAAATCCATTTGATAGAACATCTTGGATAAAAATGGCATTTCTTAATAAAAGTGATAAAATAATACATTTACGAAAAAGGTATACTCTTTATTTGTGCAGACATTGCAATCTAATGGAAAGTTAAAATTGCTTGCTTATGGGTGTAGGTTCTGAAAAATTGTATCTGGAACCTATTCTGTGACCTTTAGTGCTTATCAATACTTATTTAGAACTTACTTGATGAGTATGTATTAGGGGGTATACGGTACAATAGGGTTATTTACTCTCTCCTACTTTCCTTCATATGGGTTAATTAATCATGGATTCTATTGTATCTTGTGTGGTTTTACATGTTCTAATTATAATGTGGGAATTAGATATCATGGCATAGCTTTCGATTTGAAAATTTTGTATTGTACATATATGTCATGTTTAGTACATTAGAATAAACTTAGAATGGAATCATAATTTTGGATACCGTTTCCTTTCTCATATTTGGAAGTGGTTTAGAAGGTGGAATCACAATTTTGTAGAATTAGTAGTTTTAATTTCATGGGGAAATTGAATTCCACCTTTAAGAGAGTAAAGTTGCAATTCCATTCCACTTGCATTACAAGAATTTACTTATGTAACTTTTAACCAAATTATAATATTTATGGCATCCGATAAATAAAGTTTATAATATATATATATATAAACACTATTATATGCATATTTCGTTTCATTCTAAAGATGTTACAGCCAAACATAATATGGGAATGCAATCGATAATTTCTTAAACATTTTCAAACATCAGAATAGATTTTTTATTCCATTCTTAATTCCGTTCCATTTTAATGCAATCCAATCTATTTTAAACAATTCTTAGATATCAAATATGACATTATAATATAGGATACAGAATAATCTTATACTAAACTATCAAACTTGTTTGAAACCTATATTATATATTTATAGCTTTCATTTTATAGGATGCCTTATAATGTGTAGGCTACTATGAAATCTGTAAGACATAGGCAACGAATGCGATTAAATTTAACAAAATTGTAGAAAATCTAGTTAAGTCAATGTAACATAAAGCCAACTATTTTAGACTAACCTTTAGTTAGAAAATAAAACATATATTCGATCTGTAATTCAAATTTGTGCATAGTTTATACATATATATATATATATATTGTATTTTTAATAGTCTACTTTTAAATTGAAATATATTATTTTTGCATTTCTAATGATGAATATTTAATATTTAGAAATCGAGATTTTTCTATAGTAATACTTGCAATATGGTGTTATTGTAATTCTAGTCAATGTAACTTACTATAAAAGGTTAGCAAGTTTCTCTCTCTCTCCCTTTTTTATTTAATTAATTATCAATAAAAACTATTGACTTGCTATTTAGGTAACATATTAGCATATTTTAATAGAATAGATAGTGTAAATTAAGTTTTATTAAGTTAATAGTTTAGATTTGTTAGAATTATAGTAATGTATTTTTACTAGTGTTACCACATAAATTTTTTTAGAGTTAATTAACTATTGATTTGGATATCAATGCTTATAATAATTTAGAAGAAGGATTGATAATGTATGGCTCCTTGAAATGTGTAGTATTATAACTTATAGGTTTCAAGATTATTGCAAGTAGGCCTTGATTTCGATATGGATATATCCCTTGAATTTTCAAAAGGATATATGATTTTAGAAAAAGTCATTTTAATGATTCATTTTACCTTAATTTTTTTTTAGTTGATATGGAAAGAAAATATTGGATATCCTTTATCTTAGTTTATCATAATATCTCAAAGTTTTTCTTACAAACGAACTTTTTTCTATTTTCATAAAAGTGTTACTTAATGTTATATTAATATTAAATTACAATTTAATAAAAAAAAAGCATTTTAATTTTTTTTTAGCATTTATGTTATTTTGCAAATGACCTACCTAAACTATGATTTAGTGTGAATATGCCACTTGAACTTTCAAATGTTGTAAATTACTCGTTAAGTATTGATAATATAAATGATATTTGTTGATAAGATATTTTTGCACAAAGGTCAAAATTTAAGGGATTATCTACAACATTTGAAAATTCATGAGATATCCCCACATCAAATCAAGATTTAAGAGGATTATTTGCAACATTTTAAAGTTTACGGGTATGTGTATGCCTAAGATTAAAATCTAAATGTGCTATTTGCATTTCGCCCTAATTGTTGATTTATCCACGCATAAGTCAATAAAGTAATAATTTAACAAAGGTATGAAAACAAGAGCAATCCAAATTGCATGAGAAAACATCACTATCCGTGACGTAAAATATATTTGCACGTAATTGCAATGTGACTTTTTCTTGATGTGTCATAACTGAATGCAGCATTTAATAGAATCCTGTTGCAGGACACTATTACGGGACACCACTGGGATTAGATGCCTTTGTTTCAGGCCTATTAGTTATTTAATGTTTTCCAGTTGTAAGCTTTGTTCCTCAGTGATGGTTCTTTTTATCGACCTTTTTGCACATTTCACGTAATGGGACTGGTTTTTATACCAGCTTATGTTTATCTTTTATTTTCTATAAAATTTTCATTTAAGTCTATACCTCCTCCTCTTATGCTAATTTTTATTTCTATTAATAAAATTTATAGCTAACATCCCTACCTTATAAGGGATTTCACCATGTATATATACATATATATATAACATGTATATGGATGTAAAACCACATGACATTCATGAAGTCATCATCATGATCGATTTGACGCATGCCTTCACTAAAATATGAAAGGTGTTTCCTAAAGATATATAATAAGTATATAAAATATAATAAGTAATAAGAAAATATGTTTTAATGTAATAGAATACCTAAAAAATAACACCAACACATATAATAACTATCAAATCGAAATAAATATGACACAATTATTAAAATCAAAATAGAAAATTAAGGAAAAAGTTGATCCAACAAAAACAATAAATTATGAAAAATCAAAATAATGCCAGAAAAATTAGAAAGTGCCGCAAAATACAAGATAGTTTGCCAAAAAATCAACACCTATCCTAAATTTATGAGAAGAATTTGGAGAAATTTTGTCATCTCAGTGGTAATTTTTTAAAACTTGTCGCCCAATAAATAATATACAAAACTAATAGATCGGTTTAAAACCTATAAATAGTGCCACTTCCTTCTCATTTATCCCTATAATAGTTCAAGCAACCTAAAATTAAAAGTGGTGATTTCCTGAAGTTATCTAATACTCTTCTAGGTGGCTTGAAAAGTTGGTGGTGATGGAGGAAGTGTTGGTTTTAAGGGATGGTTACCAAAGATGTTTTGCACTCAAGTTCATTTTACTTGTTAGTAAGCCGAGCCCTCTTACTATTAAGTCCTCTAAACTATCCTTATTTTGCTATAATTTTGTTAGAATTAATCTTGTATGCTATATATTTAAGTGAATTTTTCAAATAAAGCATTTAAATTGTTCAAATTACTTATTTATGAAATAAGATTAATAACTAGAGTTACTATCCTTTTAATATTCTTCATGAATTTTTCCATTAGTTGATATGTTATTTAAGGTTAGTAGATACTTAAGTTTTTATAAAAGAAGTACTATCACGATCTGGACAGTATCTTTGTTGTAATAGATCGTCGTACATCATATAAAGGTTGATGATCAACTCCTTTGTTGACCATTGACCTTTTATACGACGCACAAGGCTTCCCCTACTTTTAGTTACTATTGATCATATAGATAAATAATATCACCACACTGTAATTATTCTTACTAAATAATTAAGTATATCATCAAATTAAAGTACGAAACATAACATTCCTAAAACAAGAGTAACAAAATATATAATCTAAACAGCTACTGATGGTCCAACTACTCAATAATTAAGAAAGTTGGAAAAGTTTTATCTAATACTAGTAGTTCCCTCTTTCACTCCACATATCTCATAGTCCCATCCCAACATAAGACTAACCTTCGTTGATGTGGACCGCGACCAATAACAGATAAGGCCGATTGCAGGGATGATTCTAAGCTTGTTGAAAGGTTGAAAATGAGGTGGTGGGAATGTGTAAGAGAACAAAAATGAATGAAAAAGGTAAGTAAACTCACAAATAATTCTAATGGATATGATGCATTAATGGAACTTCCAAGAACTCACGGTACAATTCGATATGACATATGAAATGGTTTGTTGAAGTTACTTACCACTTAACCTTACTTAAGGGTTATGATAAGAGTAAACAGTAATGTTTATGTAAAGAAGAAATATTCAATCGTATTAATAATAATCAAATCATTCTTGCGGCTAAAAATACAATGGTATTTCTACTCAATAAGTTAGGACAACTTGCCTAAAAAGGGAAAAGACAAAAAGGGTATTATCCAGCTCTAGATGTGTGCAGCAAATGTGATTTAAGAAACAAATGAAAAAAAAAAAAGAAAAATAATCTAACCTAATCTCTTCATTAAATTGGATAAGACATATTTCTTAATTATCTTGTCCTTTGTCCTTTAATCTGTGACACTTGTAATTTATATTTGTGCTCATGGGCTGCTAAACACGTAGCTAAAAATCACGTGGGAGAAAAGGAAAAAAAATAGAAGAGGAAAAGAAAAGAAGAAAAAAGAAAGGAAAGAAAATAGAAGAAAAAGGAAATTAGAAATAATTATATGTAATTTTTCTAAACATAAAAATCATAAAAATAATAAGTATAAATAAATTTTGGAATTTTATGAAAATTTATCAATTTAATTAGTACCTATTACAATTATAATTTTTACGAGTTATTTTAGCGTTTTCATTAAAAGTTTTACGCAATTACATGATTTAGTCGATAATTGTAATTGATTACGATGATATCATCACTATTGGGTGATATTTAATTATTTTATAAGCTTAAAGTTATAGTTTTAAGGTTTCGATCAAGTTCAGGTTCGATTTTAAGTAATTGTGCATAGATCAGATTTAGGGTTTTTGGTACACAATTTAGGTTTCGATCAATTTCTAGGGTTTTTATTATTGATACTATATTTGATTTATTAAATTTTATAAAATTTTATCGTTACTAGTCTTATCGGCTCATAACATAGTTTAGGATACCTGGACTTAAATCAGGGTTCAGACTACTGATTTTATAGGGTGTACAATCCGAACTGACGTGTCATGGTGCTCCGAAGAGATGTAGTAGATAGCACCAATGAGAGTAAGCTTGAAGAGGAGAAGGATGTTGGAAAAGCTGAAGTCAAGGAGGAAGAGAAGGCCTCTATCTATGTTAACCAAGGAGAAGTAATGACCCTAGTCTTGAGATGAGTATTGAGTTCCTTACCAAACTCTAAGGAAGATTAGAGATAAAATTTATTCCATACAAAATTTACTATTAAGGGCAAATTATGCACGACCATTGTGGATAGAGAAAGTTGTACAAACGTTGTCGTAGAATCCTTTATATAAAGGTTAGGATTATTGACCTCTAAGCATTCCCGACCTTATAAGTTATATTGGCTTCATGATAAGGGTGCTTTGTACGTAACTAAACAGTATTCTAAACAAGTAACCATACTGTTTAGTGTTGGAAATATGTACAAGGATGAGGTAGTGTGTGATGTCATCCCCATGGGAGCATTACATATGTTACTTAGATGATCTTGGTTGTTCAACCGACATGTTACTCATAATAGATATAAGAACACCTATGTCTTTATTAAGGATGGACGGAAGATTATGTTGCAACCCATGACCCCATCCCATGTAAATGAGATTCATAATCAATTCACCTAAGCTAGTAAGAAGATGGCCTTTGTGATGAGCCAAAGAGAGCTCTAAGTCGCTGAGAAAGCCGAAGAGCCTATGTTTCTATTCATTAGAAGATTGTTGGATAAAAATGAATATTCAAGAAAAGTAATGATTAGTGAAGCAAATTCTATACGTGGTCCTATACACATGGCAATGATACATTAGCGGGGTTGTTTGAGGATGCAGACAAAAGTGTATGGTTAGGTAGCTTGTCCAAGTAGGAGTGGCTAAAGATTAGTTTAGTTTCTCTCTCGGGTTCTTGGTAAGGAAGATGCCGAGTTATTAGATGTTTTGGACATAGTTGAGTAGATAGGTGAAGGTTGGTAGCTTTTTCGGTATTCAACAACTCAACACATAACTTCTAAGAGTTGGACAGTCATATGATGCGTCATAAAGAGTTGATTGGTAGTTTGGAGTAACTCGGCCTCAGCAAGAGTTGGCTGAAGTAAGAGGATTTGTCTTGTCAGTCCCTTTAGTCCTCGAGCTCGACTGCAGATCAAAGGCTTAGTAGCCTAATTTCTATTATTCCCTTTAGGTTGATTTGGATTTGGGATCAAATTTGAATGGTCTTCAATTAGTTCTCCATCAAGGTGATATGAACTGAGATCAGCAATGTTAAAGGTGTCAGAAACTCTATAATCTTTAGGCAATTCCAACCTATAGGCATTGTTATTAATCTTTTAGAGGACTCTGAAAGGTCCTTCAGCCTTTGTAAATAGTTTATTCCTCCTCTTACTAAGGAACCTTTCCTTACTAAGATGAAGCCACATCAAGTCTCTCGATAGGAATTGTTTAGCCATCTTATCCTTAGTCCTCTTTCGCATTCTTCTAGTGGTTTGGTCTATTTGCTGAGTGACTTTGTTGTAGATGTGCTGAAGGGACTATGCTCGGGCTCTCGCATCTGGGTCTTCTTACTTGGATTTTGACATAGGGGTGTGATCAAGGGTTAACTTGGGATTAAGTCCATAGATAACTTTGAAGGGTATTTGCTTGGTGGTGTCATGTATTGTTCGGTTATAAGCAAATTCAACCACTAACAAGCAGACATCCTAATCGGCCAACTTCTTGCCCACTGTAGCTCGAAGTAATGATCCTAAAGTACAACTAACCACCTTTGTTTGGCCATTAGTTTGGGGGTAATAGAAGGTACTGAATAGTAGTTTGATCCTAATTTGACGCCACAAGGTCCTCCAAAAATAGCTCAAGAACTTCAGGTCTTTATCAGAGATTACATTTCTTGGTACACCATGTAACCACACAATCTCCTACAAGAAAAGCGAAGCAATAGTTGAAGCATCGTTAATTTTAAGGCAGAGCACAAAATATGCCATCTTACTGAACCTATCTACGATGACCATTATAGAATCTTTGCCTCGGGCAGTCCTTGGGAATTCGAGAATAAAGTCTATACTCAATTCGGTCCATGGTTTCATTAGAATAGGCAAAGGCATTACTTTCCCTTACTTAGCTCGGGACTTGGCCTTCTTATACACAGCACAACTTTCAACAATTTAGTGTACATCTTGCCTCATTCTTGGCCAAAAGAATCGATTACTCAACAATTCATGTCCTTTTCTCCCCAAAATGTCTAAACAGTCTTCTACTATGGGTTTTCTTGATCAACAACTCCCGAAGTGAATAGGTCGACATGCACAATTTCTCTCCTTGGAACGAGTATCCCTCTTCCATATCATACTTGTCTACTATCCATCCATTGACATAATGTGCGAGTATGGGCGCAAAGTGTAGATCCTTAGAATACTGCTATTTGATACTCACAAACCTAAACAGCTTAGTCTATAGTTCAGTTAAAAGTGCATGTTTCCTTGAAAGAGCATCTACAACTACGTTGTCCTTTCCCTACTTGTATTTTATCACAAGAACCAACAACCGGGTTTTAGCACTTGAGTTTTCATACAATTTGTACCTATATGCTAAAATCATCTTGTTAGCGTACTTAGCATATATGCATAAATATACTTTACTTTAACGAGAAAATAGGATCATTTTTCAAAATTTCTAAGTCTAGCAGTATGATGGCTTCTATAGTCCATATCACACACCTTAAGTGAAAGTCATAAGACTCGACTCTTAGTCAAACAATTAGCATTCCCTAATGCCTAGTAAGCCGGTAGGTTAGGACAAGAACTCAATAACATGGCATATCGATGCCTTAACTAATCCCTTCAGGAGCTTTCACTCCTGTGAGTCCCTTCCTACCTTCTACGTAAAGTGGCAGTTGATATAATTATGATACCAAAATGTATTATACATGACTCATTTAATTTCTTAGTTGGATAATTATTTATGACGATTTATTTAGTGGTCAAGCAACTTGGTTCCATAACAATAGCACATAATCCAATCTTATTAGATATCTCTCATATATTTTGATAATAACAAAAACACATAAATGCTAATGAATTATCAAGAATGCATGCATTTAGAAGGGTTCTCAAAAAGTTAAAAATTGCAAATTGAGTTGCATTCAGAAACTTATTCAGAAGGTTTGAATTGATTGGAAAAATGAATAGTTTAAAAATCTTCAAAAAGTGTTTTAGAAGCTTTATAAGAAGAATTGATACAACACTTTAGAAACTTATTTAGAGACTTTAGAAAAAAAAGGACATTGTTACTCTTCAGAAGGTTATTCGGAAAGTTGGTTTAGAAAAGTAACGTTAAAAATTAACTTATATTAGATTCAAATTAAACTAGGCCTTGCTCCATTAGATTGAGTTTATTAGGGAAATATATTTAATCTCATTTTACTTAAGATGAAATCAAGATTCATGGGAATTATTTTTTGAGCAAATTTATTTTTGATAAATCAAGATATACACAAGAATGGATAAGGATAAGGTTAATTAGGATTATGTGGGATTTCAATTTTTAATATGAGGTTTATCTGGAAATTACTGATAAAGCCTATCTCTTCATCAAATTCAAATCTAAAGCTTATTTAGAGGTTGCAGATCAAAGAATATTTGACCGAATCAAGATTAGAAGAGCTGATTTTCAAATTCAAAATTTTGAGATCCTCCTAAAAATATTTAAGGATCATCTCTATTAATCAAATTTTTGGATAAATGTGAAAGTAAAGATAATCTTCAACAAATTAGCCTTTGGAAGATTTCAGTATAAAAAGAGAAAGGATTCAAAACATCAGACGTCTCTAAGAAAATTTTTGTTTCATAAAAAAATCGTGATCAAATTCTATCTTCTAAAAAGGCACAGAAAGTTTCTTAGATACTTCTTCAAAATGTTACACCGAAGCGAATTATTTATCAATCATTATTTCTATTTAGTGCGAAATTATTTGAGACTTGTATTGTTATTCTCACTGTAATTTGTAAACTTTGTTTATTGTTTGAGTGTTAAGAGAAGTTAGATTGTATTCTGTAGATCTGTATTAAGCTAGATTATAGAAAGGCTAGATAGATAGAGCGGAGTATTGTATAAGCTTATGTGTGGCAATTACTTGTAATCTTCTCGTGATTTTAATATAGTGGTTCAAGTGGAATGACACCGATGAAGTAGACCAAGTCCCCAGTAGTAGAGTTTGAAGAGAGCAATGGGTAGAAAGCCGAAACTCTATAAATCCTTAGCCTGATTTTCACTTTCCTTACTCTTTTAATTTGCATTATTAACTATTGATTAATTGTGTATTGAATCATTAAAATACCACCATTCACCAACATAAGTTTTTAAGAGTGTAATTTTATTTTTCAACAGACAAGTTTTCAAAAGTTTAAAGATATCAATTCATCCCCTGCCCTCTTGATATCTTATACGGGACCAACAAATCTCAAAAGTAATTTCGGTTATTATCTTATTATCATATCATGGAAATTAATCACAAAACCATACACATGCATTCAAATTTGAAATAATAATTTAGCATAACTATACTAGAAACAAAATCAAGTATAAAGTCATCAGGAATCACTCACTTGGCCATAGCTACTCAATCGTAGTAGTTTAAGAGCAAGTCGCCTCCAAAAGTAAGGTTCCCTAAACATCGTAAATACGGTATTATGAGAATTGGCATATAATAAAATATTAACCTAAACTTCTTTCAAGTTATATTCTTAACTTACTCTCAAACTTTTTCTTAGTTATACTAAATCTTTGATTGCCTATAACATTCTCGTTTTAAATTTGAATTTTATGATCTTATAGTCAATTTCCATTGTTTTCAAGTGTACTTTCATGTGGTTTGGCTAGATTTAGAAGATGGGGCCCATAATTTTGCCTACTGGTCAGAAAAATAGCGCTCTTAAGGTTTTAGTCTTCTTTTAGGCTCGAATTTGTTGTTAGGCTTTTTAATAATTTGTAAAATATTTAGGGCTTGGAATTGGGAGTTCATTTTAGGATTAAATACTTTTCTTAGGGTCGGTTTTCATTTGTTATCTAGGGCCTTGTTGCTAACTTATACTTCTTGGACTTCTAAGTAGGTTATGGGTTTGAAATGGGCTTGTCTCATGTACTATCTATGCTTATCACTTTATTAGGCTTTGGAAATTTATTATTGACTTCTTATGGATCTTATCACACCTTTTTCTTAAGTTTAATATGTTGATTAGAAATTTTTATGAAGCCCGATTGAGAGTTTTGTGTTTTTGATCCTCTAACCTTAACTTACTAGTCTTGGTTGGTCCTTTCACTTCGTTTACTTCATTTTTTAGTGTTTTTAAGTGGATTTAATAAAATTTGTAGATTTGGTCAGATTGGATTCGTAGCTTCTAGCTTCATTTTTTAACTTAACTCATGGTTTTCTTAAGCCTAAGTACTAAATCAAGGACTTACATTATTTGTGCTTCAATCTTTGCTGAACTTAGTCTTTATGAGTAGAACATGGACATATTCTAGGTGTTACACCTTGGTTTGGGTCCTTAGGGGTTGGTTTCTTCACTAAAGCTTCATGTGATGGTTTTTCCCTTATCTAAAGTTAATTTAAAGTATGTGAAACTTAATAGAAGTAAAAATAACACTTAAGCAAGCCCTGTACATCACACATCCAGCATCTTTGGGAGCTTACAAGATCTTAATCTTTGTGGTTTTCTCAATTATAAGGATATACTACATGTTGTGTACAATACACTAAAAGAAAAATAAGTCTGGGTAACTCATATCGTACTACTTATGAAGAATCTTTAAGGAACTAACACTTTACCTAAGTAGAAGAACTCTTAAGATACATAATATGATTACATAAAAATGAATTGAAACTCTATACATAATGATCTAAAGATGTATAAAAGAAACTACACTTTACTAGATGTTTGAAGTGGTGGTTTGACCTCTTATGCTTTCCTTAGTCCTTGCTTTCGCTTTCCCTTTCCCTTTCTTTAGTACTCCTTTGCTCCCTTTTTACTCATGTGGATGTAGTTTTTTTTTAGCATCCAAGTATCTCCCTAAATAGTGAAGTAGAGAGTGGACTTGTAGGGTTTCCTAAAATGGCTAGAATGGGGTGCAAAAGAGGGTGAAGTGGCGTATAGTGTAGTGAAGTGGACGGTTTGGCTACTATATTTAGGAGGTTTTTCTTTTGTTCCTTTAGTGCTTAAGTGCTCTTGGAATTTTGAAAACAAATGAGGATGTTAATGGCATGGGTGGCCAGTTCTTCATAGGGTTTTATTGCCCTCAATTAAGTCCTTAAATCAAGAGATTTGATGCGATTACTTGCCTTGCTCAACTTCCCTAAATATAACATGTTGGACATGACAATAGATTGAATGGATAGATGAGAAACAAGCCATTCCTCTCGTCCTCTCCAACCGGCATGGCATGTATACTTTTGGGCATGGGAGCTTATCACATCAACTAGATCTTTGGATTAAATAAATTGGTTAGTTTGATCACTTATCTATAGGTATTATAACTTACATGGAGAAAAGGGAATTGCTTTATGTTAAACTTATGGAAGTTATCAAATGATAAGTCAACTAAATTCTCACTATTGGCCTTGGTTTAAATAAATTCTATTTAGGAAGGAAATTGGAGGGGAGTGGTCGGTTAAAAGCCTCACATGTGTGATTCTTAAGTTATCTTATTAATGTGGTTCTTTTAGGATTTAATTCTTTAATTATTTCCTCTCTTATGATTGTTTCTCAATGTAGGTTATATAATTTTTAGGGTCGAGTCAAACTTGGTTGGGTTCGAGTTTTTGATTGTTCGTTTAGGGTCTTGATAACTTAAGTATTTCTAGCTCATCTTAGGGTTTAGGGTTTTCATGATTTAGAATTCAATTATTTCATGTTAGGGTTTGCAGTTGCTTGAGTCAAGATTTCACCTTACTTAGAGTTTAGGATGATTTCTAGGGTTATTATCGACTTTAAAACTCTTAAGTTAAATTATAGTTATGAACTGATAGATACGAATTTTAAATTAAACTTGATTCTTAGTTTAGTTAATCCTTAGGAATGATTAGAGAGTACTTTTGACAACTTCAGATGTCACCTAAAATGGTAGGGTTTACTAGTATTATGCTATTCATTTTAATTTTCTTATAAAATGTATAGTTAAAATATCATATATTTAGTGAATTAGTAATTTTGTAGAAAATTATCTTCACATATACACTATTGATCATATTGAGCAATTCATGAATAATGTTGATGTATTGAAGTTTTAGTTAAGATCTATTCTAAAATTTGACTAATATGAGATATCAAATTCACAATATAGTGGAATTATGTTCATGAATGAAATGGCTATTATTAGGATTAAAAGTATGTTTGATGTGATCGTAGAGTGGGCCATTACCAGGAAGAAGAAGAATTTCAACATCGAAGACAGCGCTATACTAAAATACGAGTGATTTCTAAGCAAAGTAGTATTTTTCTTTTTTACATTTCATCTATTTTTCGTGTATATCATTTGATATATATTTATAGCACTTGAATCACAGAGAAATGTGCTCCCAACAGAAAAATATGGAAGTAATGGCACCATGCACATCCCAAATTTACACATTTGTTTTTTTCAATCATACACCTCAATTTTGAACTTATCAATAAACATGATTGGCCAATTATTACATAATACGTGTATTTTCTTTTCTTTTTTTATAGTAAACTCCTTGTTTATTTCCATCAGCTTCCATGAGAAAAAAAGCGTTTCCATGTCAGCAAAAAAAAAAAAAAAAAAAAAGAAATAAAGTCAACATTTTTTCCATCTCTACTAACTTTAATGTGATAAGTAAATGACACCAACTACTTCAATTTCTACCCCATAGCCACGTGCTAATACAAAAAATGGACTAATGGCATAATAGGTAGATAACAAAGATGTATATTGAGATAAGTATAGTTTTAATTAGGTATTACGTCCTGAAGTTGCAGAGTCGCAATAGTCTTACCGGGTAAACCAACCTATGATAGTAATTGATCTCATAGTCTCTACCATAGATTAAATTTACATAAGACATTTACGACTTCTCGTTTTGAAGTAAACAGTTCAATTAGGATTTAAACTAGAATTTACATAAAAAGTTAGAACTATCATTCATATATATATATCATTACATCCATATTATCTCCAAATCATAGGAAATTACGTAGATTACAGTAGTCATTAACTTACATCTCACACCTCAGTTCATACACTTACAAATACTATCAAGACATTAAAAAGACTTGATCATATAGCCAATTGATCCTTACTCCCCATAGCTTTAAAAGAGAACTGATCTTAGGATAGTTGTAACGTGGCATACTAGTTAGAAGTCAGATCCTACAAAAGAATTTATATGGGTATAAGCAATTACAGCTTAATAAGTTAAGTTGGAGATTTATGAAAGTATAACAAGCACAAACAAGGTTATCAGACAATTGATTATATGCAATGCAACAAGTAAGTGCCATCATATAACGTGGTCCGGTTTATTGTGAAATTAGAGTAATTTCACCTACTCTAATCCGAGTTGAGGGGTTTTCATTAATGCAACAATTCATAACTAAATCTAGGTTTGTGCAATGGAAACTGATCGACTCTAAACAGAGCTTTTGAGTTTTACAATTTATAAACCTATATTCTATCCCTAATTTAGTTTGACAGGCAAGTGTACCTACTGTTTTATAGCACAGATAAGTATAAGATCATTTCTATTGAGAAAATGGCTCAAACACTAGTACTTAATAATTTTTCCTATTATCTAGTAGTCAATTTCATCAAGTAATCGTTTATTAAGATTCTAAATGTTAATTAAACTATACTAATCTACAATCTAAAATGATTAATACAATGATTACATGAACAATTATGAAGATACACTTAACATACATGCTTGCTTCATCATTTAGTATAATCTTACTAAAATAATTTTTATCCTAATACTTGTTAATTGTGATAAATTACTCTATATAAGTGTTTTTCTCAAAACTATTTACTTCTAATCTTAATTGTGTCTATTGGAATCTCTTTCTGATTAACAGCCAACTAAGATTGCATTAATGTCATGTTAATGTATCGATTCCCCTAAGGATGCAACAACTTTCCTAATAATATCTTTATTATCAGGAGTAAGTTGTTCCAATGAACTAAATCTATACAATAGAATTGTCTCTCGATATATTTTATTGAAATCCATCCTAAGTCAATATCGTGCATTACACCATACTTAGATTCCTTAAATGTCATTCATCAGAATTAATAACGTCAGGAAATTACTTTTTTCTTTCAAGCACTCGATCATACTAATTAATGAAGCAAATTCTAACGAATCACTCACATATGATAAAACAATGACAAAAATTGACATGAAACATAATTAAACAAAATAGAACATGGAATAGTTAAAGTAAAAACTCCTTTTTATTTCATTGAAGAAGTTTGATGAATACACGAATAATGAATTCCCGTCGTCTCTCTTGAGTGATTCTAGGAAAAATACAGTACATACTTGGAAAAATGATATAGGATACAAACTGGTACAAGGATGGGTAAAAATGTGTATATGTGTAGGCAGATGATGCGTTGTTTTAAATGATGTCTATTCTCCTAAAATTTAATATTTGAAAAATAATTTTTTTTCTTCACAAGTTGTAGTAGCTTTTTATATTCTTCCCATCAAAAAACTCAAATTTACCCCTTCATGGCACCACTTGACATTTCCTATGTACTAGTTCACATGAAAAGATTGAAAAGAACTATTGTGCTCCTTCCTATCACGATCGTGACTTGGGGTGTGATAGTCTCAAAAATAATTATTTTTCACCAATCACGACCGTTATTGAGGCCATGAACTCCTCATTGCATCATTAAATCTCATCACGCCCGTGACCATGGTCATGATCATCCTTTTGCTATTCAATCACAGCATTCAATCACGATCGTGATTGACAAAACTTCCTTTAATCATAGTTGTGATTGAGGGCGTGGCCAAGGTGGATTCTTCATTGCTTCATTATCATGCCCGTGATTGATGCTTTTACACTTATTTCTTCTCTTTCATGATCGTGATTAACTTAAAAGTTATACTTCCTCCCTTTACTTGTGATTTACCTAAAATCATTATTTTATTCAATTAAGTATCTAATCTATAGAATTAAATCACATTTATAATCAATTTTATGCTTAAACATGCTTTAAAAGTGTAAAGTAATTTACACTTATTAGAAACACCATTCCCCCCACGACCATTCTTTAAACCAATGCTTTCATCTTTACCGTAACCTTCTCTCCTATTACTTAGTTTGGCTAAGGATGAGGAAAGATCCTTATGCTTTCCAACACTATCTTTTTTGAAGGTGTCGATGTTTGGTTAGAGGATCTTAATGATCCCCTAAAGAGTTGCAATGCATGTCAAATTAGGATATTTAGGTCGGTTATGGTTAGGTACGGTTTAGGGTGATTAGACAATTTCACATTAGTCTATACACATCAATCACTAAATACAACATATGATTCAGTACGAAATTAGATACTCAAGCACATGCGTACATAACTACTTACAATCACAAACAAATATAATCTTAAGTCTTTGAGTATTCTAAAATAGTACTCCAAAATACGATGAAGTATTAAACCCAACTTATCTAAAATTCTTGGTTGCTCACTTAACTAGTTGCAGGTTGACTTGTTTTTGTATATCCTATAATGCAAATATGCTCTTTAGTATTTATATCTTAATGATATATATTCTAAGTTTATGATTTAACTCAACTTATCATATATATATATATATATATATTATTTACTACCAATTCATTCTAAGTTAGTTTTGGGTTTGATTTTTGAATCCGATTCTAATTCTGGTTCTAAATTAGTTTCAACTATAAGTAAATCTTAAAATACGCTCTGAACCCTAATGTGGAATTAATCACATCAGGTTCAAGTATCCTAAATATCATGCTTAGTCTTAAATCGGTATTCTAACTCATTCGGTACACTTTAATCTTCATTAGTGTATTGGATTTACTCTCAATGTGAGGAAATTTTACATTTTTCATATAATTACCTAAAAGTAAGTTTTATACCAGATTTAATACGTATTAATACTATCATTATATTATCTAATTTAACTCAATATTTTATAATTACCATAATTCCAACTGCACATATTATCAAATAACCTATATTTATTACATAATTCTCATGATAATTGCATTTAATACTCCAAGTGCTATGATTATGTTACCACATTAGAGATTAACATCCCTAAACATCTAATTACTCTCTAAATCAATAATTAGTTATTTAATTACCTATTTAATCCAAAATTACTTATTTTATCAATGATTTTAGGGCTTAAAAATTACTTAAAAGTTTTGAAAATTAATTAAAATAGGAATGGCTTCATAGCACTATTATATATCACTTAAATAGTCTTTAAAAAAAATTTGAACTTAAAACTATACTCTTAAGCCTATTTAATTCTAAATCGAAACATGCTCGATTTCTTAAGTACCCTATATCTACAAATGTAATTAAATATAATCACTATTTTTCCTTAAATCTACAGACAATAAAATATCAGAATAATAAAATTTATAATTGTTTTGATATAATTAATAATTTTTGCAAAATTAGTTGGAAAATTGGACTCACCTATTTCTTGGGCTTTCGGCCACCAGCACTAGTCTAAGGTTTGTTTGCCAGTCTAGATGGTCGATTTGGAGTAAGGTGGTGGTGGTGGTTTGGTTTCAGATGGTGGCGGTTTGGGTTCAGATGGTGGCGGTGTATGGGTTTGGCTTAACTACTCCTATTGCACATATTTTTGCAAATTTTTGTAAAAACTCTAATTTTCTCTCAATTTCGGTGCGCTCTAATTTTATAAGGTTACAAATTGACCAAATGACCCTTTGTAAAAATTTGGTTATTTATAGAGTTATAAAGTAATTTTGGTGCATTAATTAGACAAAATAATTACTTTATTTACTTCCATTTTGCTTATTAAGTGTGTGAATTTAATTGGTCCAAATTTTTTCTTCATCCCCTAGTTGTTATGACCTAAATTTGGATTGTTCTCTACTTCTTTGATTTTTTTTTTCTTATTTTTCCTTGATTTTTTTTTTTTATAATTTTCTTTAATTATTTGGCTATTTTATAGTGATTTTTAAGTATTTTAGGTAATTTCTCATATTTTTACCTATGCATAAATACATATGGAGTATAAGTAAATACTTCTAAATATTATTTATGTCATTCTATGTTTTTTAGTGTTTATATAATTTATCTCTAGTAATTTATTAGTTGTTGGAATATATTTTCCGCATTTTCAATAAATAATGGGTAATATACTTAAAATTTGAAAATTTTATATTTTATCATTTTATTACTTATTTTCTTAAATTCAAACTTATAGGATCACTTTTACTAATATTCTTAGCTTTGTTTTATAATTTAGGCTCAATTAGATCCTTTAACCGATCGTTCTAAACTTTACGTATTAAGTTCAATCCTACGGTTATAGGGCTTATATTTAGGATTTACATTAGGTGCATAATATGAAAAGTTCAAAGTTAAGGTGTACGACTGGAAAAAAGTGTAAATTGGGGGTATATATGGTGCTATTGCCCCAAAAGCATGTGGGTCTTTGTGATTTTGCTACATCACCCAATTAGTTATGCAAATAGGTCATTAAGAAGAAATGATGCTGTTAAGTTGTCTTTTAATATGTTTTGATGATAACAAATAATATGGTGTTTGCTAAGTGTTATGGAGTGTACAAAATAGTTACAATTTATGAACTTAAGAAAAAGTGAAATTTGGAATGACTTAGAGGTTATATTAGAGACTTTAGAGGAGGTTTATAAAGGAGTTTATTTAGTGATTAGAACTTTTTTGAGAGGTTACATTGTTAAGAGACAAGAAGCAATGATTAACTCATAACCTTACTCAGAGGTTTCATAGTTTGAAGATATGAAAGTTTAATTGAAAAAGTCGTAACAACCTAAAACTATTATACCATAAAGTAAAAAAGGGTAAAAATGACAAAAGACAAAAGAAATAATAGTATAATCACTACTAAAAGTAGAAAGAGAAGAATATGTGTCAAAAATCCATTTGCTTCGTACTTTATGTAGGATTTGTATGAAAAGGAAGTGGAGGTTTTCCCCTAGCTGAGCTAAAGTAGTTTAGGACTAGGTAAGTCATCATTAGGACCATCTTAGAGTGAGGAGGAAATAACTTCTGGGGCTCGAGATGAGCCACTGGTAGTGCTTGCCAAGCTGTTGAAGAGGTTAGTAGAAGGCTTTAAGTATGGCTCTATAGCTCGGGCAAGTGGTAAGTGATCCCTTAGGAGATAGCTTAGGTTCATTTAGCCTTTGTATAGCTTGAGGTTAGTCTTCATACAGCTCGAGGCCAGTCTTCAAGTGGCTAGAGGTTAGCTTAATAGGTCGATACTGCCCTTCATTCAACTTGAAGTACCTCAAAAATAGATCATTTGGAAATGCACTAGTTTAGATGAGTATTCAATCACTAGGGTAGGTCATCAATTGGTATAAAAAGCTGCTGTGCACATAAACCACTTTGTCCTTAATGAGTTAAGCATTAAGAATATGCTTGGTTAAGTTCTAAAGGACTTAGGGTTTAGCCCTTATGATGGGACTCGAGCTTAGAATTGCAGCAGATGAGGTCAGGGTCCCATCATTTTCTCACATTTATATCTTACAGTTTTATAATTATCGTGCCATTATTCCGGTTAAGGGTTTCGGTACTTTATATTACTAGCACATATATCAACATAAATGAGTTTAGCAAATCTGAACTTTCCACTAACCTCAACACAAATGAGTTAGAGAACGACTTGAACTATGTAGATTTGATAAAAATGGACACAACTCTTTCCCTAGCAAGACATGAGACATACAAAGACATTGACTCCTTACCTATCCTACAACTGATATGATATGATTGAATTAGCAACAAAGATAAGAAACCTGACATAAGAGATATGAGAGTCATAACAAACATGCGATTTGGCAAAGGAGACATAAGAGTCATAGATTTGCCAATCTCTTCTTGCTTACCCATGTGTGCTAAGGTATATATGAAGCGCAATAATGGTTAATTAAAAGTATACAACTTAAGTATAAGTTTCCTTACTTTTCATGTTAGTTACTCACTATAAGAAATGGAGTGAGCTTGGTGGTTATTTTGGAAAAAAATTTCGTTACCATAATTACTGTAGTTAGCTATCGGTAAACATTATCTTCTTATCTTACTTAGCTAACTTAGCAACACCATACAATCTCATAGACATTGCACTAATATACTCCTTGAGTTACGTAAACTCTCCTTTTCTCAAAACCTACTTCAATCCCTTTGTCCTTAATCCTTATCTATACATATATCCAAATCTTCTAGCCACTTTCAATGATATTCAAGTTTCTATGAATTTACTAAGATTTCCTTCTCAATACCTACTTAAGTCCATGAAATTCCTAAGCACTTCTCTAAGATTATCCCTTAAAACTTACTCCAACTCGTACTATTCCTTTTCGTATTTCATTCCTTCTTTTGACCACACTTGATTTATGTTCCTAAATCTATCTTAGACATCATCTGCACCCTTATTTTGATCCATCAAATTTATATAAAATTCTTGATGCTTCAATTTAATACACTTCAAATCCTTACTCATAGACAAGTTGTAATACTCTAAAACCTGTTTCATAAACAATGCCCAAATGCCACCTTGTAACTTTTGCTTTCAAGGCATCTACTTATACTTTTCTTTTCCAACTCATGATGCTTAAGAGAGTTTGTTACCCCATCCTTAAATTAGGGATAAGGCTAACATGTAATCCACTAGTCAACTTAATTTTCAAAACCACATAAAACTTCCAAATCTTCATTTGATTAATATAGTAAATCACAGTAGAAACTTACAATGGAGGGCCATACCTGGATTGTCATATTTTATTTTCCTATACAATACATAATCCAATTAAGAACTATACTTTCTACAATGTTAACTTTCACATTAGATTTTTGTAACACAACTCTAAGATGTCTTCGTATAGCAACATCTTTGAAGCTAATGATGAACTCTGTAACTATTACTCTCAGAGTCTTTTCCCCCCTTTTGGTGGTGATGTCTTGTCTAAGCTTCTTCCTTATATGAAGATAAGATAACTTATCTCCTCAACTTACTGCAAGTTGAGTGAGAGTAAATAAACAGAAAATAAATACGAGCATTATCTAATACCATAATCATACAAGCAATCTATTATTCAAAATTATATTATCTTTCAACCTAGCTATGAAGTCAATATAGATAATACATGCTATGCTCATAAGGCGCTTAGGGTTAGGCGGCATATTTAGAGGAAGAGCTATTGATATTCCATTTTAAGCATCCTGCTCCTAACCCAACCTAGCTTATTCATTTGGTCAATACAATTTGAGCATTTGGATACAAAGTCTAGAAACCTAGTAGTGCAACAAAGAGTTGCTAAAACCTAGCCCAATAGAAACTATGTAAAGTGATTAGAAAACCCAGCATGTAGCTAGCTTAGCTTGATCACATTAAAGGGGAAAATTGTTTAGGCAATGCAGTTCTATATGCTCGAAAACCCAGTTCTTAGTTCAAAAAGCTTGATTTATAGGTCTTTATTTGTAGTATGCCACAAATGCATCAAATCACATATTCAAACAATCTCAAACACAATTTCCTAGCAACATACCAAGCATCATTTGATTAACCTAGCCTTTACTTTCATGTTTATCTTTTTTACTTAGAAACCTCATCATCAGAGCAAACCCTTTATGAGACAAAGTTAGTCCTAACTTCTTGTCTAAGTTAAAGCAAATCCCAATAACATCACATTATCATTCAGTAAGACAATCATGGTAACCAATTTCAATATTAAACATGGTTTAACCAATCTCACGTAGAAAGAAGGAAGCATTACATAACTCATCAAGTCGTACATTCATGGCAATCAACTTAAAACTTGCAACCATGCTCATCCAAGTTAATCAAGCCAAAATAAGTTAGAAAACTTACATTATAGTGAGTAGATAAATATCTACTCTAAACACAGAAGTGTCTACTTACCTGAACTTGTCGACATCTTAAGTCCATGCTTTCATGTGAGGTTCTTCTTTAAACCTAGGAAACATATATATAAGACCAAAGTCAACTATAAGTTAGATACAAACTAATTAATTTAACTTATAGTTTAGGGTATTCTCTTACTTAACCTTTGAGTTACCCTTTAAGTTATCCTCTATAGTAAATTTGTCTTTAGAATTCCTAGCACAATAGCCTCTAACGTTTTCTCTGCATCGTCACTCCTTATAGTATACTTTATGTCTTTAGTTGTAGTATAAGTTAGGGAAGTACAGTAGATTTACCTATTATTACATTCGTCATCATCAAATTGATAAGATACTAAAGATTTATATCATTTCATACTCAATCCCTACTTCTTGTACACTCTAACTCAAGTTATGAGTTGATATTTTCTCATAGTTCTTAGCTATGGTACTCTCTAAACCAAGTTCTAAGTCACGTCAGATTTAGGAATCCTTAATAAGACACATTCTAGCCTAATATTTGATCCTCAGTTTAGTTAGAATTTCACTTCTAGGAACCTTTTGAACTTCCTTCTAATTCAAATCTTAAGGTAAAGGTGTTTACACTATTAGGTTCCAAGGCACCTTATGAGTACTAATCCTTTATAAAGTTTTAACTAGTTATGGTTCTAGCTTATGTTTTGAGTTTATAATTTCACCTTACACATTACTAAACTACTTCATTTTGATACCAACTTCATCGATTGTATGACAATCCAAATTAATCCATTACTCTAAAGTGTAATTACAACCTTTCTATACAACATTTAAGTAAAATTCCTAAGGTAAAAACATCACTAATTATTTTTAGTTCATTGTTCATGAAAAATCCAAAATTTAACTTCTTGATTCTTCAAAAATCTTTACATAGTATGAAAACAGATACTTTTTGGAAGTTATCCACAAAAATTATGGTTGAAACTACATAGCCTATTGAAAATGTGATACAAAATTCTTTTACATGCATGATTTCTTAAGGAACTCATACAAACACTATGAATTTTAAAAATCTGGTTTGATTTTTAGATTCTAAATGCAAAATTATCCTAAAAAACCAAGTTTTATAATTTTTAGACGAGATTTAATATTTTTAGAAAATAATATAAAATTGAATGAAATCAAAACACTTACTGTCGCTTGGATTTCTAGCCACCACTAGTAGAGGAAGAGTTGTTGGTAGCTCTATTAGGTGGTTTCCTAGTAGATGGTGGTGGTGGGTTGTTCTTAGATCACATTTTGCCCTTCAGTCTTAGACATACTTAGATTTACACTATATATATATATATATATATATATATATATTTTTGTAAATTTTGCTCTAATTTCTTAAGCTTTCTCACTCTCTCCTAATTTTTAATGACTCTATACTAGCTAAGGTGAATAATGGATGGAATCTTGAGCTTATATAGTGGAGAGGTAGGAGTGGGTGGATTTTTCCCTAAGCTAGATAAGTGGAGTTTTCCTATGTTTTCTTTATTAATTCAGTCGCTTATGCGTCCTTACCTCAATTCCAAAATTTGTAGCCTCATCTTACTATTTGACATGCCCATAACTAAGTGATCTTTTATTATTTTATAAAATTTCCCCACTGATTTTACTAAATCATATTAATATTATATATATATATATATATAATTATAAGATTTGGTTAATTGTGGCTACATATGCTATACACTAAAGTATTAACACATTTACATAACTCTTAGATATTATTTATTTCATGTCTTCTTTTTTTTTAATTTACTTTATTGTCCAAATAGTTTATCTTCAAAAGCTCGTTAATTATTAGAACTCGATTCACATGCTTTCAACAAATAATGGTCAATATATTTATAAATAGCTTTTTAACTATGTTATTATTTTCTTATTTTATTTTCAAAATCTCGACTCTGGGGATCACTTCTACTAATTTTCATTGCCATGTTGTAGCTTCAAGACTTGCATAAAGAACTTCTATGATTGATTTAGCTTTATGAAGAACTTTTACTATTGATCTAACTATTTTTTTTTTACTAACGACATAGTAATTAATTGTACAAGGTTTCATAGAATATCTCATCAACATTTGATACATCACAGAGATAAAAGATATAGTATGGTTTTTTAGAGTTGTCACTCTTGAAAATCAAATAAGGCTAAAAGAATAATGAATACCTTTGTTTAAAAATAGTAAAGTTGATGCTCTAAAGTCCTCTTCTTACCACTTGTGCATTCCAGTCCCTAACATTGCATATTTATTCTCCATTCATTTTTCTTCAAGTCATCCTTGTACGTATCATCTCCATAGCATTCATTTTATTCGATGTGAAACATAAGCTCATGAAGTATACATGTGAAACCATCAACTAGATCCTTACATCTTCACCTTTAGTAATGTTAATTAGAGTCAAAACTTGCACATAATAAGAACACATCTTTTATCCTTTTTCGTTTTTTTAAACTAAGCGCATTGAAAGTTTTACATTTTATTTTTCATTTTATATTAAAATTTTAAAATAGTTTTTCTATGTACTAAATATTATCTACATGACTTTGGGTGTAATATACATCTAAAAAACAAATATAAAAAATAAAAGATGCACTTCTAAAAGTTTCGGATTCAATAAATAATATACAAAAATTTTAAAATTCAATACATGTATTACAAATTATTTTAGCATAGTTAAGGATCATTGTATTTCCTTACCTTTATAAAAGGATCCACTTTAATTTATCGTTAGTATAGTATCATTTGGATGTTACCTTTAACCAAGCATGCAAATACAAAATATATAACAAACAAAGAGAGAAAGAAAGACATAAAATTTATGTAAAATCCTAAAATAAACATAAGTAAAAAACTACTAGCAAAATAAATCAATTTACTATAATGGAGTAGTAATAGTATAATTATTTCTCTCATAATCATGGTGCATTTAATTTCTTTAACAAGTCCTTAGGTTTTCCGACTCTCTCTAATACATAACACACATGACTCTTACTCTCACTCGCTCTCTCTCTCTATATCTATATTATTAAAACGTTTAGAGTATTAAGTAATCGTCAAAATAACATTTTGATTATTTTTAATTATTTAATCTTTTAAATTAAATTTTTATTATTAATAAATAATTCTCTTTAATATATTTTATTATAGATAGAGGACGATTTAGGGATTTTAAGAAAATATAACCTTCTCTATGTCTCTCTCTTCTTCCTCCAACATTCTCACTATTTCTTATTCCTCTCCCCACCACCCCCATTTCTCTCTTTTCCTTATTTATTGTTATCTTTTATCAATATTATAATATATTTAATTATATTATATAATTGTATTCATTTAGTGCATACACAATGCGGATGTGTCATCCACTAGTATGTATGTGTATGTGTGTGTGTGTGTGTATATATGTATATATATATATATATATATATATATATATACATTTCGTTTGATTGATCTTTTTTTTCATTCTATTGGTGTTTACTTGAATCTTATAAGATATAAAAAAATGACAATATAATTTCATACATATCCCTCTTCTAAAATTAAATATCCAATAAATACCAATAAAAATAGTAATTGAAACAATCATTTGTAATGCATAAAATATATATTTTCTTTAATTTTTTTTTAAAAGTATGTGAATTTTCATTTTTCCAATTCTTTAACTCTAATCACTATTTTTATCATAATTATAAAAAAAAAAAACAAATAAGGTATGGATGAAAAAGTTTTTCAAATATTAAATTTTAAATAGATACAGATTAAATAAAAAAAGGATAATAAAAATAGAACCATATATATATGTGCATCGATTTAACCTGATCCAAAATCAACCCTATATAGCTAGTTGGGGTAGGCTCGGGCCTATTCACCTAAACCAGTGATAATGTTGGTTTTTTTTTTTTTCCAAATTTCCTTAATAATTGTATATAATTTGTGGACTATTTATTTATTTTTTCAATTAAATGTAAAACTTTATGTTATTGCTCGTGAATTGAAAATTTTATTTTTGATTTAATTTTTTTTACCCCAAAATAATTTGTTTGGATCGTGTGATGTATTATAGTGTATTATGTAGTATATTATATATAGTACAATATATAGTATATATACTATATAGTGTATATATATAGTACATTATATATTACATATAGTATACATATGGTATGTTTGCATTATATATAGAGTATATTATATATTATATATATTTTTAATTTTCGAGATTAATCTAGCTCTAAATAGTCGATTTGAACCACCAGTTTAATGGGTGGTTTGGCTTAATGACTTACTAGCTTATCGGTTCGATAAGGTTGAATCGCTTTGAACTATCTAAGCCCTTAAGGTATCATAGTTCATCGATTGATTCAAGGCTGTCCAAAACAGATTCAAATTGGTTTACAGTTCAAAACCAGTCCTTGCGAAAGTCTATATATATATGGGCACCAAACTTTAATATATATAATGAGAAATATTTAGACATTAAGAAAATATAAAATAGTAGTAGATAACACGACCCTAATAATACCTTACCGATTCTTTCGCTACAAACTCAACATTTATCATGAAAAACGGTGAAAAGCCATTTCAAAAGTCTCTAATATAGCTATCTCTATATAACTGCGGTAAGGCCAGGGGGCTGGAAGCTTCTATTCCTCTCAAGATGGGCTGAGGCTTATGGGCACATCAGTAAAGCAGTGCACTAAATGCGTTCTGTTAGTGATGAATAAAGGCGACTTCCATACTGCAACTTTCATATGATAGTGATGTTAAGTGATAAGCCTATGAGGCTAAAATCCTCAATATTTATTACTTTCATATATTCCTTCTTTTGTGGAGGTGGACACATTGAATAAGGAAGACTATAATAAGAAATCACCGATGAGAAGAAACCATTTAATTATCACACAAAAAGTAGCCGTATTAATGAATCATTTCTTTCTTGGCTGTGCCGACAAGGACTATGATGAAGTTTCCATGTCTTCATTAAGGACGACGTCATAATCCAACGCAGAAACGTCATTATTAGTATTTCAGCAGTGTACACCCAATAACCTCCCTTATCAATCATGAGTTGTGTGAAGGCCGAAAAAAAACAAATCATGAGCTGTCCAATTGGGATGTCTTGGATTGTATACCATAGTCATTTTTGTAATCCTCTGAGAGGCCACATAACATGCAGCCTATGGAGGATCTAAGAGAATCCAGGACCCACTAGGGAGGCCAGGCCCCTCACAATGTCTGAGTTTTCCTTTTACCTTTTTCCTTTTTCCTTTGGTTGGGGTGTCATAATCAGCTAAATCCATGGAAAAAGAGGACCATACTTATCGGAAGCTACATGACTTCCATACTCAACCCAGCAAACAGGACTAATTGAAGCAGCTAGGATCAAAGATTCTAACTAGAAGAAGGAGAGGGATATGTAGAACAAGCTTTTTTTTTTTTTCCTTAAATTGTAATTTAATATGGACCAGCATATACCAGGCATCCCTTAGGGTCTAGTTCTTATTTCAAGCATTCACTCATACACTAGGTGAAATAGCTTGTGCAGTGTAGGTGACCCCAAGAAGTGCCGACAATGGATTTGAACCAACAGAGAACAAATCAGGTTGAATGTGACAAGCTTTCCCTTTTCTTCTTTTTCTTTCTTTCTTTCATTTTTTTTTTTTTTTTTGACCATTCCTCAACCCCTGTCAAAGAGAGAAGTTTAGAAACATTTGTTTTGCGCCGCAAGCATAAATCAAGCAATATGCTTCATACGGTTTGCTTGCATATAAAACATTTATCAGTTAATGTAGCTACTGCACTCAGAATAGCGACCACATGAAGTTTCCAATGCCTTCCTTATGCAAATGCATTTCATTCATAGCAAAATCGGAAAGCAACCAAGTAACACAATTTAGCACCTAAAGCATTTGCCCACTCCATTCAGGACTGGCCAAACTACCAACTTTTCCTTTCACAGAATATGAGGCATCCCTTTTATTGCACAGAACATCTCGCATGATCATCTCTAAATGGTTTAAGAAATAAGGGTCTAAGTGCAAAGGGTCTGTCAATTTAATCGAACATATCTCAAAACTTGTAAATTCATATTAACAAAATCCAGCAGGTATTGATTCTACATATTCACAACGTAACCAATACAACATCGACAGAATTCACACACTTGCAAGAAACCAAATCCAAGGGATTTTCTCACTTTACAGAAATAATTGGTCCAACCTGAGTAATTCGAAGCATCCTTGCACTTTTCACCAGTGAGGTGGCTAATACACAAACTGAACTACCAGTTCTCCTTTACTATTTTTGACTTCTCGAGAATGAATTTCCCTTCCTTGTACTTCTGAGTTTCTTCATATGCTCTTTCATACTTCCAACCCAAAACCTCCCTGCAGTCACAGCAATATACATCTGCTACCGTGTGAAGTCCAGTCATTAGCTGTCTATCCTCCCTAGGACCTATTGCTATGTTCATGGCATGAGAGAACAAAAAGGCCCGCCCATTCCTTCCCTGTAGACAAGAGATTAAAATATGCTGCAAGTGAATCCTATTTTATAATCATACAAGCCTAAGGCGAAATGACAACATTTATCCTAATTTTAATTAAGTTTAGGAGTACTTTAATTCAGTGACCAAAGTTGATACAAAGTAGAGGAAATGGATAATAGAGTTTCCATTTTTCACATGAGAAATGAAATTATTACAGCAACAGAATGCCAAAACTTATCTTGTCTTCTCAATTTAGAGCCTAAATTCTTCATTTGTGCACTGTGGTCCCTTAAGGAGGGAAAATAAATTAATCTTTTTTATCCAAAATAGTCAAAGAAGCCGATATGCTGTGCCTATTTATTCAGACTCTGTATGGAGAATCAGTGTTTTCTTTTAATAGTATAAAGACTTAGATGCACGATCTTCATGCTAATATAGGGAAAACAAAACCTGAAAGAAATTTTGGTACTTCTACTGTAATTATACCCAAAAGAAAGAAATAGCCTAACACTCAGGAAAATTTTACCAGTTCTTAATGGATGTAAACTACTGATTTAAACTCTTATTTTCCCAGAATACGACCTTGTTGCTCTTCAAGCAAACCCACATGCCCCAAGAAAAGCACCTCATGTGGTTTGTCAAAGTCTACTTGTTCTCAGTTACTGGTCTGTTCCATGACCTTTCCTTTCACTTACTAATGATGTATGGTGACCTTTTAATGCTGGCTTTGCTTTTGCCCTTTTTGCTGACAGTATGTGATACGTAAGAATATAACAGAAACATAAAAGTGAACAGATAAACTTCGTCGATCGAAGAGTCTCCATCTCCTTTCTTTTTTATTATCAGACAACCACTTTAAGATAAAAAGTTCCAATTTCTCAAAAATGTTCAATCTTGAATATAAGGCACGTAAAATGTCACAAAAAGCAAAAATTAGCAATGAGTTTTTTCTAATCACCTGAAAGTTTTTAGAAATGACATCATCATGAAGAGCAACATTGTTTCTGCAATTACAGCAACTATACAACCTTGGCCCAACCACCTCTGCCATCACCGAGCTAAAACCACCAATCCCCCCTTCCTAATAATTGTCAAAATCAACAACCTTTGCAGCACAAAATAGGAGATCAAAACTATTAACAATGATGCATTTTTTTAATTAAAAAAAAAAAAACCCCTTTCAGAAATTCACTCTCTTTTCTTTCAAATAATCAAATAAATAATAACAATTATAATAATTAAGCATCACAATTTTCAAACCAACACTTCATCAAGAAATTTACAATCTTTTTATATTTTGTCTATCTTTTAGCTGAGCTATCAATTATCAGGATGAAATATCTGCACCCAGAAGTTGAAATGGGAGCAAGATGACAATAAATCTTTGATTTCAGTCCATTAATAACAGATAAAATTATAATTGCATACGTGGGTCAAATCTAATGGTCAAAAAAAGCAAAACCCAAGATGAGGAACAAGTCAATTCACTCCTAGGAGATGAAAAGAAGCAAAATTTGTACCTAAAAATTGTGCACAAGATGTGGCTACTTGAGTTAATATTGTGTTTGATCGAGGAGTATATCGATCAATTGACAAGGCGATTGGAGGTTAGTCATGGGTAGGAATTTCAGTGGAAAGTACTCAAACCTGTATTGAATTTTTGCACTCAAGAGAGAGAGAGAGAGGGAGAGGGAGAGTAGGGTTTTGATGAAGGGTGGAGTGGAGAGGAGCGGGAAGGAGGTGTTAATGGGAATAATTGTAGTCTCGGTCGGTCGGCTCCTTTGTAGGGAGTAGAGGAATGGAATGACAAAGTTCATTCATTGCAAATTGCAATGGAGTTTAACTACCATTTCGCCCAAGCTTTTGGACTTTAATTACACCTGTACTTTTTTCTTTTTACCGGTGAGATCCAAATAACTGCACCATACAGTGGATGTAGTTCGGTTCGATAATTTTTTTTATCTTTTTGAATCAAATTGAATTCATCTTTATATCGTATGATTTTTTTAAAGTCTTCAACCGAATCTTATATTTGAATAAAAAATTCCGATTCACCCACCCAGTTATACATGTAAACACCATTAAACTCATAATCCTTTTACTTCATCAACTCTTTAACTGGGTCATCAAATTCATGATTTCACTTAGATTCTTTAGAGTATTGATAAAATTAAAACGTAGAAATATAAATTTTCACAAATTATATAAAATACATTATAGATATAATGATAATAATTATTCAAAATTTAAAATATATGATATAAAAAAAAAAGTGAATAGCTTAAGAGATTTTTTTTTAAGGTAACATTAATAATATAATATTGCCATAACGTTGAGTAAGGTAATTTGCTATAAAAAATTAACATTTTACATTCTATAACAAATAACCTACTATAATAAAATAGCCTCACCCATTATTTTAGGTAATAGGTTAGTTTATTTTAATAGCAATGATTATGTAAATTATATTTTAGTAAACTAATGGTTTAGATTAGCCAATATTATGGTAATGTATTTTTATTAGTATTACAGTAGAACCAAATATTTTAATTCATTTTACATAATTAATGGTATAAAATTAAGCTCTTTTACCCCTACATTAAGTTTTTTCTTTTCATAAATTTTTTTTAATAATATATAATTTAATGTGTATAGAAGAAGAACAAACGAAGATAAAGCTACACTTTTTCCATTTTTTTTTAAAAGGTATTATATTAAATTGAACTAAACATTTCAATTCATTTTACATAATTGATGGTATAAACCAAAATATATAATTTTCCTTATAATATTTACTATAGGAGTTGAAATTTGGATAAAGGCTAAAAATATAAAATAAGGATTAAGAAAGAGATAAAGAAGAAAAAATTGAAATAGGATAAGGAAGATGATGTAATACTTTAATTGTCATGACTCAAGGTATAACCTAACCATAGAAGGTCGCTGTATATTGTACGAAAACCGTAGATTAGCTCGCTTGCTACTCAATGACCTTTTATATGATATACCAAGTTGCCACACAACTAGTTATGCAAGAGTTACACAGGTGAAAACTATATCACAACAAATCCAATATTATGAGTTTTCATGCATTATCTTAACAAATAAAGAGTACAGGACTTTTAGTTCCTAAAATAATAATAGTCAAGCTATAAAAATCGAGATAGTAGTCTTATATGGCTACTAAATAAATAAAGGCAAAAATAAATAGTAAGTCATAATCTAAGAGTTCAACTAAATAACCATGTTCACTTTAGCTCTCATCATCTATACACTTTTCTTAAGAACTCTAGATTGACCTCGAGTAAGCCTTGACTTGAAATAGTGAAAAAGTCTTCTTACAATAAAAGTTTATAGGGGTATAAGTTATAAAGTTTAGTGAGATATCTCTCAACCATACCAACAAGTAAGTTATTACAAGCAATTACAAACATATGAATGCATAATCAAAGAAAATGCCATACAAGTACATACAGTTAATTAAGTATGGTATGTAACTTGGATTTAACACCTTCTAAAGTCAAGGTTAGAAAATATAAGAAATTAGTCAAATCCAGAAACCACACTTGAACTTACACAAATTACGAAATTTCGCTTTTCATATTCTAAGAAAAAATAGTTTTATTGACTTTTAAGAAATTTAAGTTCTAGATATAGTTGTGAGTGAGCCCACATAGTTCACACTTACTCTTAAATGGAGGTTTTTAAACTTGACTTTTAGCTAAGTGGTTGATATCTCCAACATTTAGAAAGTCCGCGGCTAGGGTAAGGTTATATTATATGAGTGTACCGTATAAAATACTTTAATTTTATTTTTATAAAACAACTCTGGCATGACCTTTCGCTACCTCCATGTGATATGACAACCAGTAAATATATGATGCAATGCATGCTTATGAATGATCTAACTTCATTAGTTAAGTAGAATTTAATTAAGTCGAGTTATTAAGTAATCAACTAATTTCATGGACAATTCAATTTTCTACAATACTTATAATCTAGCAACCAATTTGTTATGACAATTTAGGATATCTTTCCATGTCAGGCGATCAATAACATTCATATGCATATCCTTAACCTCAAACATCAATCAATTTATCAATAATAATTAAGTAATACTATCTACAATTACAAATAAGTATGGGATCATTAAGAGCACTCATTTGGCCATGATGATAGTTAAGAATCGTAGTAGTCTGTTGAGAGATCGATATTCTTGTTGAGATCACTTGATAAGGAATATATGAAAAGTAATAAGTATCTAAATAAGGGAAATACTCTACCTAAATATCCACTTGAGAGGCTACCTAAATTTTTACTTAATTTTATAAAATTTCCCAATTTGAGCTTTTTCTTTAATCGTACATAATTTTTTTTTTCATTTTAAATATGATTTTGATAATATTATACTCAATCTTTATTATTTTTAGGTGTGCTTTTACATAGCGAGGTTTATTTTAGAAATTAGGACTTGCATTTTCTGTTATTGGCTTGGGGGTATTATGATTTTTTATTAATTTGGGCTTAATTTGCTTTTAATTATATTTTATGGTTGTCTTTTAGTTGTTTTATTAATTAGGCTTAACCTAATTTTTATTAAGGGCCTAAATAGTTCTCTAAACATTGTATTTCCTAAATATTTTGTTTTTAGGCTGAGAATTTATTATTGGCTCAAAACGAGCCTTTTCCTAAATTTTCTATTTTATAAGTTAGGCCTAGCTTGTTTGTATACTTTTAACCTTAATTCAACTAAATGAAATTTTTAGTGTGTCTTTCTCGTTAAGGCTAGATCTAATGTGGGTTTTTGATTATGGGCCTTAAGGTTGAAATGGGTCCTATTTTCCTTAGTTTACAACTTCAGGCCCTAAATCATTAACTATTCTAACAATCATAATAATAATAATTCTAAATTAATCTATTATTATTACTTTTCATATATTTCAATTTTATGTTAGAAAATAAGGTAAGTTGACATGGTTGCTCTTGATTGGGCCAAGTTATAATTTTCTAAATTTGTTTATTTTTATAGTTTTGTTTATTTATGATATTAATTCACATATATATATATATATAGTAATAATTAAATAACTAAAAATGCAGTAAATATAATAAAATTAAAATACGAAAAATGCTGCTATAAGGGGAGATATTATCATATAAACATACATAAATACGTATTTTTGGGTGTATATATATATATAATTAATACTAGCATATTTACTAATTACGAAATAGACCAAAATAATTAAATATATATATAAATATATTTTCTTTTAACTTGAAACATAAAACAAGTATAATATACATATATATACCTAAAATACAAGCACATATATATATATATAGATACACGTACATGTATATATACGTGTATATATATTTCCAACCCTACCCTACCCTACCTACCTACTACCCAAAAAGAAAAAAAGAAAAATAACAGTAAAAATAAAAATAAAACAAAATACACATAATGCGACATACAGATTTGTATAGTCCATGTATTCAGAAGGACTTCTGTACGCATATTACATATATATAGTATAATACATGCATGTACGGATTCAGAAATTAAAAAAAAAAAAGAGAAAATAAATGAAATGAAATAAAAATGAAAGAAGAAGAAGTGTATAGAGGGTGATACATATAAATTGGAGTATGATACGTGGGAAACCTTAATACAAGAGTACATCTATACCTAGTTGTACATAGAAATTATTACATGAGATTTTGCTAATTGTATAAAGAAAAGAATAAAAATAGAAAAAAACCTAGATTACTTCTTCACTTGACGGATTCTTGGTGTGGCTACTCATGTCCGTCCTAGTAAGCTTCGACCATACGCATGTGCATGTGTATTTTGTACTAGATGTTGCTCACCCTTCAAGACATTTTGTTTAGTTTCATGCAGGTTATAAGGATTACAAGGACTGTTATGTGGATTATGACTATAAATATATTCATGATGATATAGTTAGAAGTTATGATTACTACTATGATGATGGAAGTGGAACAGCTTAGACCTTAGAGCTGAGGATTCATAAAGTTTGAGAAATTGATTTCTATTCTTTAATTTGTTCACTTAATTGTTAATTGTTGGGAAGTTACCTTAGAGTTCAATATATTTTTTATTTTCAATAATGTTATGACTTCATTCATTATGGGATAGCTACGATTCAGGTGATTGATTTCTTCATTGTTGATGTTAATGTGTTCAAGACTAAAGTGATTGTTAATAATATTTTAGTTAGTTGACTAAGATCTTTATACTATTGGTGGATATTGTGGAGTTGTTTAGGCCACTTATTATTAATACATTTGAAGTTAATAATAAAGTATTGGTATATGTATTGTTTTAATTTTGGCATTTTAGATAGGCAATAAGTTCTAGATGCCTTAGCGTATTCACTAATAAGGTAAACTTGTGGTGGGCTGTGGCATCCCAAGTTTTTAGGCATTGTAGTTTTAGTAGTATTAAAACACTAGGTTATGAATCTTAGAGTAGTAGGTATTGAGATTATAGAATGGTGAGATTATGAGGGCAAGATAGTCAAAAAGGGTTAAGTCTAAGCTTGTAGTTAGTATTGTTAGTAATTGTTTTGCTAGTTGTTATCTTTGCTATCTTGTTATCTTTATCAACTTCTTTCTTATTCACCTGTTTTCTCTATTCTACCGAACCTTATTGTTTCTTACTTGCAAGTTGTTTAATTCACATTAGGTTCTAATGTAATGTATCTCCTATTTACTATGTTCTTCCTTTATTTCTAGTATGCCTAGATGTAATATTCCCATCAATGCTTTAACCTTCAAGGTGATCGAGTCAGCAACCTTAATCATATCTCTTTACTAACTTAAGGGTAGGTCTAGCAAGAATAGAGTATGCCATTACTAAGCTAGGGGTAGACTCAGCCAAATCAAGGTCTACCCATACTAAATCAAGCTTAAGCCCAACATAATCAAGGTTGGATTTAGGATAACATAATTGTTGCTTAGACATTAAACGCTTGGATGCAATAGTTTGGGTGTTGGCATAACAGGAGTAGCAAATTTAGAGGGACATACAAATGATCTAAGTAAACACTGAAATCTAGAGGTAAGAAAGACAAGCTGCTTTAGAGCATAGTGGTGGTAAGTAGATGGGGTTATTCCTCTAGATAGATTTGTCAAATTAGCTAAACACTTCAATCCTAAACTGAATGATCTAGTGGGATTAAGAAATGGATTATAAAGATGGATAAATCCTTTGCAATAGATGATAGGAATCAATACTCTAGACCTATAACCAAAAGCTGAGCTAGAGGACCCTAAGGCTTAGCCTAACCAGTCTTAACTTAAGAGCCATGTAGGGATGAAGATTCCTTCCAAGGTTAAGGTCATATACACTTCATCTAGCTAGAGTACCGGATACTAGTCATGACCAGGATGACCACTGACTTACCTTAAGACAGGGCGTAGACCTTAGGACATAAGGTAACCTAATCTCAAGAATACTAAGCACCGAACTAACCTGTTCAACCTCTTACCCTAACTTAGATCATGTCGGTTGATCACCTGGTGCTCTTCTTTGCTTCCAACTGAGTTGTCCATTCTAGTCATCGAGCTACCTGAGTTGCTAAGATCTATATTCTTTAGGAGGTAGCTGACATTCCTCTTTCTATCCTTTTATCAAAGCCTCCAACTTGCAATAGATACGTATCTCTCGATTCATGATCCCGTGATTATTCTCTTATAGATTCCTTTTATTCTTTATCCCTTTTACCCTTTTTAGAATATGTACTAGGAATCCATTGTAACTGATCTTGTAATTTGCCCTTTTTGTCTTTTCCTTTATATTGTAACCCTAGAAGGCTAAGTATAAAAGGGCTTCTATGATAAGCAATAAACAACTAGTCTTGAATATTAAATATACCCTTACATTTTTCCAAGAATAATTCTCCTCTATTTTAGCTCTTATCTAACTCTTTTAGTAAGAGTTAATAGCGAGTGGCCCTAGTAAATGACTTGTACGCCATATCAAGTGTTCATTAGGTTGTGTGGATTGACTGGCGTAATGTCATTTCGATTGTAACCAGTTCTTCATCATCTTCTTTTTTTTTTTTTGGCTAGCTTCTCTTTTATTCTTAGTTCCATCGTGGTATGCTTTGATGTTTTTTACCCTTAGGCACATTAGCTTCACTCATATTAAAGCACGATTCCAATGAGGGAGTATGTGAAGTACAGTAAAGTTTCTATGTGTACTGTTGGTGGTTGTTGTATTCTTTCATAGCTACTATAGTGTGTACATGTTGAAGTCATGAGAATGTGGTTTTTGTAGTTTAGAAGTTGTACAAGTAGTGTTAATATGTACTTTATTATCCTTTGTTTCAATACTTACAAACAAAGTACATGGGTTTGCTATGTTATGCGTATAGTTGTTGGTTGTTGGAGTGTTAAGGTGGTATGGTTGCTGTAGTGGAAGTTGACATTCTTGGGTTTTAATAGATTAGCTGTCCATAGTAGTCTTAGGAGTAAGGGTTTGAGGTTATGAGGTTTGTTTCAGTTGAAGAAGTGATTTTAGTCTCAAAACTATGATTAATTGATTAGTAGGCAATAATGTCAGATTCCATTGTTAGAACTATCATTGGAGATTATGAGAGTGAAGCTCAAGGCTAAGGCTAGTAGGGAAGTTACACTCCGAAGTTCATTAAAGATAAGATTGATAGACTAATTGACTTGGTAAAAGCTTAGTTATTGTAATGAGAGACAATAGACAACCCCTTAGAGATGAATAAGAACAATGACTGAGTTGATAAAGCAAATGACTAGGGTTATGGCTACATGGTCGACCTAACTACCAAGCTTAAAAAAACTGAGCTGGAGGAGTAGAAATACCCACTACACGAAGACTTATCTTAGATGAGATAGAGGAAGTAGATTAAGAAGTGGAGGAAGATGAGGAAGAGTATTTTGAAGTCAAAGAGTACGGATGTTGAGCTCCCTGTGGACTTAACAATGTTAAGGTCCAAATTCTAACCTTCTCTTGGAGTAAAGATGCATATGAACATTTAGAGTAGGAAGAGAAAGTCGAGAAGGTGTTTAATTGCTATCAATATACTGAGGTGGTCAAGGTCCACCTTGCCGCCCTTAAGTTTCTTAATTATGCTGCCATGTAGTGGAAGAACCTAACTACTCTTAGGAGGAGAGGCAGCTACCTTGATGTCATAAACTAGGATGAAATAAAGAGGCTATTGAGATGAAGGTTTATCCTTGGGTCCTATTTACAAGATATCTTTAAGAAGTTACAAGAGCTCCACCAGGGAAGTCGAGCTATTGATGACTATGTTAAGGAGTTTTGGATGTTGATGATCTAGGCATATGTAGATGAGCTTAAGGTTCACACAATTTCGAGATTCATTTCTAAGCTTAAATATGAGCTCTGCAACATAGTATAAGTTTAGAGGTTTTATACCCTAAAAGAAGCCATCATGATCACCCAAAGTGTTGAAAGATAGAGGCAGAACACTCCGTTTTGACCTAATTCCAATCGAATTGTTCCTTTTAGCTAAGCTAGTCAGTCTAAACATAAAAGGCCAACAAAAGTAGAGGAAGCGTATGGCTAGCTTGTTGATAGCTAAAGTGATCTGAAGGGGTCAACCTTTTGACAAACCCATTAAGAGGAAGTTTAAGAAAGGTAAGTCATTTGGATAGAAGACTAGTGAGATAAAGTGCTTTAAGTGTTTAGGTTATCGATACATGGCTACCCAGTATCCTAACTGACGTGTTATGGTGATTCGAAGTGATGATGTGGATAGTACTGATGAGAGTGAGCCTAAGAAGGAAGAAAAAGAGGTTGGAATGGCTGAAGGAGAATCTAAGGATGAAACTTATGTTTATGTTGACTAAGGAGAAGTCATGACTTTAGTTTTGAGGAAGGCGTTAAACTCGATACCGAACTTTGAAGAAGATCGAAGTGAGAACCTGTTCTATACCAAGTGTACTATTAAAGGCCAACTATGTACCATTATAGTGGATGGAGGGAGTTATATAAATGTTGTTGCCCAATCGTTGATACGAAGGTTAGGGTTCTCGACCTCCAAGCACTCTCAACCCTACATGCTACATTGACTGCACAAAAATGGTACATTGCATGTGACTAAGTAGGTAACCATATAGTTTTCAGTTTGTAACTTATATAATGAAGTGGTTTGTGACATCGTTCCCATGGGTGCTTCACATTTGCTCTTGGGAAGACCATGGTTGTTTGACTGTCATGTCATGGATGATGGGTATTAGGATACTTATGCCCTCACTAAGGATGGAAGGAAGATTATGCTGTAACCCATGACCTTCAGCTAAGTGAATGAAACACATAATCAACTCGCCTAAGCTACTAAGAAGAAGGCCTTGGTGTTGTCCCGTAAAGAATTACGAGCTATTAAGAATATTGAGGAACTTATGCTTTTGTTAATCTATAGATTGTTTGAGCATAGGGACCTAGACAATGTGCTAGAAGACATTAAGAGGTTAATTGACGAGTTCTCCAACTCGTTCCTTAAAGAACGACATAAGGGACTGGCCCCCAGTTTGTTGTTACCCTACCAAACCGACCTGCGTACAAGATGATTTTGACGTAGGCTATCGAGTTGAAAAGGCAAGTGGATGAGCTCATTGAGCATAGCTATGTAAGAGAGTATATGATCGCATGTGATGTATTTGCTCTGATTGTACTTAAGAAAGATGGTTTATAGTGCATGTACATCGATAGCCAAGCTATTAACCATATTACCGTGAAGTATAAGTATCCAACATCGAGATTTGATGATATGTTGGACAAGCTTCATAGTGCTCGAGTATTTTCTAAGATTGACTTTAGGGGTGGCTATCATTAAATCCATATGAGACCAAGAGATGAGTGGAAGACTACTTTCAAAACATAGCACGGTCTTCATGAATGGTTAGTCATGCCTTTTGAGTTAATAAATGAGCCAGCACATTTATGAGGCTCATGAATCATGTGATGAGATCTTTGATCAAAAGATATGTGGTGATATACTTTGATGATATTTTGGTGTATAGTACTAATCTGGCAAACCATATTGGACATCTTCGAGTTCTTTTTGACATACTTTATGCAAAGAAACTATTTTGAAATTTGAAATAATGTACCTTCTATCAACACGAAGTTGTCCTCTTGGGTTATATGGTGTTTGATGATGGAATCCAAGTTGATGAGGAAAATATTGGAGTAATAATAGAGTGGTCGACTTCAAGGAATGTTATTGAGGTTAGAAGTTTCCATGGACTTACTTTCTTTTATGGGTAGTTCATTAAGAATTTTAGTATTTTAATAGCCTCTTTGATTGAGCTTATGAATAAAGGAGATAGATTCTAGTAGATTGAGTAAGGTAAGAGAAGCTTCAAAGAGATATAGGAGAAGTTAACCACTGCCCCTGTCTTAGCCTTACCTAATTTTGAAAAGCCCTTTAAGTTGGAATGTGATAACTAAGGTATCGTTATTGGAGTTGTCTTGATGAAAGAATGCCAACCTCTAGCCAATTATAGTTAGAAAAAACTTGGTGGTGCCACCTTATATATGAGAAGGAGTTGTATTCACTTTACTAAGCTCTAACTATATGGTAGTACTATTTGTTATCTTAAGGGTTGGTCACCTACACAGATCATGAGTCCTTAAAACACCTTGACAATTACAAAAACTCTTGGAGAGATAAGCAAAATGGCTTAAGCTTATGGAAGGTTTCTCTTATGTCATCAAACATAAAGAAGGTAGTGCCAATGTGTTAGTTAATGCCCTTTCTCGTGGACAAGCTCTACTTACCATACAAATAAAGTTACTTAGCTTTACTCTCATTATTGAGTAGTATCCTTAGGATCTTCATTTTGGTCCTATTGTTAAGAAGTGGAAAGAAGGGATTGTAGTTGGTGAGTATTACATAAGGGATGGATATCTGTTCAAGGATAAGAAATTGTGCATCTTGAGTTATTCCACTAGCGAGTTATTAGTTCAAGAGGCTCATAGTGGAGGCTTATCAGGACACTTCGACGAAACCAAAACTATTGACCTTCTTAAAGAGAATTCCTATTAGCTTGGTATGTTAAAGGATGTCCATAAGGTCATCAATAGTTATGAGATTTGCTAAAGGGCTAAGGAAGAAGAGAGCCTCAAGGAGTGTAATGGCCCTACCCATGCCGACCTTATCTTGGATCAACCTCAACATGAAATTTATCCTAGGGTTGCTCGAACATCCCGAAGACGGTACTTAATCCTCTTATTTAAGGGCCGTTTTAATAAGATGGCACACTTTATATCTAATAATGCTTTACATATTGCTAATTTGTTTTTGCAGGGAGTGGTTAAACTATATGGAGTTCCAAAGTACATTGTATCAGATCGGCACATGAAGTTTCTGAATTACTTTTGGAAGACACTATGGGGAAGACTTAGCATAAATCTCATATTCAGCTCCAATAGCCATCCTCAAATTGATGGATAAACCGAGGTGGTGAATAAGGCTCATGGTACCTTACTCTAAGCTGTAATGGGAAAGAATCTAAGGGATTAGGACTTATGTTTACTAATTATGGAGTTCACGTACAATTGAACTATCCACATTACCACTTGGAAGACTCCCTTTGAGGTTGTCTATGGCCTTAACCTGACCATTCCACTTGACTTGGTTGACATCCTAGCAACTCCTAAGGAAGGTCAATCTAGAGTTGACAGAGCTCGAGAGCTTCACAAGCTACATTAATAGGTAACCAAGTAGATTGCTAATTTAATGTCAAACAGTACTAGATTGGTAGACATGCCCACTGAGTTGTTAGTTTTAGTCCAAGTGATCTAGTTTAGATCTACCTCAGCCGAGAAAGGCTCCTACATTTGTGAAAGAACAAGTTATCGCCCAAAGCTAATGGACCGTTTAAGGTGCTAAAGAAGATCAACCATAATGCTTACAAATAGAATTGCTAGAGGACTATGATGTTTATTTAACTTTCAACCCGTTTGACATGATCCCTTATCACTTAGCAAAAGAAGAAGAAATCAAGGGAGACTCAGTAGATGGAGAGCCTATAAATTTGAGGTCAAATCCTCCTAACCCCCAGGAAGATGATAGAATTAACACACTAGACCTATAACCAAAAGTCAAGCTAAAGGACTCTAAGGCCTAGCCCCACATGTCTTAGCTCAAGAACCATGGAAGGATGAAGATTGCTTTCAAGGTCGACGTTTTGTGCACTTCATTCAACTAGAGTACCGAACATTAGTCATGACTAAGACAACCATCGACCTACCTTTAGATAGGATGAAAGACCTTGGGCTTAGGAATAGCTAAGCTATCTAACCTCTTGCCTTAACCCAGATTAGGTTAGCTGATCATCTAATGTTCTTCCTTGCTTCTTATCGAGCTGTCCATTCTATTCACCAAGCTACCCGAGTTGCCAAGATCCATATTCTCCAAGAGTTAGTTGAGTACTCCCTTTTTTGTCCTTTTGTTAAAGCCTCCAACCTACAATAGATAGGTGTCTCTTGGCTCATGATCTCATGATTATTCTCTTATAGATTCCTTTTATTCTTTGTCCTTTTTACCATTTTTAGAATACGTACTAAGAATCCATTATAACTTATCTTGTAATTTCCTCTTTTTGTCTTTTCCTCTATATTGTAACTCTAAAAGGCCAAGTATAAAAGGGTCTCTATTGTAAGCAGTGATAAAGGCATATTTTATTCATGTTTTAATGTGCAAATCAGATAAAATTATTATTGATTTTATAGAAATCATTAAGAATTGGTACTTAAGTATTTTCATTTGGACATTTTAAGTATTGGAGGATTTAGAGTGAAAATACAGTTAATTTAGAGAAGTTTTATGCAATCGAAGAAACCCGAATTGAGCCATAGCACGATTGAAATTAAAGGCAACCGGCCTACACTGTACATCGACGGCCTTGGATGTCTACATTGCTAGCCTTGGAAGTTATATCGCTGGCCTTCATAAAGAGAATACCATTGGAAAGCCAACCCTAGTTTTCTCTATAAATAGTCATGTGTTCCATAGTTTAGATAGAACTTTTCATCTTCTTTAGAGTTAGAAAGTCTTAGAACAATTAGTAGATAGTTTTTGAATAATTCTGCTTTAGAATTTCTTAGATCGTTGAAAAGACTTCACTTTTGCTGTGAAGATCAACTTTGGAGTGCAATTGAAGTTTACCTTTTCTAATTACAGAATTGGTGATTTCTATTCTATTTATGTTTATGCAATTCTATGATTTATTCCTATTTTTAATTATGAAATTCTTTGCAATTTCAATTATTATTTGTGCTTTTGTCTTAACTTCCATGGCTGGCTAAGTTTAGTTGTAGGAATTGATGATACCCTAGGTAGTTGAATTGAGAATTGTATTGATGTTATAAGGTTAATAGATATATGGATGATTCATGATTGCAATTTTTATGATTTTGATTATAATTCTCTAATTGATTATAATTGTTAGAAACACTTTTAATACAGGAGTTAATATGGAGTTTGTTAGAAATTCTTGATTAATTTGATTGGCTAATGTGGGAGTAGTGTTAATTGGATTAATTAAAAATTATCCAAGGATTAATGTGATGTTTTGAGATTGATTATTCACTAAGACATTAGGGATAATTGATTTAGGACATTGGACAATCATAGCATCGACGAATGTATGATTGTAATTTAAAGTCCACTAGTAATTAGAGATGTGGGAGTTGACTGATTAATTAGTGGTTAAGTCCTTAAGTTTTAAGGCATAATAAGTTCACTTGAATGACCATAAAGCTATTAATCTATATAATATGATAACAATTTGATTTGCATAACTTGGATAGATTCTGTTTTTCCTACAATTCTCAATTGATTGCTTAGTTTTAGATATTTTATCATAATTTCCTTCTTGACAGTTTAGGGTAATTATTATATTAGTTAATTCACAATTTAATTTTGATTGCCTGAATATTAATAAGAACTAGTATAAGATTAGTAATTTCTTAGTCCTCAAGGGATCGACAACCTTACTGGCTCTGTATTACTTGATTTCGACCTAGTATACTTTTTAAAGTATTCACGATTTAATTTTATATATATAGTTGAAGCAAATCAAGCAGTAAACAACCAGCCTTGAATATTAAATACACCCTTGCATTTTTCTAAGAGTAATTCTCCTTCCTTTTAGCTATTATCTAACTCCTTTAGAAAGAGTTAGTAGTAAGTGACCCTAGTGAATAACTTGTACATCATATAAAGTGTTCATGAGGCCGTATGGATCAATTGGTGCAAAATATGCTCTCAATTACACCCTTTTTTTTTTTTTTGCTAGCTTCTCTTTTCTTCCTAGTTCTATCGTGGTGCGCCTTAGTGTGTTTAACCTCGAGGCACATCAATAGCTGAGGTGCTAAAAAATAAAAAGGTAGACTTTGTAGTGTTTTTCTTAAAAGGAGAAGTGGCTCAATGATGAACGAGTGCTTTAGGCACAAATGTAGCAATGGTAAGACTTATGACTTAGGATAGGTTTAAAGAACTTTTCTTTTCTCACTTCTTTCCTAGTAACACTAAGGAGCAAATGGAAGTTGCATATCAAACCTTACAACAAGCAAATAAATTTATGGAAAAATATATAGAGTTGAACTGCCTAGTTCGATTTTTGCTAGAAGCTATGAGGCTAAATGAGAGATCTTAAGCAAGAAGATTTGTGTTTGGGTCAAGTTCCAGCTTATGACTTATGTTGAGGTGGTGGACAAGGCAAGTTGTTTAGAGCAGGGCATGAAAAGAAAGGAAAACTATTGGTAGGTAGGGCTAGAGGGGTGCTTGGTAATAGGTTGATGTGAATCTATATGGTGTCGAATAAAGTTAAGAGGTTGGCATAAGGTATCATTTTGGGAGAGGGAGGTAGTAGACCGGTGGGTGCATAACTTAGGCCGGTATTGCTATTAGCGCCTACTTAAGCTAGATTTCTAGTGCTAATGCCAGTACTAGTACCAATGAGATGTATTGATGCGTCTCTAAGGGTCGTATACACGGAGACATACCATAGTAAACAAGAACAAGAAAATAAAAGGGGGGTCTAACAAATCCATGAGTTACCTAGCTAGATATGATGCACAACAAGATCCTATATGGCCTACGACTCACTAGTGCGAGTGATAAGGTTGCTCACTACAATCCTTGCTAAAGGGATTAATAAGAGTGGGTTGGGAAGATTTTTCCAAGGGAAAAGTCTTAAGATTTTTTTATTAATATACCAAAATTTGTCTAAAACCCTATACATATGTTCTATTTATATATAGTGGCAAACTTCTAAATAAAAAAACTAAAAGGATGCACTAGTGGTATTTTCGTAAATACAAAATAAATATGAAGGTAATTACAAGAAATAGGAATTCTAAATAACATAAGCAAATATTACTTATCAAATGAGATATCCGAGTGAGGAGTAGATGAGCTAAGTTCTAGCATTTAGTTGGGTCAATACCCCGAATCCTATCATCATCCCCCTCTTAAAAAAGTTTTGACCTGAAACTTGACAATTGACTACTCCAACTTTTACTTGGATTAAAAACAAATCTATAAGAGTAAAATAAAAATAAACTATAACAGCTCAGCTTAATGATCAAAGCAAACACAATCCAATGCTCTTTTCACTCATCATGAGCACGATGAATTTAGCTCTTACGTAGAAACCCTTCTTTCCACTCATCTTGTATCATGTCATTAGTTCCAGCAACGATCAATCATGGGGAATAATGCAACTTCAAGCTTAAACATGACATGAGCTCAAGGGATTTGAACTTATAAGACCTTAAACTTCGGTTCAACCTCAAGTACCCTTTGAGCTTCATGTTCTCCCAATGTTAGCCTCTTAACTTCATTTTTAGTAATTGCCTTGATGCCTATCGAAGCCAAGAATAGACAAAGTCGAGTCTAAGCTTGCCGAAAACTTAAAAGAAGGTGATGGGATTATGTGAGAATAATAAAGGCAAAGTAAGCAAACATATGAATAACTCTAAGGATGGGATGCACCAAGAAACTTCCGAAGACTCACAGCATAACTCGATATGATGCACGAGATGGTCAAGTAAGGTTACTCGCCACTTAGTCTTGCTTAAGGGTTAAGATAAGAGTAAGAAGAGTAAACAAGCAATGATCACGATAGGAAGGATATTAAGTATATTAGTGATATTAGTTATAATGTAGTTACACGTACAAAGGGTATTTATACATGCAAAACTAGGATAACCTACCTAAAATGGAAAAAACCAAAAAGGGTAGTATCTAAAAGGAGTAAGATATAAGGAATGATGAAGGGTATATTGGAAAATACAACAAAAGTGAGTATTCTATACAAGAGATTCTATCACATGGCTACATAGATACGTAGCTCACTATAGATGGATGACTTTTTGGCATAAAAGATAATTTTATACGATTAGCTTCATTTCTATCAACTCAAAGTGGACTCATCCGAGAAGGAATGGTGGTAGATAGGTGCTAGAGCTCTCAGCTTCTTAGCACCAATGTTGCCAAGTTAGGGGTCGACTTAATCATGGTCGAGTAGATGGGTATGAGGGGTCTGGTTGTCAACAAATCTTTCATCTAGTTGGCAGACAACTTCTAAGAGATGAGGAGTTACTCGGCTCAGCATAAGGAGTTGGTTGGTAATAAGGATTAACTTGGCTTTTACAGGGGTCGGCTGGAGCAAGAGGATTTGTCTTGTTAGTCCTTTAAGGCCTCGAGCCCAGCTGTACGTTAATGGTCTACTAGTCTAATTCCTATCACCTTGCTCCACTTCCTCATAACTTGTTTCTTCTCTCATCCATCAATATAATTCAAATTCTTCCAATGTAAGAGAACTAAGTATAAGAGCAACACCACCTAAATAGGAATATCCATCACCATGACCTCTAAAAATAGCAATAAACAACCTATAACGTCTCATAGGCATAATACTACTACAACACATATTATCTCCATATAGTCCCATTAGTGGATCAAAATAAAAGAATCTGACATGTGGATGGCTAATATAATAGTACCTATGATCAACAATAGCACCAGATGTCAATGGCAATGGGATGACATCAGGAACATGGGCCCCAAGTAGTAACACTTGTCCTTCCTTTTCAACCTGCTTATCATCTTCAACTCTTACTTCCTTTCCCTTAGATCTCTCCTCTTCAATATTCTCTAATTGAGAGTTCTTTTGGTATCTTAGTTCATCCTTGATCTCCTTAAGCCTAGCAAGTAGAATCTCTAATTATTCCAGCACATAAGGGGAAGTAGGATTTGTGGCTTCATAAGAAGATTTTGTCCTCAAGTTTTGTACATTACGATGCCTATAATTGAGCTTTAGATGCCATGTTCAATAAATTCCAATTCAACAATATTGAAATAAAATCATGAATTGGACAAGATATAATGTTTTTTTTTTTTTTCCGAAGGCACACAATAAGCTATAAATTTATATAACTTTAGCACTTCAAAGCTCAATATTTAATTTCACACAAGAACAACAGCTATTGACCAAGTTTCCCAACTTCGACTTGGTGCACATACGCACTTCAACTTGCTGTCTATGGCTCAAATCTACAGTGCACACTTGCACATACACACTACAGCACTTTTCGATAAGGGTGGCTCAAAACTTGAGAATGATAGCAGCACTACTCTCTCCAAAGTTACAATAGCTTGAACAATTTTAGCTTGGTGATTAGAAGAGTTGGACGAATGTTAGCTTGGATCACTTTGTGACAACTTAAGTTTAGTAGAAATCAAACCCTACATGCGACTCTCTACTGCACACAACTTGGCACCTCAATACAGCTTAGAAGCTCTCTACTCTCATGTGCTCAGTCACATGCACAACTCAATAGGACAATACGACACTTATGTAAGTTTATAAAAGTAGATCGGCAATTTGGAAAGAACAGCACGGTTTGGCACTTCAATTGCACACTTATCACATTTGAACGCACACTACAGCAACTCGCAAAAGTAATTTTACAACTTCGGAAAAAGTTTCAAAATGGGACCATGGACACACGCTCTAATTCAATGGATACAACTCACATGAATGTATCAGCTCGACACCTCGAATCACTAATCAATTTGGCTCGACAAAACTTGACCACAGCAGCTCGGCAACTCTTGAAATTATCTTTGCCTCGATCACAATGCAACAAAATAGCTCGGTTTTATAGTTGAATCAGTTCAAACTCGCATTTCAGCGACCGCTCGACACAAGTTCAACCCCACTCGTGCATACTTCAGCTCGGACAAAACTAGTTGTCAGTTCGGCATGACTAGCAACTTGGTGCAACTCTTAGATCAATGAGTTGTTCAGCTCAATAATGGAAGAACACACGATACTTTAGCTTGGCTAGTGCACAGTTCGACACATCTCAATTTGCAATAAGATGCAGCTCGGTACTAGAATTGCGACAGCTTGGACAACACTTGTTGGATTGGCAACATGAAAGGCGAACTCTGCAGCACAATCAAACTGAACAAGGTAGCTATAATTTCCTAAATAAACTGACCTCGCACACTAACACTCTAGTCTACACTGTTGCTGTACAATCAATACTCCGATCATTGAGACAAACGAAATAAGCTCAACAAGTAGGAACTTAATCAACTCGGCAATTGTACAGTTTGGTGCAAATTTGTCTCCAATCAAGAAGCAGCTTGATACATCGGATTGTAGCAGCTAGGAGTCTAGAGTTCAGCTTGAAGACGTACTACAAGAGCTTAACTTAGAAACTTAAATCAACTTAGACACAATTTCAACTAGACATGGTCTGTTCAATCTATGTAATAATTCAGCTCAGTTTCACTTTCCTTCTCCTACTCGAACTTAACATTACGACGTGTACTTTCACAATAGCTCAACTAACTCGGCCTCAGAATATTAGTAGCTGTATAAGACAAAAACAATAGCTCAGGCGCCTAGAATACAACAACTCAGATGCATGTACAGGTTTGATCTTCAATTTTAGCTCAGACACAAAATATATCAACTTGGTGGGGAAGCACAACACTTCGAACAAGGCATGATATAGTCAATAGCTCGACGTGACAGCTAATCAGCTCGACAGTTATAAAGATTTCAAGTTCAGCTCGTCCTTTACTTCGATTTTCAGGATCGCACTTTGGCCTCGGTTCCAAATGCGCACACACACTTTTGACACTAGTACCCTTCACAGCCGGGAAATAAATCAGCTCGACCAATTTTAGGATAGCTTGGTCCTCCACTTCACTTCGGCACTTCAACCAACAGCTTGGACATGCACACTTCACAGCAGTTAGGTAATTTAGATAGAGGATAGCTCGACTCAAGTTCAACAACACTTGAATCAGCTCGGCTATTAAGTTCACTCAGTTCAACACTTTGGACAACTCCTCAATTTAGCTCGGTGACATTTGACCTCGGCTCAAACGTACAAGCTTAGCAATGTAACACTAAACTCACTCAATTCACCTTAGGAATTTCTCAAGTCACACGTGATAGTACCCTTGACACTTCAACTTATCTTTACAACTCAGTTCGGTAATGTCTTATTCTTACCTACATGCAAGCAAGAACAGCTCAGTAACACTAAAGTTCAACTCTCTACTTCGGATTGTAACAACTCTAAGCTCGGACATTTTAACGCAGCAGCACAACACGGGCACGGCACAAACACTTCTTCCGAGTATAACTTTGTTCAGCACAGATTTGCACAACACTATTACACACGACACTATAACTTTAACACCGACTCTAAACTTGCAATTACAACAAGCACTACTAGTTTTAATCAACTTGAACAACAACACTCACATGCAACCAACATGCCACAGCAGCACACATGGCCTCCATGAGTTGTAACATAGCAATACAGCTGCACAAACAACTACTAAGACAGCCACCAAGTCTAGTCTCCTCTGTGCACAACGATACAACCACCACGAGGCACTAATGCAGCTCGCTGTACGAAATCGTAACTCTAGTTTTCGCAGTCACAGTAAACCCTACTTGAGCAAGAATATTGCCACCTATGGCACAACTCCAATGACCACGGACCAAAACTCACAGATTCACATGACTCCAACACTTAGCCATGATCACCAGCGACACAACTTAACCACAAGCATACTGTTATACTCTTATACCTTTCGATTAACTTTGACATTACTGTAATTTCAAAACCATGGAATCACTGCACACTTGTTGCAAGAAATTGTAGCACAACACTGTCTTGCTTGCGCAACAATAGAGCCACCGACTTAAATTTTGAGAAACCTAGAGTATTAAACACAGCACCACCTTACGGTACGGCAACCAAACACCATACCTCGGTGACCACTATTAATTGACCCACAATCTCACATTCGATTTCGTACACCCATATACATAGACCGCAAAAATCACGTATTTTGAACCTACGCATCCTATTCTTAAGCCAACAACAGCAAATAAAGAAACAAATTCTTAGATAAAAACCCTAGTAGCCTTACAGTAAACCATAAATACAATAACCATGCACTGCTATTAATATGAAAAATAAAGACTAAAATTCAATACTCTCTTCTTTGAGACTTCAAGCAATACAGATTATGAAAATCATGAAATTTTAGCATCAGCACATAATACTCTTCTTCATCATTTTCATTGTCATTTTCTTTCTTTATATATATATATATATACTTAATAAATATCAAACCTATGGGTGTTGCAAAAGAGGCATCAACTAAGCTCACCAACAATTCCATGCAAAGGATATTGCAGATTAACCCAAGAGTAAGGTGACCTCATGTATTGTCATAAACCTAGTTCACCGATTCTTAGGTAAATAAATTCTTCGTAGCACAACAAAACTAATGGACAAGCACTTTCTTGAATACCAATTAGTAACTTCAACTCATTTACTATGGTAGCCACGGGGGATATATAGTAGCCACCTATAGTACATGTACAACAACTTCATGAAACCTAACATGATCCCTCATCAGAACCGCACTCTAATACCAGCGAAGCTAACATTTCTCTAAGGGTCATATATAGAGAGAAACACCACAATGAACAAGAATAAGAAAATAAAGGAGCTCAGCAAATCTGTAAGTTACTTAGCTGGATATAATGCACCAATAAGATCTTACATGGCCTACCACTAGTCGAATGTGACTCATCGGTCCAAGTAATAGGATTACTCACCACAATCCTTGCTAAATGGATTAATAAGAGCAAGTAGAGAAGAGTTTTCAAAGAAAATAGTCTTTAAGGGTTTTTCATTAATATGCCAAAATCTATTGAAAACCCTATACATATGTTCTATTTATACGTACTAATAAACCTATAAATAAGAGGACTAAAAGAATGTCTTAGTGGTATTCTCGTAAATATAAAATAAACATGAGGGTAATTTAGGAAAATAGAAAAAAATGAGAATTCTAAATAACATAAGCAAAAACAAGTGATCAAATGAGATATCCAGGTAGGGAGTAGATGAGTTGAGCTTTAGCATTTGGTTAGGTCAGTAGCTCGAATCTTATCATGTACTCATTGCTTTGGCCCGCATGATATTGCCATGTGTAAGTAGACCCCAAAGGCATGCTTTTTGTGTGATAAGATAGGACATCTTAGCAAGAATTATAAGGAACTAAAGCCTTTACATTAGGGCTTTTCTTTAAGTGTGATCAAAGAGGTCATGTAGCAACCGATTGTAGAGAGATTAGGAGTTAGAAACCTTAAGGAACCCCAAAAATGAGACCTCAGGTTACCTCTCGAATGACACAACCTTAGCTTTTAGGACCCTGCCAAAGAGCTCCAATTACTTTCCAACACTAGGACACCACTGATATAGACACTATGGTAGGTATGCTTTATGTCCTTAAGTATGTATGTCATTGAATTGATTGACACATGTCATAGACCTCTAATGGAGGCCTAAATTTAGGAGCTTCTTCTAAGCCACTTATGCAGGAAGCCTAGGTCTAAGTCATGGGAAGATTTTAGAACCAAGAATAATCTAGAAAATTTCAAAGATGTCCTGATTCATTGTACTTTAGTAAGTAGGGTAAGTGAAGTGTAATTAATATAGTAGTAGGTAAGAATGATTTCTAACAATTAGATCAATGTAATTTTAACCATTCATTTATGTAGGCCTTTTGTATATAGGGGGGTGATTCTCTCAATTGTAATCATCAAAACATTTTAAGTGGATTCATTCTTATTCAGAGTCTCTCTCTCTCTCTTTAAACTTTGCATGTGTTTTCTTCAAGTTGAATAACTTTCCTTAGTAAGGTTGGGAGAACTAAGTGCTATATAGGAGTATCTATGGGAAGTACACCCGTAACAAGTGGTATCAAAGCCAAGTTGCAAGAGGAAGATGTAGACTGGAGGTGATAGCAATGTCTCTATGGTTGATGAGCATGTTGATTAAGGAGATTGCTGCATTATTAGTGCTAAGGCTAAGGTCCAAGGATTTTTTGAACTCTCTTGTTGCTAGAGTGGATAAAGTGGAGTTGAGTATTGCAAGGCGATGAATATCAAGGTTGTATGGAGGAGTTAGAGGAGGAACTCTATAGGGAGCTATATGGGGCTTTAAACCAGGCCTTGAAGGAACTTTAGTAGTGTGATGGAGCTATTGAGGAGAAGGGTAAAATCCTCAAGACATGAGTTAATGCTTTAGAAGCTAAAGAAGAGGCTTATGAGGCTAAGGCGTATGCTATTATAGTGGTCATGTGCCAAGAAATTAAAGATCTTAAGAATTAGTTTGTAGTGTGTAGAGCAGCTATAACCAATTGTGTGATTGTCTAATCACTCTAAAGGGTTAATGTTCTTAAACCTAAATCTTTGAAGGGGGCACGATTAGCCAACGAGTTCAATAACTTCTTGTAGGGTTTAGAGTAGTGTTTCAATGCTATTAGTGCCTCATGTGACTTAGATAAGGTACACACTCTTGCTATGTACTTAAAAGACTCTACTATGGTTTGGTAGTATAAGAGGGCTACAATCAACACTTGGGCTAGTTTTGTCTAAGAGCCCAAAGGCTAATTCTCTCCTTACAATGCTGCAAAGGAAACTAAAGTCAAACTATGCCATCTCTCCCATAAGGGTGACATGAAGCAATATGTGAAGTAATTCTCAAAATTGATGCCAAAGATCCTTGATCTTAATTAGGATGATTCCCTAATAATATTCCTTGATGGTTGAAGCCCTGGGTAAAATTCGAACCAGAGCGAAGAGGAGTAGAAGACATCTTTAGGGTCATAATAGATGTTAAAGGCTTAGTAGAATTCAAGAAGTCAGAATCTAAGATCATTGGGAGTAAATAGAAGGGAGGAGATGAAAAGGAGAATAATGGTAATGGTAGCTCTTCAAAAGGGAAAGCAAAGGTAGAAGAAAATGATGGTGATTGGTGAAGACCCCATGAAAGAAAGGATGGGGAATGATGGAAGACTTGTAAACTAAAATGTTATTTTGTAATGGACTCTACCATGCCAACAAATGTCCATAGAAAGATCAACTAGTAGCCTTAGTAGTAGATGAGAACTCAAATGAAGGACAGGGGACTAAAGCGGGTTCAATATGCATTCTTAATGTTATGAAGTTACAAGCTATCGGAAAGCAAAAGAGATTGATGTACACCAAGGTATCAGTTGCAAGTGAGAAACTGAATGCCCTAAATGATACATAAGCATCTTACCTTTTCATTTTGGAAGTAGCAGCAACTATGCTATAGTTAAAAGTGGAGGAAACCAAGACATGAATAAAGATAGTACTCTCAAAGGAAGTACCCATTATTGGGATAGCCAAAGGAGTAAAGCTACTTGTAGGAGGTTGGAAAGGGAAGGAGACTATTGAGGTAGTATCGATGGACGATTACAAGTATGTGATCAGAATGGATTTCTTATATCATATTGATGCTCTTATTGTTCCCCGAGTAAATTGCATCTGTGTATAGGATAACAAGTCTTATTATGTTGTGCCTATCATAAGGAAAATTGGTTAAGCTATCAAATTCCTTTTAGTGATGCAAGCAAGTAAGGGCCTTAAGAAAAATGAAGTCACTTAGCAACCTTGAAAGTAAAGGAAGAGACAAAAGGTCAAGAAGGTGTGCTACCTTAAGTAGGGGAGTTGTTAGACGAATTTAGGGTTGTAATGCCTCAAGAGTTACCTAGGAAGTTATGTCTAAGAAGAGAAGTAGATCATGTGATAGAATTAGAGCTAGGAGCTAAGCCATCCACTGCTATCTCTTATTGGATGTCACCTTAAGAGTTAAAGGAGTTAAGTCTTATTGTGTTGTGCTTGTCATAAGGAAAATCGGTTAAGCTACTAAATTCCCTTCGGTGATGCAAGTAAGTAAGGGCCTCAAGAAAAATGAATTCACTTAGCAACCTTAAAAGTAGAGGAAGAGACAAAAGGTTAAGAAGGTGTGTTACCTTAAGTAGGGGAGTTATTAGATAAATTTAGGGATGTAATGCCTCAAGAATTACCTAGGAACTTATGTCTAAGAAGAGAAGTAGATCATGTGATATAATTGGAACCAGAAGCTAAGCCATCCATTGTTATCTCTTATTGGGTGTCACCTCAAGAGTTAAAGGAGTTAAGGCGACAACTAAAGGAGTTAGTAGAACTAAGGTTTATTAGGGCTTCAAAGTTGACTTGTAGGGCCGCACTCTTTTAAAGGAAACATAATGGGTCTCTTTAAATCTATATTCATTATTGGGCCTTGAATAAGGTCATTGTGAAGAACAAGTATCTCATTCCCATAGTGTCTAATTTATTAGATCATTTAGGAGAAGCTAGATTGATAGGAATGAACCCTTTAGATCGATTACATGCAGTCGAGCTAGAGGACTCCAAGGACTTACGAAGAGAATAATAGCTCATAACTCCATTTAGGACAAGAATTCCTATTTCGACCTCCATGATTTACTTTACTATCGACTTGAGTATTGATCACTCTCATGCATTAACATTATCTCCGGAGCTGCTGAGTGGACATGCCGACCCTCCGAGTAGGCATACCTACCCGCTAAGCAATCATACCATAATTCTGACAAAATTTAAGCAAACCAGCCTCAACAATTGTCTAAAACCGAGCTCTCGAACTAACCAGGATTCGACCCTAGTCCAAGGTGAATATTCATTAGTGACTGATTGGTTGAGGACCTACCTAATCCAGATCAAGTTGGCTCTAACCACATACCTTCTTTTTCCTCATTTTGTTCGAATTGTAATATATTTTAAAGTGACCAATGACCAGCCACCATGCCATATGTATCTTCTAGCACAACATTCCAAAAAGATTCTTTATTTTTCCATATTGAATATTCTTTGTCTGTTTTACCCTTTTTAGTATATTTTATGTATTCCAATCGTAAATTACCCTTTTTGTCTTTTCAAATGTGCTTATAACCCTAATAGGGCTTGTATATAACCCCCCCTCATTTTATACACAAACATTAATCAATCCATTATTAGAATTAATACAAGTTTTTTTTTTTTTTTTATGAGCAACCATAGTGTTCTCCTTAGCCTTAACTCTTATCTATTCCCTTTAGCAAGGAATAGTGACTAGTGACCCTATAGTTTTGTACTAGTGAGTCATATTTGGTAGATTGTAGTCTAAGTAGGATTGATTAGTGTGTCATATCTAGTTGGCAGTTGCTTGGACCTTGCTAACTTTTCTTTATTTGCTTTTAATTCTCTTTGTTATGGCACTCCTCAATGTATTCAACCTTGGAGATGCATCGGCTTCATTGATATCAGAGCATGGTTTTAACAGGGAGTGTTTAAAGTTGTAGTAAAGTTTTTTTTAGCTCGTATTTGCTGTTAGAGCCTGTTATGTTCCTTTCATGGCTATTGTAATGTGTTCATGTGGAGTAAGTTTGGAGTTAGGAGTTGCATAATGGAGGTTTGTGTATTGGTAAGTGTAGTTTGTTGCTAATCTATTCTTACTTTATTTTCCACTATGAAAATAGAGCAAGTTCATTTCTATCTTGTTTAAGTGAGTGTTGGGTGTAGAAGCTGCTAAGGGTGTATTAGTAGATGTTTTGAGTAGTAAGGTAGAAGTGTTGTTATGTCGTGTTGTTAATTAGTTAAGAAAATATCACATTATGTCAAATTCGAGTGTTCAAGGTATTATTGGTGACCAGAATAGTGAAGCTCAACTTGGTTGTGGTCAAAATGGTAGTAACACTTCGAGGTCAGTTGATGATAAGCTCGGCAAGCTCAATAATCTTGTAAAGAGTCTGGTTACTGCGATGCAAGTTAACAGGCAACAACCCCATGGTGTGCCTCATCATAACCTACCTGAGAATGTTTTATGGAGACACTATGGCCAAGATGGTCAAGCTAATTGCCCAGTTCAACCCCAGCAAGTTAGAGGAGTTTTAGACCGAGCTACTAGATGAAGGCTAAAGTTAGAAGAAATAGAAGAGGATGATGAGGAAGTAAATGTGGAGATTGATGAAGAGGAAGAAGAAGAAGTTGAGTACTACCAAGTACAAGAGTAAGGATATCGAACTCCTTGAGGACTTGAACAAATCCTGCCTTTCAATGGAAGTGAAGATGTAGATAAAATTTAGAGTAGGAAGAGAGGGTCGAGAAGGTGTTTTACTGTTATGGATATATAGATGCTATCAAGGTCCGATTTATTGCACTAAAGTTTATTGGGTATGCTACTATGTGGTAGAAAAATCCGAATGCAGCTAAAGCAAGGGATGGAAGATGAAGAGTAAGGCTTGAGATGAGATGAAGAGGTTGTTGAGGGGTAGATTTGTGCCCGAGACGTACTTATAGGATACATTTGAAAATTTGTAGGAACCTCGTCCAGGAGGCCGATCTATTGATGACTATGTGAGAGAGTTCCAAATGCTTATGATCCGAGCCAATGTGGAAGAACTAGAGGCTCGCACAGTATAGAGGTTCATTTCTAAGCTTAAATATAAGATCTGCAACATTGTAGAAGTGTAGAGGTTTTATACTCTAAAAGAGGCCATTAAGGTAACATAGAGGGTAGAAAAATATAGAAGAAATGCCTTAAGCTAACCTGTGCCAACATTTTCTTGAACCCTTATTCCACACCGACTTGCTCAATCTAAGCTAAGGAGAGAAATGACCAACCTGATGATAGTTGAATAGATTAGCTAAGTTGAACTGAGGTTAGGCCGACCCTTAAGACATATGAGAAAGGACAGACCTCTAAACATAAGACCAGTGAGGTGAAGTGCTTTAAATGTTTGGGCTTTAGACACATGGCCATTGAGTGTTTAAACCGATGTGTCATGGTTCTTCGAGGAGATAGAGTAGATAGCACCAAAGAGAGTGAGCTTGAAAAGGAGAAGTATGTTGGAAAGGTTGAAGCTGAGGAAAAAGAGGAAACCTATATTTATGGCAACTAGGGAGAAGTAATGACCTTAATGCTAAGATGAGTACTAAGTTCCTTACCTAACTTAGACGAAGATTAGAGAGAGAATTTATTTCATTCAAAGTGTACCATCAAAAGATTACTATATACTATCATAGTAAATGGTGGAAGTTGTACTAACATCATTGCATAGTTCTTTATATAGAGGTTAGGACTGCTGATCTCTGAGCACCTTTGACCTTACAAACTACATTAGCTTTATGATAAGGGCACTTTACATGTGATGAAACAAATAACTGTGCCATTCAATATTGGGAATATATACAGGGACAAAGTGGTGTATGATGTTGTCCCTATGGGAACTTCACATCTATTACTTTGAAGACTTTGGTTGTTTGACCGACGTGTTACTTACAATGAATACAAGAACACCTATGCCTTTGTTAAGGATGGGAAGAAGATTATGCTATAACCTATGACATTGATCTAAGTGAATGAAACCCATAATCAGCTTACTTGAGTTAATAAGAAGAAGGCCTTAACAATGAGCCAAAGAGAGCTTCGAGCTGTTAAGAAGGCCAAAGAGCTTATGTTCCTATTGATAAGAAGTCTATTGGAGATGAGAGATTTGGAAGATGTACTTGATGAGGTCCGAAGCTTGATAGATGAATTTTTTGACCTATTTCTTGAAGGGTTGCCTAAAGAACTACCTCCAATCCAAGGTATAGAATATTGTATCGATCTATAGCTAGGCGCCACCTTGCTGAACCAACTTGTTTATAGAATAAACCCTAAGCAGGCTACCAAGCTGAAAAGACAAGTGGATGAGCTCATAAAGCGAGGATATGTAAAGGAAAGCATGAACCTTTGTGCTATACTAGCTCTACTCATCCCAAAGAAGGATGGTTCATGGCGCATGTGCATAGATAGTTGAGCAATTAATTGTATTACTGTCAAGTACTAATATCCAATATTGAGGCTCGATGACTTATTAGATGAGCTTCATAGTGCTAAGGTATTTTTGAAGATTAACCTACGAAGTGGCTAGCACCAGATTCACATGAGGCCAGGAGATAAATGGAGGACTACCTTCAAGACAAAGCATAGTCTCTACAAATGGTTGATTATGCCGTTTGGACTTACTAATGTGTTGAGCATATTTATGCGATTGATAAACCATGTAATGTATCCTTTGATTGGACGGTGTATGGTTGTGTACTTTGATGATATATTGGTATACAATGCCATCTTGAACAACCATGTTCAACACCTCCAAGCTGTTTTGATATCTTATGGGTCAAGAAGTTATTTGGGAACCTAAAGAAGTATACCTTCTATCAAGGTGAGGTGGTTTTTCTTAGGTATGTAATATCAAGGGAAGGAATCTGAGTTGATGAGGAGAAGGTTCGAGCTGTCTTGGAATGGTTGACACCAAAGAATGTTACTGAAGAGTGAAGTTTTTATAGCCTTGCTTCTTTTTATAGGCGATTCATTAAAAACTTCAGTACCATAATTGCCCCTTTGATTGAGCTAACAAAGAAGAGTAATGAGTTTAGATGAAATGGCTAAGCTGAATAGAGCTTCATGGAAATCAAGGAAAAGCTCACCTTTGCCCCTATCCTGTCATTACCAAATTTTAACAAGCCATTGAACTAGAATGTAATACGTCAGGCATTAAAATTGGTGCTATCTTAATGCAAGGACGACGACGACGACTAGTTACCCATCACAGTAAGAAGCTTAGTGGTACTGCATTAAACTATTCTGTGTATGAGAAAGAGTTGTACTTTCTTTTTCAAGCTTTTACTATCTAGCAACGATACTTATTGCCACGACAGTTTGTGATCTAAACTAACCATGAGTCATTGAAGTATCTTGAGAGTTAGAATAAACTTCGAAAGAGGTAAGCCAAGTGGCTAAAGTTTATGGAAGGTTTCTCCTACATGTTTTGACATAAGAAAGGAAACCCCAATGTAATCACCAATGCTCTATCACATCAGCAAACCTTGCTAACCACTTTACAGACAAAGTTATTAAAATTTTCACTTATCACTAAGTAGTATGCTAATGACCCTTACTTTGGTCCCATTCTTGAGTAGTGCCGAGGAAGATTGCTGTTGGAGGATATTACCTCAAGGATGACTATTCGTTTAAAGATCGAAGGCAGTACGTATTGAACTGTTCCACACATGAGCTGTTGGTTAAGGAAGCTCATAGTGGTGGATTATTTGGTCATTTTGGAGAGACTAAGATAGCTAATCTATTGAAGGAAAACTTTTATTAGCTTGGTTTGGCAAAGGATATCCATAAAGTAATTGGTAGTTATGAAACATGCAAGTGAGCTAAGGGGAGAAGAGAACTATGTAGAGAGTATATGCCCCTACCAACACCAACCTTACCTTAGGATGACCTCAGTATGAACTTTATCTTAAGATTTCCTCGGACATCTAGGGCAAAATATTCTATATTTGTTGTAGTAGATCATGTCAGCAAAATGGTACACTTCATTCTATGCCATCAAATTGATGATACTTTATATATTATTGACTTATTTTTATAGGAAGTTGTTAAACTATATTGAGTGCTAAAGACTATTGTTTTAGATTAAGACACAAAATTTTTTAGCTACTTTTAGAAGATTTTTTGAAGAAAACTCGGAACTAAACTAGTGCTCAGCTTTAGTAGCCACCCTCAGACTAATGGCTAAATTGAACTGGTGAATAGGACGTTAAGCAATTTACTTAAAGTTGTTATGGGAAAGAACTTGAAGGATTGTCATCCATGTTTACCAATTGTGGAGTTTGCATACAATCGAACTGTCCACAACGCCACTGAGAAGACCCCAATCGAGGTCATCTATGTCCTCAATCCTTCTATCCCTCTAGATTGATCGATAACCTCACAACTACTGAAGAAAGTCAATCCAGAGTCAATAGAGCCAAAGAATTGCAAAAGCTACACCAATCTATGATGTGGAAGATTGCTAAGTTTAATCAGAGACAACAAGAGATTAGTAGTTAGGGCTACTGAACAATTTCTTTCTAGCTAAGAGACTTAGTATGGATTCACCTCAGTTGGGAATCATTTTCACACATAAAACAAAGCAAGCTATCTTCATGAGCTGATGGTCCATTCAAGATTCTAAAGAAGATCGATCACAATACTTACCAGATTGAATTGCCCAATGACTACGGTGTTTCCTCTACTTTCAATGTGTTTGACCTGATTCCCCACCAACCAGAAGAAGAAGATCATACAAGTGCTCCGAAAGAACGAGAACTGGAGACCACTTCAAATGTGAGGTCAAATCCTTCCGATCCTTAGGCAGATGATAAGAATCAACCCTTAGGATCGATCATGTGTAGCCGAGACAAAGGAATCTAAGGACTCACTAGAAGAATAATAGCTCATAGCCTCATCTAAGACAAGAATTCCTATTCTCACCTCCATGATTTAATCTATTGCTGACCTAAGTATCGAGCTCTCTCATACACCGACATTATCTTTAGAGCTACCAAACAGACATGCCAACCCTTCGAGTAAGTATGCCTACCTGCTAAGCAGTCGTACCACAATCTTGACAACATTCAAGCATACCAGCATTAATAAACTATCTAAAGCTAAGCTCTTAAGCCGATCAGGATTCGACTCTAGTTTGAGGTGAATATTCGTTAGTGACTGATTGGCTGAGGACCAACCTGATCTATACCCTCTTTTTCCTCATTTCATTCGAATTGTACTATATTTCAAAGTGACCAACCACCATGCGATACGTATCTTTTGGAATGATATGTCAAAAGGATTCTTTACTTTTTTGTAATGAATATTCTTTGTCTCTTTTAACCCTTTTAGTATATTTCATGTATTCCAATTGTAAATTACCCTTTATGTCTTTTTATATGTGCTTGTAACCCTAATGGGGCTCATATATAAACTCCCTTCATTTTGTACGCAAACATTAATCAATCAATTATCAGAATTAATACAAATTTCCTTTGTAAGCAATCCTAGTGTTCTCTTTAGCCTTAATTCTTATCTATTCCTTTTAGCAAGGAATAGTGGTAAGTGACATTATAGTTCAAGCTAACAAGTTATAGCCAGCGAATTGTATGCCAAATAAGATCAATTGGTATGTCATATCTAGTTGATAACTGCTTAGACCTTGCTAACTTTTCTTTATTTCCTTTTTATTCTCTTCATTGTGGTGCTCCTTCGTGTGTCCAACCCGAAAGACACATCACAGATATTTCTCAAAGCAAGACCTATGATCGAGTACCATCAGTTAAGGATCCGTTAGATACCCTTTCGTGGTTGTAATAGAAGTAGCATACTTTGAAACTTGATCCACTACCACCATGATTGTGCCATATGCTTCTAACTTCAGTAAACTAAAAATGAAATCCATGGAGACATTTACTTAACCATATTTATGAGCCCTTAAAACATAATTGCACAATACATGTACTAGCTGTAAAAACCATACTGGAATTTAACAATTAATCCATATAAATTGGAGTTAAACCACATCATTTAAACAAAGATTAAGATAGAAATCAGAATAAACATAAACTTAATCAAGAAAGAGTTATCCACATTTTAAAAACTAAAGGACATACACTGCCCTTTTTTATCTCTGTAAGCATAATAATTAAAAACAAATGCATGTTATGTCGACTAGTTCCTTAATCGTCTCCTTATTTCTTTCATATATATATATAGGCTAGAGGGCTTTTTGATTTGAGTCAATTCAATTCCATTCCATTCAATTCTTTTATTTAAGCACAATTATATTGGCAGTAGGAAAAAACCTTACTCTTTTGATGGACTAAGGCCAATCCATATTATTTTAATTCTCATATTGGTAGCAAGAAAGTATCTTACTTTTCTAAGATACCAAGGTTAATTCATACCAATGTTTTGACCAATTTTCTTACATTGGCAATGGGAAATAACCTTTCTCTCCTAAGGGACTAAAGTCGATTCTTACCAACTTGTATTGTCATTATTATTATTTTTAGTTGCCTCCACTATTTTGATTTTTTAAGAAACTTTCAAGAGATAAGTATCAATTATTCATTTGCTAGAAATTAGAGGGCTCTCAAGGTTTCTAAGGAATGAGTATACATTAAACTAAACTATAGACAACTAACTCCTAATTAACAATGTTTACTGTAATTCCAAGTCTAAATCTGATCTTAAATAATAAGAACTCTACTTTTCACACAGATTTCATTATTCAATTCTAATATTGTATAGAAAGGTCATCATGATCAAGTAGATTTGATAGTGAAATTGAAAAAATTATCTTAAAAAGTTGCTTCTTTAATTAGATGTGTTAACATCTTCATTGTGTTTTTATGATAATAAAAAGGGAAGATATTAAAATATTTACATGTTTATTTACCTTAATCAGATATTGTTATATGTGTTTATAAGTTTCTCAGGTATATCAATCAAGTCTTCTAAGATCCATTAGAAGGTCTGTCAGAGGAATAATCAAAAGGTATGAGAACTGGGAAACTTGGAATAAGTTTAAGATCCTAAGAAGACCTAACTTCACTTATTGAATATATTTAGAAAATATGTCTAGTACATTCCACTAAGTAAGGTTCAAAATCTATAGAGATAAATTCAAATTATTCTTATTATAAAATTTGTCTAAGATTAGAAAGTGTTTAATAGAAAAGAAGTTTCTGATAAAGCCATTTGTATCTAAAAAGGGTCTCATATATTGACAACAAAGTTTACTTTATATATTTGCTTGAAGTACTCAAAGTTAGGAAAGGAATATCACTTACATTAAAACAAAGTCTCTAGCCATTATAAATTCAAGTATATAAAGGAGGCAATGACTTCAAAAAAAAAAAAAAGAGAGAGAGAGATGATACAAGAAAGAAAAGAAAAAAAGAAAAAAACAAGACGATTTCTATGAGCTGTAAGCTGTTTTTGAGAGCAGAAAATTGATTAAAAGCTTAAATATTTATCTTCTTTCTAGTTCTTATTTTTTGAGGAACCATTTTTTTTTTATTCTCCTCATTATCTTTGTAATATTTATATAAGGTTTTTGTTTTAGAGAGTTTTTCTCTATAACTTTGAGTGTTTAGCCTAAGAGTAAGGTTAAGTGAGTCATAGTAGAGAGTATTGTTTGTAACCTCTCTAAGTGTTTACATATTGTAGATAGTGGAACGGCTTCAGAAAGTAAACTGGGTCTCCGACAATAAGGTTGGAAGAGTACAGTAGGCACAAGGTAGAAGCACTATAATTCGATTGCCTGCTCTTCTAACTCTCATCTCTTTATTTTCTTGCATCTTTCTTATACTTGGTTGTCCATTTATCTTCTAACCAATATCTTAAGTAATTAAAGGGATAAATTTTTCTTTAGTGATATATTTGTTTAATTTCTTGAAATATTTAACCAATTCACCCCATACCCCACCATCCCTCATCTACACCCGCTGCCCTCCCCCCCCCACTCCCTCTCTCTCTCTCTCGATTACGTAACCAGGACCTGCATTTAGTATTCGGACCTAACTCTAGTATCAATTAGAGTTCAAAGGTCATGGCTAAAGGTAATGGAAGTAGCAATTCTGCTATACAACTTGGAAAAGCTCTCTCTCTCTCTCTCTCGATTACGTAACCAGGACTTGCATTTAGTATTGGGACCTAACTCTAGTATCGATTAGAGTTCAAAGGTCATGGCTAAAGGTAATGGAAGTAGCAGTTCTGCTATACAACTTGGAAAAGCTCAATTTTTTTATGATACTAATTCTTCTTATTGAAAGTTCAGGATAAAGACATATGTCAACGTGTATGATTGTCAAGCATGGCAATTTATTAAAAATAGGGATGGAAGACTTCCTAAGAACATCACATCTTATGGCAATCTTGCAATAGCAAAACTAAATTCCAAAGTCAAAAATCTACTTTTATCTACAATAACTCGATTTAAATTTTATTTGATTTCATCTTGCAGATCAGCAAAAGAGATATGTGATATGTTAGCATAAGCATACAAAAGAAATATGTGATACATTAGCATAGGCATATAAAGGTATGGATACTATCAAAGATACAACGATCAATTCTCTGATGCAGTAGTACAAAACATTTCACATACTACCTGAGGAAGAAGTAAAAGAATCTTTCAGTAGATTCATTGCCATCATGAATGAATTGTCATCTCTCGAAAAAAAAATTGAGGACCTCAATCTTGTACGAAAGATGTTAAGAGTACTTCCTAAAACATAGAATGCAAAGAAAACTGCTATTGAAGAAACGTGTAATATGAAATGATTAACACTTAACTAGTTAAGAAGCAAACTGATGGCATATGAGGTAGATTTCCTTAGATAAGAAGAAACTAAGAAAAAGGGGATAGCTTTTAAAGGTCAAATGATTGATACTAATTCAAGATCAAAAGGTGAAAGTGACAACGAAGATGATGTTACCCTTATTGTAAGAAGACTAAACAAGATGATCAAATAAAAAGGCAAAAAAAAAAGATTTTCTAAGCATACCTAATCAAACAAAAACAATGTAAGAAAAAGATATGAAGAAAGAGACCAGAAAAAGGATAAAAAGGAGGAGAAAGAAGCTGTATGCTACGAGTGTAAAAGGCATAGACATAGTAAATATAAATATCTTGTACTAGTAAAGAAACTAGAGAAATATAAGAAAAAACATAAGTCATTACTGGCCACTTGGAGCGACTTAGATGAATTAGAAAATGAATCAAGAGACAAATCAGATGATGAAGAAGAAGCCAACCTATGTCCAATGGCACTATTTGAGATAAGTTATGATTTCGAAGATGATATGTCAGAAAGTGATAGAGATTATGGACTGATCATGCGCTCTTGAGTTCGAAGACTTTCTTAGGTGGTTTGCCGATTTGTCCAAAGTGAGTTAAGTGCTAAGGAGCAGTGCTTACCCCAGTCTGATCTACAGGGCTACTTCACTCTCCACATAATCCAAGATGTTGTTGAAGTAACCAGCCAACATCCTAAACCGAACCCTCCGCTAAACACCGGTCCAAGCACTAACTCTAAATGCAGCCATCCCTACATTGCCGAGGCTGAGCTAACAATGGTCAGGAGCTAACCTTCTAAGGTTGACCTAAATGTGAGTTAACCTTAAACCAACCCATATCTACACCCAATAGTTAGAGTACTAAACTTCCAAATAGACCTGATCGAAATGCCCACCCCAACTTGGCTCACAGTGTTATTAGGACAGCAAATTGAGTGAAACGTGTATGCTATCCTTTTCTAACATTTGTACTATCCTTTCTGATAGTGAATATTCTTTTGCATGATTACGTATTTTCCTCTGTATATTATTCTCCTTTTCTTAGTAGCTAGGGATCCATTCATGTAATTTTCTGTTATTTAAGACTTGCCCTAACTAGGTATTATAAATACTCGCATAATGTAATTGCCACATCATGATACACTAAGAATACACCGAACTTTTACCTTCTTGAGCTAAGTGTCATTCTTACTTGTGAGCTACTCTTATCTAGCCAATTGAGCGTGGACTAGTGACGAGTGACCTCCGGCTATACTTGTGTGTTATATCAAGTATGACCCGAGCTCGTGTGAGGCACTGGTGCATCATATCCTTTATCGATGCACAGGAACCCCTACTCAACCTTCGACTACCATTTACTCTTGAGCCATCTCGCGGCTCGAACCCACCTTGTTGGTTATACATGATACTGACTACATGTGTTCATCTACGCAAGTCCATATCATCTTGGTATCAGAGCCTAGCTATGTTCAAAGCTGGATTTCGCTACTGTGTTCTTAGAGTGGTTTATTACTACTCTCGTGTGATAACGGTTCTATTGTTAACTTTAGAGTTTAGAAAATGAGAAGTGTTCTGTGCTCTGTTTTCCCCTGTTCTTGATATGCTAAAAAAAAAAGGTATAGTTGGCTGTTTGTTAGTTATGTAATTGTTGTGGTGATTAGAGTATCAATTATTAATCTTCAAGTGGTATTATTAGACGTTAATTTTTGTGAAGTAACCATTAATGTCAGACTCAAGTGTTTAAGGAATTTTGAGAAACCAAGAAAGTAGCACTTGACATGGCTAAGGATAGGAAGGAAGCTTTACAGCTCAGTCAATAGGTGACCGCTTGGATAAGCTTACCGACATAGTAGCTAGCTTAGTAACTGTAATCCAAGAAGGTAAGCAGCAAGCTAAAAATAGCCCCATTGGGGAACGCAAACAATAAGGACGAGGCAATGGTTAGTTTAGCTAAATTAATACCCTAACTCGACTACCCTGAGTTAAAGGAGTTAGTAGAGACACTAAATGAAGATTGGCACTTGAAGAGACTAAGGAGGAAGCGAAAGGAAATGATGAGGCAAAGGAGTACTATGAGCCTGAGTAAAGAAATGTACGAGCCCTTAGAGTCGAAGGATTGAGAGTGTATATTCTAAGTTTTTTTGGAAGTGGTGATACCAAAGACTATTTAGATTGGGTAGATAAGATTGAAAATTAGTTTGAATGCCATGAAGTGCGTAGTAATGCAAAGTTTAGAATTGATGTGTTGGAGTTCACTGCTTATGCCACCTTATGGTGGAAGACCATACAAGCCACCAGAAGAAGGGAAGGAGAATGAGAGATTAAGAGTTGGGATGAAATGAAATGAGTTATGCGGAGAAGGTTTGTGCCAAGCTATTATCTACAGGATGCCTTCAAAAGACTGTATGAACTGAGCTAAGGAGGATCAAGTATGGACACTTACGTTAAGGAGTTTTAAATGTTAATGATTTGATGTGAAGTTGAAGAGTTAGAGGACTGAATTGCATCTTAGTTCATCGGGGGGTTGAAGTATAAGATTGGGGATGTCCTAGAAACCCTAGATATAGGAAGATTCCGACTGCCGGTTAGCCGACCAAACGGTAGACGAACCGTTTTCGAGCAAACCTGTATGAACGGAACCAAGTAAGGTTGCTAAGACCCGACCTGTTTCGGCTAACCAAGCCGAGGAGAATGAACCCCCAAGGAAGTTTGAGAAGGGCCAGAGTTCAAGGAGGAAGATAAGTGAGATCAAGTGTTTCAAATGCCAAGGATTTAGACATATGGCCACTCAATGCCCGAACAAGTAAACAATGGTGATTCGAGGTGAGATGCTGATTGTCGAAGTAGATAATGCTAACAAGGAAGTAGAGGAGCTGAAGGAGGACAGATAGACCAAGCTGTTCGAGGAGGAAGTTATCTACAGTGAAGAAGGCAACTTTATGCCAACTGCTCTAGTGTTAAGGAGGACAATGAGTGTTAGCCCTATACCCAAAGACAAAAATCTCTTCCATGTTGGGTATAAGGTAAATGAATCATTGCACGCGTTGATCATTAATAGTAAGAGTTGCACTAATGCAGCTTCTGTATTTATGGTCTACTAGTTGAAATTGTCAACCGTGCCCTACCCAGAACCCTATAAGTTTCATTGGCTCAGTGATAAGAGAGCCTTATTGGTGAACAAATAGGTCTCTATGCCAATTTGCATTGATAAATATCGAGATGAAGTGCTCTATGATGTGCTGCCCATATGTGCGTCCGACGTTCTACTTAGACGACCATAGATATTTGATCGAGCAGTTATATATGACTAGAGGAGGAATACATGTTCTGTAGAGCATGAAGGCAGGAGGATGAAATTGAGTCCTATGACTACCGAACAGGTAAAGGTCATGTAGTCCCAATTGAGCCAAGCCTTGAAGAAGGAGGGTTTGATACTGACCTAAGCTGAACTGAAGATAGAAATGGACGACCGACCTATCTGCTGGTTTGAAGAATTTTGGAGTTGGGACCCGAGGAAGAGACGTTGCCTACTGAAGTAAAAGCCTTATTAAAAGAATTTGCCAATCTATTTTTGGAGGAGCTACCGAACAATCTGCCCCCAAACTGTGGCATTAAGCATGCGATCGACCTATAGCCAGGAGCCGTACTGCCAAACAAGCCTACCTATAGGCTGAATCTTGAACAGGTCGCCGAATTATAGAGGCAAGTAGATGAGCTACTAAAGAGGGGTATGTATACGAGTCCTTGAGCCCCTATACTGTACCGGCCTTATTAGTGCCAAAGAAGGATGGTTCCTAGAGGATGTGTATAGATAGCCAAGCGATCAATCAAATCACCAACAAGTACAGGTATCTCATACCTAGGCTTAATGCCATGCTAGACGAATTAAGCAGAGCAAGAATGTTCTCCAAGATCAACTTTAAAGTTGGGTACCATCAGATTCAAATGTACGAAGGTGATGAGTGGAAGACCGTATTCAAGATACGGCATGGTTTATATGAATGGCTTGTAAAGCCATTGGACTGTCCAATGCACCGAGCACATTCATGTGCCTTATGAACCATGTGCTTTAAGAATTATTAGGAAGTTTTGTCGTAGTTTATTTTGATGACATTCTAGTATATAGTCTCAACCTGAAGACTCACCAAGAACATCTCTAACAAGTGTTTGTAAAACTCCAAGCTGAACGACTCTATGACAATCTGAAGAAGTGCAACTTTAGCCATTCCGAGGTGATCTTCTTGGGTTTTTTTGTGAGCGGAGGTGACATCCGAGTCGATGATGAGAAGATAAGAGTGATCATAGAATGGCCTATGCTAACTTGTTCTGCTTACGTGAGAAGTTTCTATGGCCTGGCTTCATTCTGTCGCAGATTCATAAAGAATTTAATTACAATTATGGCCCCACTCACCAAAGTCTCAAAGAAGAATATTGAATTCAAATGAGGAGAGAAAGAGTAGAGGAGTTTTGAGGAAGTGAAAGAGAGGCTAACTATGGCCCCTATCTTAGCTCTATCAAACTTTGACCAGGTATTCGAAGTGGAGTATGATGTGTTTAGACTAGGCATAAGTGCTGTGCTAATTCAAGAAGGCCAACCTATTGCTTACTTCAACGAGAAACTTCAATGAGCTACACTCAATTATTTTGTCTACAATAAGGAGTTCTACTCCTTAATTTGAGCCTTAACAATATGTCAAGACTATCTGCTGCCCAAGGAATTTATGATCTACAACGATTATGAATTCTTGAGATATCTAAAGATCCAACCGAAATTGTCTTGGAGACAAGCCAAATGGGTCGAGTTCATGAAGGGTTTTTCTCATGTCATAAAATACAAGAATGGAAGGAACATTATAGTAGCCGATGCCCTATAGAAAGGACATACCCTCTTAATTGAGTTGTAAACAAGGTTACTTGGTTTTTCAATCATAAAGAATTTGTATGCTGAGAACCCATATTTTGGTCCTTTCTATGCCTTATGTGAAGAAAGATAGACACTGGAATGACTATCACAGGGAGTACGGATACTTATTCAAGAAGAGGAGACTATATATCCCAACCTGTTCTACGAGAGAATTCCTAATGCACAAGGCGCATGGAGGAGGATTGACAAAACATTTTGGTTAGCACCAAACCCATGAAGTACCGTCTACAAGATTTTTTTAGCCGAGAACGATAAGAGACGTGCAGTCCATGCTAGAAAGGTATACAACCTGCAGGAAGGCAAAGAGCTAAGCTGAGCAAGGACATTATTTACCCTTGCCTGTCCTAACCAAACCATGGTTCGAGCTAAGTATGGACTTCATGTTAGGATTGCTGAAGACGTTCCGAAGGAAGTACTCCATCTTGGTGGTTATGGATCGATTTAGTAAGATGGCACATTTTGTCCCTTGCTCCAAAACTAACGACGCTTCAGCTATCTCTTTTCTTTTCTTATAAGAAGTGATCAAGCTTCACGACATGCCTAAAACCATTGTTTTAGATTGAGACCCTAAGTTCATGAGCCACTTTTGGAGGACACTATAGAGATGAATAAGAACCAAGCTACTGTATAGCACATCCTGCTACCCATATATTGATGGCTAAATCAAAGTTGTCAACAAAACCGTAGGAACTTTGCTTTAGGTTATTGTCAGATGAAACACGGCCTATTGGGATTTGTGCCTACCAATCATTAAGTTCGCTTACAACAGGATGGCCTATAGTATAACAACATGTCTCCATTTAAGGTCACCTATGGGTTCAACCCCAAGCTACCATTAGACCAAGTAACCTAACCAATGTTTGATGATGACCAACCAGCCGTTAGAAGAGTTGAGGCCATCAAAGCCATGCACCAGAAGGTTGTAAAGTAATTGGGTCGAGCTATATTAAGCTTGAGAAGCGAAGCTAAAGACGAAGGAGGAAAGAATTTCAACCAAGTGATTTGGTCTGGATACACCTCAGCAAGGAACAATTCCTAAACTTAAGAAAGAGCAAGTTATCTCCTAGGGTCGATGGACCTTTCAAAGTACTTGAAAAGATTAATCCTAATGCTTATAGGATTGAATTGCCTAAAAGATATGGAGTCTCGGACTCCTTCAATATTTTTGACCTCTAACCTCATACTCTTAAAGATGAGCAACCTGGAGCTGAACCAGATTTAATCCCAAATCTCAAACAACTCGGAGGGGATGATAGGGATTAAGGACCAATCACGTACTCCCGAGCCCAAAGACTTTCTTAGGTGGTTCGCTGATCTGTTCGAGGTGAGTTAAGTGCCAAGGAGTAATGCTTACCCCAATCCAATCTATTGAGCTACTTCTTTCTCTACACAATCTAAGATGTTGCTAAGGTGACCAGCGACGTATTGAACCAAACCTTCTGCTAAACGCCAGTCTAAGCGCCAACTCTGAATACAACCATCCCTACAATACCGAGGTTGAGTTGACAATTGTCACGAGTTAACCTTCTGAGGTTGACCCAAACATAAGTCAACCTGAACCAACCCATGTCCATGCCTAGCAGTCAAAGTACCGAACTTCCAAACAAACTTGATAGAAATGCCCACCCTAACAGGACTCATAGTGTTATCAGGATAGTAGACTAAATGAACGCGTGCACTACCCTTTTCTAGCATCTATATTGTAATATTCTTTTGTACAATTAAGTGTTTTCCCCTGTAAATTATTCTCCTTTTCTTAGTAACTGGGGATTCATTTATGTAATTTTTTGTTATTTAGGACATACCCTAATTGGCTACTATAAATACTCACATAATGTAATCATCGCATCATAATGCACTAAGAATACATTGAACTTTTAGTCTCTCGAGCTAAGTGTTCTTCTTACGCTTGAGCTACTCTTATCAAGCCCATTAAGCGTGGACTAGTAGCGAGTGACCTCCAGCTATACTTGTGCGTCATATTAAGTATGACCCAAGCTTGTGTGAGGCGTTGGTGCGTCATGTCCTTCATCGGTGTATAGAAAACCCTACTTAACCTTCAATTACCATTTACTCTTCAAGCCATCTTGCGGTTCAAACCTATCCTATTGGTTACACGTGATACTAGCTCTGTGTGTTTATCCACATGAGTCTGTATCAAAAAGTGAATACAAACAAATAAAAAAGTTGCTAAAAGCTTTAGGAAAGGCTAATCTAAAATTGACTAAAACTAATAAAGAGATAGAAGATCTAAAATTAGGAAGAGACCAATTAATTCAAGAAAATGAATACTTGAAAGAAGAAATAGATGTGTTTAAAACTAACAAAGAAGCGTTAGAAATGGATAGTGAAAATCTTCATACCAAAAATAGGAATTTAGAATAAGACAAAGGAGATTTAAAAGATGAGATAAGCAACTTAAGATCAAGAATTGATGAATTGTCTACTTCAATAGACTCAACGTTTAATAAATTCCATAAAAGTGATAAAAAGCTACAAATGCTTATTGCCTCACAACGATTGGATAAAACTAATATAGGATTAGGATATGAATATGGAGATAGTTCAAAATAAAACAAAACAACAATATTTGTTAAAGGAATGGAAGTTTTAGACAGCTCAATAAATAATTTCGTAAAAACACAACAAAATCATTTGATCTAAAATAGAACAGTTAAAAGACCTATTAGAGGTTATGTTAGAAGATATGATAGAAGATACTCAAACCAAAAGGCATAGGTAAAAGACAAGTACAATAAATCATAAGGTTTTTTCTTTTGTAATTGATTAAGACATATTAAAAGATATTATTATTTCAAAAATCACAAGCTCGATAATTACCTAGCAAAAACAATAAAAATAACAAGCTTGAATTTTAGTGGACCTAAGCTTCTTTAGGTTCCTAAGAAAAATTAATCCATTTCTGTGTGATTACAAGAGCATGAAGTTAAACTCAAAGGAACATGGTATTTAGATAGTGAGTATTCTTGACACCGTATTTTTGGGCTAAAGCTGTCTTAACATCTTGTTTTATAATTAATAGAGTCCACTTAAGACCTTTAACCAAGAAAACATCATATGAGTTGTATAAAGGGAGAAAACCCATAGTCTCATATTTTTATATTTTTAGCTCAAAGTGTTACATTAAGAAGCTCGGACAAAATCTGGGAAAATTCAAAGAACGAGTAGATGAAGGAATCTTTCTAGAATATTCCTTACGAAGCAAAGCATTCCAAGTATATAACAAATCTACTCAAACAATTGAGGAGTCAATTAATGTAAAATTCATAGAAGAAGTTGAAACTAAAGAATCAGATGATGAAGATATCACTAATAAGAATTCTTTCTCTCATAAGAATGAAATTGAGAACAAAGAAATTCTAAGGAAGCTCAACTAGAGACTGCTTTAAAGTATAAATCAAAAAGTGTATCAGAAATCATCTAAGTAAGTTCAGAACCTCAAAGGACTTGGAGATATAAATCATACCATCCACCAGAACAAGTTATTGGAGACATACATTCCGAAGTTAAAACTAGAGCGAGATTACAAAATATTGAAAATCACTTTGCTTTAATATTTGAAATAGAGCCAAGCACAATAGATGAAGCTTTATTTGATGTCAATTGGATAAATGTGATGCAAGATGATGCAAATCCACCAACATGTAACGAGCATGAACTACAAATGGGTATTCAGGGTTCAATGGGAATAAGGAACAAGGAGTGAGAAGGGGGTTTTGATAATAAATGTGTATGGATATCATGCACCAAGACATAAACACAATCAAGGGTTTGAGCTCAAAATAAGGTTCGATACGACTTACGAACACTATATGTTGCTCGAGGTTTCAAATGAGAGCTTAGATATAACTCACTAACTCACCTAAATGAAGGGTTCACCATAATCTTAAGAATAAGATTGATAAGAACGTAAGAAGGATTAAAGAGTTATTCAGCACTCAGTAATCCAGCAAATGCAAGCTCTAAGAGCTCAAGAGTATCCTTACTTGAAAAAGGAATGTTCAAGTGTAAACACATTGTCTGAATATTCTTCACTTATCTAATTGTTTGATAATTACAAATGTTGTTATTTATAGTAAGTCCTAAAACCTTAGTGGCAAAACTATAAATAATATACAAGGCATTATACCTTAAAGAATGGCCTACAATCAAAACAAGGAAAATATTTACAAAGTATATAAAACTGTGCACTTAACAAAGCAGTCAACATGCGGTCATCTAAGCTATTTGTGGGCCCAAGCAAGGGTGGTCGGTTGGTAGTTAGATGTCCGAGTAAGGGTGGGATGTTTGGAAGTCATATTGTGCTTAGTTAAGCTCCTAGTGAGGTTAACCTACAGTTGCTACACTCGAAGATTGCTAGGCATTAGCTTTCTCGTACTGTATCGAGCTATTCTTTGGCCTTAAGGCTTCGATCGCTTAGTCTCTTGCCATCCCAGTAGACGACAAACCTAATGCCAAATGGTTCCTTTCCCTCCTTTAGTCCTTCGGTTATCAGTCCAGCTTCAGTAATAGCAGGTCGATCTCAGGTTAGGACAAGTTGGCTTCAGCTTCTACTAAGTTTGATTTGGCTTCTGAAGGGTCGACTTCGACTTGAGGATTGTCATAGATTAATTCCTATCATCACCGTTAGGCAAAAAAGAAGTCGTCCTTGACTTTAGATTGTGAACACGGGGTTGAAAAGAAGTTGTCCTTGACTTTAGATTGTGAGCACGGGCTTGGATGCTAAACAGGCTCCTCTTCCCCTTTTTCTTTACCATGGGCATCGGGCTATTCTGGATTCCTTCAATGCTCATGGGGGTTAAGCAGTAGCTCTTCTCATCCTTCCAAACCATGTAGGTATTGAGGAAGCCATTGTGGATTACTTTTCGATCGTACTCCCAAGGTCGGCAGAGAAGCAAATTTGTTGTATTCATAGGCACTACATTGAAGTCAACTTCATCCTCATATTATTCAACCTTAAATGCTATCCGAGCTCTTTTATGTACATGAACCATACCCTTATCATTGAACCACTTCAGTCCATATGGTTGGGAATGCAGGTAGGTCGGCAATCTCATCTTCTCCATTAGCTTAGCAAAAATGATGTTGGTGCAACTACCTCCATCAACTACAAGAGAACAGGTCTTCCCATTCACCAAACATCAAATCTGAAATAAATTCTCCCTTTCACCTGAGTCTTCCTTCATGTCAGCTCGTCTGCTCATCAGGGCTAGAGGTTCTCCCATATTAAGGTAGATGTTTATTACTTCCTTACTCTCAGAACTCTTATCACTATGGCTCTCTACTTAAGCATCCAATCCTTCACCTTTCAGAATCCTAACCCTCTTTTTCAAACATTGGGAGGCAATATGTTTGTAGCCTAAACATTTGAAGTACTTAATTTCTCAGGCTTTGGTGCTAAGCACTTTCTCCTTCAATACTTTCTTAGTATCAGCTGGGTCAGGTCAACTAGACTTTCCTTTCTCTATCCTCCTTTCTAGCCCTTTTCTCTTGGCATACCTCTTAGGCTCAAGGCTACCTTATTAAGGTTAGCTAGTCAGCCTCTGATGTTGTCTTCTCCTTTGTCTCTCCACTCTTAATGCTAAATTGATTAGCTCATCTAGTGAGTTGAATGGTTGTAGTTCGACCACGTCGGCAATGTCATCTCAGAGTCTACTAAGGAACTTAGCAATAGTACGATCTTGGGGATCGACAATCTCACATTTGGTCATTAAGGTCTCAGACTCTTGCAAATACTCTTCAATAGTGTTTCGACATTGCTTCAAGTGTTAGAAAGCATGGAGCATCTCTTGCTTGAAGTAGATCGGCAAAAAGGGTAGAATCTCTTCATAAGCCTCTAAGTTTTGATCAACTCTTCTCCTTTAGCATCTTGCTTAGCGATCAATTTATCTCACCAAAGATTTGCATATTCAACAAGGCCTAATGAGGCTAGCTTGACTTTGGTTTTGTCATTACACTTATAGCACTCAAACATCTTCTCTACTTAGGGAACCCAGTCAAGAAACTCTTCAGGTTAGCTACTTCTACTAAAGGTTGGTAGTTTGAGCTTGATGTTATCAAGTCCTTGGCTATGTGCTTAGGGTTCATCCCTTGCATTCCTAGCTGATCAGTTTACATCGGATCAACCACTTCTATTAGAGCTTTGCTTGGCCATATTTCTTCTCAACCTCAACTCTCTTCTTTGGCCTTCTTGATTCACCTCAGAGTTAACACTCCTATCATTGCTTCTTCTTAACTCAAGTTAGTTTTCCTTTCTTTTCGACTGTCACTCATCATTATCAAGCTCATTAGAGCTACTTCTATTGGTGGGTGTTTATTCCCTTCTTTCACCTTAGCCAATACATCTGTGGCCTCTGACTAAACTAATAAGCTCTTAAATAGAATTAGTGAGATTTTGAATATGATATTCCAAGTTATCAACACATCACCTTAAACTTTCGCAAGCTATCACCACTATTATTGATACTATCTTTAGACATTCTTGTTTGTATAGTAATTTCTAGAAATTGAACGAACACATCATACAACAAAAACATTACAATAACCTAGAAACAACTGTTACTCAACTTTGCAGCTACCCACAACTAACAAACACTTCAACTAACAAACACTTCTACAGTAGCTAGAATCAACTTCTGAAATTACTGTTACTCAACTCAATAGCAACAAAATACTATGATTACTAAAAACACAAACAACATACTACACTGCAAAATGATAACTAATCAAATGTTCAAACGATAAGTAAACTTTGAAAAACACCGTACATGTGTCTCCCTAAAGCTCTAATACCAACGAAGCTATCTATAGGATTGAGCTAGGGCCAGTTGGCAGTCGGATGTTTGAGCAGGGGTGGGATGTTTTGAGTCTTATTGTGCTTGGCTGAGCTCCCAGTAAGGTTAGCCCACAGTTATTGCACTCATAGATTGCTAGGCACTAGCTATACCGAGCTGTTCTTTGGCCTTGAGGCCCTAATCACTCGGTCTCTTACTATCCCAGTAGATAACAAACCTGATGTCGAATGGTTCCTTTCCCTTGTTTAGTCCTTTAGTTATTAGTCTAGCCATGGTAAGAGCAGGTTGGTCTTGAGTTAGGATAGGTAAGCTTCAACTTCTAGTAGGTTTACGCTGGCTTTTGACAGGTCGACTTCAGCTTGAGGATCGTCATGGGCTAATTCCTATCACAAGAGGAGCTCACACAATTTTAGAGAAATTAGGAATGGTCTCTTGTTCCTAGACCTCATAACAAAACAATTATTGGCACAAAATGGGTGTTTAAGAACAAACTAGAAGAACAAGGAAAAATAAGTAGAAATAAAGCTAAACCGGTTACAAAAGCATATTCATAAGAAAGAATAGACTTCAATGAAACATATGCACTATTGCACGTTTAGAAGCTATAGGATTACTTTTGTCATTTGTACATTACAAAGGCTTTAAGCTATTCTAGATGGATGTCAAAAGTACATTCTTAAATCGTTATCTAAAAGAAGTCTTTGTTGAAAAGCCCTTTGGGTTTGAAGATCCTTTTAAAGAAAATCATGTATTTAAGTTAAGAAAGGCATCATATGGGCTATAACAAGCATTTCCTATGTGGTATGAAAGACTTAGTGAATTTCTCATTAAAAATGGTTTCAAAAGAAGACAAGTTGATACTACTCTATTCGTTAAGTTATATGATAATGATTTGCTTGTTGTTCGAATTTATGTAGACAATACTATTTTCGGTACTACTAACGAACAATATTGTAAGGATTTAAGATGATGCAAGCTGAGTTCGAAATGTCCCTAATGGGAGGATTAACCTTTTTTTTTTTCTCAGGTTGCAAATAAAATAAACGAAGGATGGAATTTTTATCCATCAAGAAAAATATACCAAACAAATTCTCAAAAAGTTTGGGTATAAAAATCCAAAGGGAGTTGCAACTCCCATGTCAATCTTAATAAGATTAGAACTAAATAAAATAAGTAACAAGGTAAGTGAGAAGCTTTATAGAACCCTAATTGGTTCTCTGCTATATTTAATTGCTTCTTGACTTGATATTATTTTCAATGATTACTTGTGTGCTAGATTTCAAACTAATCCTACCGAATTACATTTAGCTACAATAAAACCAATATATATATATATGTCTTGTACAAGTAATCTTGGAATTTGGTACCCAAAAAATAATAATTTTGATTTAATAGAATATTCTAATGTAGATTATGCAGGATGTAAAATTGATAGAAAAAAAATATTTGGAACATGTTAGTTTCTAGGGGATAAATTGGTTTCTTGGTCCTCCAAGAAACAAAATTATATGGCATTATCAATAGTAGAAGCTAAATATGTCTCTATAAGAAATTGATGTGCTCAAATATTATGGATTAAACATCAATTATCTGACTATGGAATAAAAGTTGATAACATCCCTATCAGATGTGATAACATTAGTGCAATTAATTTAATAAAAAATCCTATGCAATATTCTCGTTCTAAACATATTGAAGTTAGACATCATTTTATCAGAAACTATATTAATAATAGAGATATGAGCATTGGAGTTGTTTCTATAGATAATCAACTAGCTGACATATTTACAAAGCCCCTACATAAGTTAAAGTTTGAAAATATAAGGAATGAAAATGGAATATGTAAACCTGTATAATATTGTAAATTTCTTCTTTTTCTTTTACTGGTATGCTTTCTTTTATTTCCCTCATCTTCTTTTATTTTCAAAAAGGGAGCTATGTAGTAATTGCCTTAATTAATATTATGTCTATCATCTAACCAATATTCCTTAAGTGTGGAAATAATCCTATCATTGCATAATTACTTTTATCCTTCTTTTTCTCTCCCACATCGATGGTTACAAGAATCCTTCCTCCTTGTAACTCACTCTTCATTCATATCTTTTCTTCTTCACTTAAAAACCCTTGTTTCATCTTTGCTAATAGAAAATCCTCTTGCATTCTCTCCAAAAAGAAAACCGTAAAAGACCCCAACAACACCATGACCAACCCTTATCAACTAGCCGATGAATTTTCTGATTTAGAGAAAACCAAGTCTCTCAGTACCTTAGCCAAAGCCAAAACCAAAGGAACCAGAGAACTTGTTAAGAAGGGAAAAGATTCTAAGAAACCTAAAAAGAATTTCATCCAAGCTAAGGTAGAAAAACTAATTGCTAAGGTAATGGAATCATCTAATGAATTGACTAGGTTTGTGGATGTTGGTATGGGGGACAAAGAGAAGAAAAAGAAAACCAAGAAAAGGACAACAAGAGATAAGTTGGATGACAGACTAGAAGAAAAGATAGAAGAACAAAATGTTGGAGTTGTTCGTTCTAATCCTATAAGCTTCAACAAAAAGGTAAGTTCGAGATCTATCTCCTTAAAGAAGAAGTTAGAATATATTGAACCATGTGTTTTTTATTTCAACTACTTTACATCAAATGGATTCTATTAGGATGAATTTTTGTGTGTCATCGGGTGCAAAGAGTTGTGCACAATAGATACTGTAGCTTATGGAGAGGTAATTTGTGAGTTTTATGAAAATTTGGACTTAAGTAAAAGGGATAGACTAAGTTCTATGACACTAGGAAAGGAAATTGTCATTACTAGGAGTAATATTGTGAAATGCTTTAATCTACTTTATGTGAATGATGATGAATGGGTTATGGCTATGGGAAAAAAGTCAAGTTTTTAATTCCATCACAAATGGTAAATCGAAAAGAGAGGCAAGAGAGGTATTCATTTTTTATTGTTGATTACGGATAAGACTATTGTACAAGTTAGTTATAAGTTGTATCCTGTACAAGAAAGGGAGTACAACTTCAATTTGGATGGAAAATGCTCTAATAATCATTACCATGCTAAATACTCAAGCAAAGAAGCCCTATGGAAATCTTCTTACGAAATTACTTAAATTTAAGTAGTTTAAAATTCCGAATGTAGCTATGAGGAAATTACCCATCAAGGTTATTGGAGAGTACAACATCAATCACATGGGGATTAATGTTTGGGAATAGAATTTGGTTTATAGTTGATCAAGAATATTTTGTTAGCGAGAAACATAAGAAGAACAAGTTACCAAAATCTCTATTTGAGGGGGAGATTTCAAATGAGGTATTAGAAAGTGAATTAGAGGATGATGAAGAGGAAGAATCTAAAAGTATTGAGGATATTTTAAGGAAAGTTAAGGGCAAGAAAGTAGTTAAGCCCAAGGAAAAGAAAGAAAAGGTGTTTGGTTTGAAAACTGGAGGAAAATTCTCAATCAATGAAGGAAAGAGAAGGAAGAGAGTGTCTGAATTAGATAGTTCTAACAGTTGGTTGAACAAAGGGAGGAACTTTAAGGTTGGTTATGGGAGTAGAATTTCTAAGCAAGAGATTGAGGATCTGATAGATAAGAAATTTATAGATTTCATGAATCGGATGAAAGCTTAATTTGACAAGATAAATCAAACACCAACTATAAAGGATTCCTCTATTCAGCATTCATACCTTCCTTACCACAACAATCTCCAACTGAACAAGAACCAGTTCAACCAATCTTATCACCATCCTCTCCATCCAATATTGTTCAAGCCACCAAATCCCCTAAACATCTTTGTGACCTTCTACTAGAAACTTAACAACCTCCAACTCAAGCTACTCTTCCATTTGTACAAGCATCGAACCCATCTCCTGAATCAGCTCCTACTCTATATATCCGAAGAAGTTTTTGCTCCACTTCAAACCCATCTAGGACAAATTCTGAATCTGCCTTAGAAGTCTGATCAACCATTAACTCCTAAAAGGATCAAGAAGTCCTACCCAAAGAAGAAATCTTAGATTTTTCTGAACTCTTGTTATGATAGTTATTTTTATGTTTGGACTCCTTGTTATTTCTTTTGTTTGAATTATGTTTTATGTTTCCAATTGGACTATGTTGTTATTTCCTTTATGAACTATGTTCTATCATGATTTCCAAATGTTTTAGAAGTTTTATCTTACGATCTTCTTTTATGAGAATTGACAATCTCAAGGGGAGTTTTTAACCCTCCTTCCTCATAACAAAAAGGGGGAGAAGGACACAAAAGATAGATATGTTGCTGATATTATTTGGTCGCAGGTGTTACAATATTATATGTTGGATATTTTGCTTATATTTGATTCATGAAGGTCTTGTTATCATCAAAAAGAGAGAGAGAATATTAATATCTTCATTGTGTTTTGATGACAACAAAATGGAAAGATATTAAAATATTTACATGCGTATTTACCTTGATCAAATATTGTTATATGTGTTTATAAGTTTCTCAAGTATATTAATCAAGTCTTCTAGATTTATCAAAAGGTTAGTCAGAGCACTAATTAGAAGGTATGAGAACTGAGAAATAGGAAATATGTTTAAGAATCATCGTTTAAGATCCTTAGAAGACCTAGCTTCACTTTATTGAATATATTTGGAAAATATGTTCAATATGTAAGGTTCAAAATATCACCACCCTTGCAATATGCATAGTAAGGAAAGGATCTCACATATATGAAAGGACGACAAAAAAGATATTCGCACAAAGTTATTTTTGTTAATGAAAAAGGTCTAGAATAAATTCTCTAAAGACTTAACTTAAAATAAAGTCTCTAGCCATTATAAATTCAAATATATAAACAAGGCAATGACTTCACAAAAAAAAGAAGTCAATTTCTACAAGCTACAATCCATTTTAGAGAATAGAAGATCAATAAGAAGCCTACATATTTATATTCTTTCTAGTTCTTATTTGTCGAGAAACCATGTCTTTTATTCTCCTCATTATCTTTGTAATCTTTCTATAAGGTTTTTGTTTTAAAAAGTTTTTCTTTGAAGTTTTGAGTGTCTAGCCTAGGAGTAAGGCTAAATGAGTCAAAGTAAAGAGTATTGTTTGTAACCTCTTTAAGTATTTAGATATTGTGAATAGTGGAATGACTCCAAAAAGTAATTTGGTCCTCAACAGTGAGGCTATAAGAGTATAGTAGGCACAAAGCTGAAACCCTATAATTGTTTGCTTGCTCTTCTAACTCTCAACTCTTTATTTTCATGCATCTTTCTTATACTCGCTAGTCCGTTTATCTTCTAGCCAATATCTTAAGTAATCAAAGGGATAAATTTTTCCTAAGCAATATATTTTTTTTTAATTTTATAAAATAAAAAATGTTAAGAAACAAGCATGAATCTTCCAAACAAACAAACATGGGCAACTAAATATGTTTGGCGAGAAGATTGATATTTCTTACCACAAGAATAGATGGTAATATTCCAATGATTTCTTCTCTTATTTTAATATTTAAACAAATCACATTCCTACAATTATTCAAAAGATATAACTATTTCATCAAATACGTGGGTTGGTTCATCCATGGTAGCCTTGCTTTTTGTCAAACCGTCGAGGAAACTTAGGATCAAGATGATAAGTCTCTCTTTTTGCCAAGCACAAACATCCCCCATTTATACATATGGGAATCCTACGCGGTGGACAAATTAATATGCAATCAGAATTCTTCTCGCACGCTTCAGCTCTTGGAAACATTTCCATACCTACAAGATAAAGAATAAAATAGGTCATAATGACTAATTGTTGTTTAGTTGAAAAGATACAAATTTGCGGTTGATGTTCTTTTCTCCTATCTTGATATCATCAGAACAAATTAAAATGAAAAAAATACAAAATAAATAAATTATTAACTAATGTTAAAATATCCATTATCATTCAGCATATATTCAATTAGTAATATTAAAGTTTAGATAATACGATGAAAAAAACTCAAAAAAATGCACATAAAAAGATTTAGTGGGATTGTGGCTATATAAGCATATCCTATCATATCTCATGTTGTCACATAGGAAAACTTACAGGAGACAACTACCAAGCCGAGAACAAAAATCACTCTATAAGAAATTCTAGCCATGGTGTTTTTGGTTTCCAAGCCAAGAGATGTTTGATTCGTATAACTACCAGTATGCTATTGTTTGATGATAAGCCCATTTTATTGCACTTATTTATATTGAGAGTGTCGCATCATCTATTGAATATAATGTGATATATTTCTACTTTTGGTATCCTTAAAAAGATAACAATTAAATACAAAAAATTGCTTATAAACAGTCAATACTAATAATTTAGCAATTATTCTTTCACTAGCATTTTGACATTGATTTCATTTTATTGCCATCAATATTAGCTTTTCTAAATTGTTTCTACATTCCAACAATCTTACTAATAACTTTAGGTGTAAGTCCATAAGAGCCCCTCAATTAACATAATAATATTCCTTGTATTTATCCAAAATTTTCAAAAGTTATTAATTATATTTAATATTTTTTTTACCAAAATCTTTACTATCACCAATTATAATATATAAATCCAGAAGATTTCACCTTTTTAATATTTTACCTTTTCATTCATTATTTTTTATGCCATTATTAGACTTCAATTATAGTACACCTCAAATTTATCCTAAACAGTTATAAGGTAATAATTATATTTAATGCATCATTAATGTTTCTTAAAATTTTCTCTACCATCTACTATAATATACAAATTTCTAAGCTTTTACATTTTTGTATTTTATATGTTTATCAGTTATATTTACTTGCGATGTCATTATTGGACTTTCGTTATTGTGTTCTTCATGTTTATCCAAATTCTTTTTAAGGTAATAATTATATTTAATGTCTCAATAATGTTTCTTATCAAAATCTTCACTATAATCATTCCACATTGATTTCATTTTATTACAAAAAATCTTAACTTAAGTTGCTTCTACGTTCCATTTTTTATATCCTCCAATGACCTCATGCATAACATAATAGTAATCAAAATTACTTGTGTGTCTATAAAAATCTCTTGATGACATCATAATAACATTATAATATTCTTCATATTCATTGAAAATCTTTATTAGGTATCAACTCTTACCAAAATTTTCATTACAACTAATTGTAATTGATTTTATTTTATTACCAAAAAAATGTTAACTTCTATAAGTTACATGTACATTTCACCTTTAATATCTTCCAATGACCCTCAGTTATACCATATTAGTATTTGCTTTAGTTACATGCCCATAGGACTTTTTATCAACATCATAATATTCCTCCCATTTATCGAATATCTTTTTTAAGGTAAGCTAATATCAATAAAATACAAAGTCAAAAGATTTGACTACCTTATGAAGATATTTATTGAATACCTTTATGAGATATGATTCTTGCCAAAATCTTCCTTGCAACCAATTGTAATAAAATGTTGGTAATGGATGGTTATCTTGAATAGAATGATGCTTATTTAGAATATTGGATGGTTTTCAAATATTATATTTGTGTTGTGGGGATATTTTTGATAAAATGAAACTTAAGAAGAAAAATAAAAACACTAAAGACAAAAAAAAATTGAGCTATTTGCTTTTATTATAGATTCTTTATGAATGCATTTATTGCAATAACTAATGTCCGTCTCTCTTGTTTTTGCATCTCTCTTACTCTCTGTTTTTGCTCATGTCATATCTCTATCTCTCTCTCTCTCTCTAACCCCATTTGTCTCCTTTTTCACATTCAATTAGTTTTGAGTTCATGTAATGAGCCTATAAAAATTTAAATTATGATTGTAAAACTTTTTTTTTTTCTAAAAACAACAAATATAGAACGATTTAATGCAAATATCATATTACTATGTTCAAGAAAAAAAGCTAACATCTTCTATTATATTAAGCCAATACCTTATGTTTGATTTCACATCCTGTAAAGATATAATTTCACCTATGACCCGGGGATAATAAGCCTTATCTATGATATTTCAGCTTTAGAGCTACTATTTAAGGCTTGATTAATGTTCTCCTATTTAAGCCTTATCTATCATAAAATTGGTTGGTCACTAAAGTTGGTTGAAATTACCCTATAATGTTTGCTTTGTAAAATAAAGAGTATGTATAAGTGAATTAACATTATTATAAATATGAAACAATAATATAATTTCGCTAATTATCAGAATCTCAAATAGCGAGCTCTAAGATAAAATGAGACATTAGAGATGAACTAATTAATTTATAAAACCAATACTTATAAATGAAAAAATATTTTTGGAGTACAGTTATATACTGAGTACTTATTATAAGTGACATATTTATATACCATATTAGATATTATATTAACGAATTGAATATACCCATAATTAGGAAAAATTGTAAAATTAACTAAAAATAATACCTAGTAAAGCTAAGACAATACGATGACAACACAAGAGAAAAAAAAAAGAAAAAAAAAACATAAATACATGCTTATTTATCACTGAATGTTACTAAGCAAGTAAGGGAAAAATCATCTTAAACCATACAAAATTCCATCAACTTAGCTCTTAAATTTTTGTGAGAGAATCCAGCAAATATAACCATAATTTTACATCAACAAGAACATCCTGAAGGAAAATTGAAGAAAATTGAACAAAACTAGGAAAATTCATGAAAATTATCAGTCAAGCTTGGTTCATGAGGCTAGTGTAGATCTACTATAAAGAGCTTTTAGGATTCAAAATCTAAGGTGGGAAGAAGTCCTGTTGATGAGGTGGCACGTCGGAGTGTTGCAAGGTTACAATGAACAACCACCTCTACATTTCTACCCAATTTTCTTTCTTCTGTTTTTTTTATTTTTTTTTTGTAATTTCTTAAAAGTATTGAACCAACAAGTAAAATCATGGAAAGCTTTAGTCTAGGGTTAATTTCAACATATTTAACTATAGTATTTTTAGTTTTGTAAAATTTGTGAAGTACTTAGCATATCATTAAGAATTATCCTATTTTATATGCAAATTGATTTTACTTTTGAAGCTCTTAATGATATAGTTTTAACCAATTTTTGGTGCATGAACTTCTAATATACTATATTAAATTTACATCACGAGAATTTTGGATAAGTAATATGTTTGTTACTTATTATAATTATTTCCTTTAAGTTTACCAATTTCAAGTAATAATTCTAGTTTAATTAAAATAATGAGATATAACATTCAGTACTTATAGTAATTTTCAAATAAACTAATTGGGGTTATTTTCCATTTGTTGTGTAATTACAACGAAAATAGCATAAATTGACATGAAAATGTAATTATTAAAAGTTTGGGATGCTTAATTAAGCTTTATAAATTGGTGATATGTTATGCAATCTAACTAGGTTAGGCATTAAGTGAAGTATCATAATTTGGTGATCAATTAGATGTGATTATGAATAACTATGAGAATATTATCATTTAGGGTTAAAACAAGATAAGAACAAGTTAAGGTTCTCAAACACATTTTGATAATACATTCGATAATGATATATAAAACGTTCAAATCGAGTAAGAGATAAGAAAATTATGATTATTAGAAGTTAGTAGTGTGAAAGTAGAAGACGAAGAATAATAAGCTATTGTGTATATTGCATTTATTCTATGCTAACTTACTAAAATGTATTTTAGCCCATTGGCATCTATAGATTGATTTTAGGTTTGTTTATAAAAGTCTCTAATAAAATGTCAAGAGAGGAAGAGAGAAGTTAATTGATATCTTTAATAAAAGTTTAAATATTTCATGATATATAAGTTCTCCTCTTAATTCTTAATAATGGCTTATAGTAGCTTAAATGATTAGCACTTAATTACAAGAACAAACAAATATTCAAAAATATAAAGAAATAAGAGAAGAAAATCAGGCAAGAGAATTATTGTAATTTAACTTTATTCCTACATCTACTTTTCTAGCTCCCCTATTGGACATAGTTATTTACACCGGTGTCATTCCAACATAACCAAACCAAAGAATGAAGAGCTTATAGAAAAAATCAAACAAGTCCTTTAGCATCAATCACTCTCTGTTCCATCTATCTGGCTTCTTCTTAAGCTAATTGATAGACTTTAAAGAAATCCTTAACCTCTCTCACAATCATAGCAAACTACCTCACAAAGTATTTACAAGTATGAGGGAAAAAAATATTCTCTTTGTAATATTATCTCAATAAATAAAACACTAAGTAAAGAAAGCTTTTGTATAGTTAGTCTCTGAGTGAGTCTCTTATGAAGTCTCTAAGTTCTTTTGTTGTCTGTGTGCAAGAGTAGAATGAAATTGATTAGTTTGTGTATCTTGTGTTTAGCTCTTACCAATAGCTAAGAAACTTCAATAATCTGTGGGACTTTTTCTTGACTTAATCTTTTTCATGCTCTTGAGATTAGCCTCTATTGAAAAAAAGAGCACAAATATCTCCTAATTTGAATTTTGAAAATTGAACTTGTAAAAGTTTCTAAATCACTTAATTGATGTGACCTCATAAATCTTTTGATATGCTTTGATCTATAGTAGAAATAATTTTGAAATTTGGAAGATCTAATTTTTTTTTTAAAGCTTCGAATGTTTTTGAACCTTTGATAATTCAATTTAAAAAAAAAAAAAAAACTCGACACATGACATGCTTTAGGTCTTTTTAAACTTATGGTGATATCTATTAAATGAATTTGTACAAGAATCTTAAAATAATTCATGTGAAACTTCCTCAATCGCTTACTTCATAAGATCTAGAACTAATCTCTGTGAATAATATCTAATTCTTTATATATACTTGAATGATCAGCTCTTATCCAATAAAACCTCAAATATCTTCTTATCAAAATTTAATAACTAAATCACTCTTTCCCTATCAAAATATCTACAACTCAATCCTCCTTAAATAACATCCTTACCCTACCCATATCAATTATAAATCTAAACTATATTCTTGTTCTCAAAATTTAGGTACTTAATGATTAGCATTTTATACTCTTTGACTTTAGTCTTCACTTGTAATAACTTATTTAATCAAAATCTACATAAATTTGTTAAAATAATCTTTCGATAAAATATTCATAATCCTAAGTAAATCCTCCTTAAATCCAAATGAATATAAATCTAACTTAAGTGAAATGGAATTGAATGTATTACCTAAATACATTAAATAATTAGAGTTAGGTTTTCTTGTTGTTAGATTATCCAACTTATATTCTTAAAGAAGAAATCTAAGAAAGCTAATGTTAAAACCAGATTGCATACCTTGGACAACTTTTAAGTTCTTGTTTCTTAACTTAGCTTATTCCAACACCTTGGGTTATTCTTTGAGCACTTGTTAATATTCTTTGACTCACTCTCTTAGTATTGCATTCTAACTTTTTTTGCCACCTTCTTATACTATCATGTTTCTTCATAACATATCATAAGTATTTACCTTTTGCCTCTAACTTTTCTTAAGCCATCTTGTAATATTTTAACAAATTTAATTCCTTAGTTCAATAAACTTAACTAGCTTGCATACTTCATACATATAATAGAAACACTTAATATTTTTATTTATCATCAAAACATTTTAAGATAGAACTTAGCTTAATTAAGTGAATATACCCCTTACTTTTTATTTGTCACCATAGGAGAATTTAAAATAAATGTTATAATTTGAAGTTGACTTTGGTTGCTGATTATGTTACAATTGTTATTATTTGTGTAAGAATGTTAGATAATGTTTATTTGCAGACTTTTATAAGTATGCTATACAAGTGTGTGGAATTGAATGTCTAAATTTGTAAGATGCATGAATTGTATATATATTGTTTACATCACATGATATACTACATTTTACATATACGTGATCATTTTGTAGCAATATTTGCTCTTTTTTATAATTAACTACCTAAATTTTTCTCATTTTATAATTAATTATTTAATCCATGTATTGTAAATGACTTTAAAATGTTTGTAGGAAATAAATTGATACATTTAAACTCAGGTATTAATTGGAAAAATGAATAAAATTAAAATTCGAAATATTACATTTACCTTGTTTATATAATTTGTTAGGTCGACGATTTCATGTGGATTGTTTTCATCAACCAAATATCCATCCGTTTCCATTTTGCTAATCTGTATATTTTTTTCTCTTCATCTTAATAAGAGTTTGTGGGAAATTAGTTGTTCCATATACAATTAAGCTTGTATTTTCTAGTTATGTTTCATGTCAAGGATTGATCCTACTTGGACGTTTTTTCCCATTCTATTCTTTAACTTGAAATCAATATTACTTTTTTCTTTTTGTTTTCCTTTTGAAGTGTTGATTTTGGGATAAGATTATGAAGATATGGCTCCCTAATTGGATATGTCATCTAATAACAAGCATCTCAATTTTAAGGTGAGTTTTATTTGTTTATTTCATTTGATTCTATCATAATGTTCGCTCCATGTTGAAAGAAGTTTGGTTTTATTTCTGGACTATGCTAATTAGAACAATTATCCCTTATAAGTGAAGGACTTATTAGAATGTTTTGTTTCAATTGTCTTTTTTTCTTTTTCTTACCTATTTTGTTATAGAAAAATAATAAATGAGCCAAAACAAAATCCACCAAAATTATGACTTAGGTGGATTTTAGCTTTATCAAATGGTAGAGTAATCTTTTATGAACACATGGCACAAGTATTTGATCAAATTTTTGTTACAACAATCTTTTTCCTTTATTTTGTCATCATTATTTTTGGCAATTTTTAAGATAAGAGAAATTAGTAGAACGAATAGAAATAGAGAAAAATAATCAGAAAAGGAGAGAAGTGTAATTTCCTTTTTAATTTTTGGCAATAAGGAAACAAAAGTATATGGAAGGAAACATTTTCAACCCTTATTGCTTAGTATTTGAGATCATGAAATGAAGAGAATGAAATATACAATGACAAAATTATTTGTATCTATCTTTTTTTTTTTATAATGATTATTAATTAAAAATTCTATTTTTGTGAAATGATTTCATTTTTATCAATAGAATATAAATCAAGAAATTATATAATTAACACAAAATTATCATTATGGTAATTACTTTCTAAAATTAGTTTGAACTTCTTTTTTCTCCAAAGAGTCAAACATTGGTGAGAATCTAATGCTCCCAAAATATAAAGTTCCTTCATAAGATTTGTATATGGAGGGTAAGTTAAGACCTAAGATTAAGCCTAAAGGTAATATGGAGGGTGAGTTAAGACCTAAGATTATTCCTAAAGGTATGGAAGGAAAAGAGTAAGGTTTTACTATTCATTTAAAGATTGGTGATTGTAGATGATGGCTGGTTACAAAAGAAAAATTAATTGTAGATCTATGGAAATAATTATTACCAACAATTTTATTCATAGTTTACTTTTTAGCAAAATATTTTTTTTATATTTATTTACATATGATGCTTGTTCACATCTATTATCAATTCTCTTTTCTCATCTTATATGTTTATATGCTTTTATTACTAATAAAATTGTTGTATTGCCATTACTTATTTTTATTTGTAAAACTTATTGAAAGAGGTGAGTATGGAACATCATATTAAATATATCGTTTCAAAAACCCTTATCTTTTTTATCTTTTACCTTTATATTGCATCATTAATGTATTTCAATAATTTTTTATATTCAAGTCATGGTATTGATTATCGTTATATCCATATTTATTACTATTTTCTTTTATGGTCAAAATCCATATTTCTTTGGAAAAAAAAATCCATATTTGTCATTCACCATCGTTCATTTTGATATGTCTATTACTAGTTTAAGAATCAAAGTTGAGCAATTACTTTCTCGTTAGACTTTCCTGTACTCTAAGTAGAATAATTACCTAAAAATAGTTCAAGATTTAAGAGAAGTTACGTGCTCATAGTTGGTGAAAAGGATTTTTATTTTTTTTAATATATAGCAATATTTTTCTCTATTTTATTGTTTTTTTTATGTAAAATATATACAGAATATTGTAAAAACAAATTATAAGCATTATCTTCTTTTTTGTATTTATCTACTTTTTAATTTTATTTCTTGTTTTTTAATCTAACTTTTGTATATATTTGCTATATAGTCATAATCAAGAAATGGGTTTGCATTGTATAAAAGTGAAATGACAAACTAATGCAAATCTAATAAGGGAAACTATGTAGGCAAAAACATTTTTATGAATTTGTTATATAGGTGATACTTCATAAATAGATTTACATGGTGAAGATTACATGAGAGATAAATTTATTGAATAATGGAAACTATAGAGGCAAAAGGATTAATGTAGGAGTTCATAGATATAATTTTAATTACTTTTTTTTTTTCAAATTGTAATTGAATTTTTTTCAATCAATGTAACATTGAATTAAATAAGTACAAGTCAAAATTATCTATAATGTAATGAATTGAATGTGATTAAACTAATAAAAGAATTCCACATTTATTTTAATATTCAAGTTTCAAACATGCATGTAATATCATAATATGATTAGTAATTCTTTATAATTCAAATTTTACTTATGCATATTACTAATTTTATCTTGATTTAACAAACTTTTTCTCTTATAAAAAGATCTAAATATATATATATATGTGTGTGTGTAGGAAATATCTTCTAAAGACCATGAAAATAAATACATATAGAAACATATAAAGAAAATGTATGTTTTTTTTTTTTCAATAATGTAAATGTATTAACCAAAAAGTCAAGCCAATGTACAAAGTCTACTGAAGGACATACCCTCCATCATCAAGCAAAGTATTATCAAAAGCATCAAAATTACTACTACTAGGGTTAAGACAACAAAAGTTCGATAGAAATAAAGGAACAAAATCATAGAAAATAACATCATTCTCCGAACTCATACCTTCCTTTGCTAGCTTGTCCATAGGTTCATTCCACTCTCTTGAGACCCTGTTGATAATAACATATTCAAAGCACTTCATTAGTTCCCAATAATCCTTTAAAACATGGTGACAAATATCTAAATTGATGTTTTGATTGTTGAGCCAAAAGACCATTGTTGGGAATTAGTTTCACAAATGATTTTCCTAACTTCAAGTTGTTTAGCAAGGGTAAGTCCTTCCTTGACAACATGAATTTTAGCTTTTAACGAATAGAGATTCATCATCCTCTTATAGACACCACCCATGACTAATCCTAAATGGTCTTTACAGATTGTCCCCACTCTTATTTTCCTTGATGTTTCCTCAACTACTTCGTTTGAGTTTATCTTAATTTACCCTAGTTTGGCATCTAGTGGTCTAGTAAGATGATCTACAGTCTTTAAGTTTAGTTTCTCCTTTTTGAGAAAAACCTACCATTCATTTGCTTCCTTTCAAATGATTTGTAGCCAATTATTGTTATGTTCTAGCCTAAACACCACCTCATTCCTTACTTTCTAGATAGTTTTCAAGGTAAACAAAAGAAGGATGATAGCTAATATCAAGACATTCATCCACCTTTTTTCTACAATTTCTATAGCTTCTCTTTAATTATCCTTTCAAATCATTCAGAGAACTTGGGTCATGTAAATAATCAAGACTAAGGCTATCCTAAACAGTTTTACTCCATAAGCATTGTACAAAGGTGTGTACAATCAATTCATCTGTTACTTTACAAAGAGGACATAGCCTTCTTAAGTTTAATCCTCTCTCCTCCAATTTATCCCTTGTAGCCAAGCCATTTTGATAGATCCTCCACACTAATATTTAGATATTAGATGGGATTGGAAGTTTCCAAATCTAAGTCTAATCTTCCTTCGTTGATGACAAATCCTCCTCTTCATTCATCCTCATATATATTGATTTAAAAGTAACTTCGCCATCCATTTCATAAGGCCACTTACAAGAGTCAGTGGCATTGACATTGGCATCTAGTATTAAAAAGCCTAAGCACCTTTTTATCTCATCATCAAGTGGATATCCTATTTCTTCCTCTTTCCATTAGACGTCGCTTCCCTATACATCTTTCACTACCTATGTCATCTACCATTTGTTGAGGGGATCTTGTAGCTAGTTGCCAATTGTTTCATTTCCATTTTAGATATCCACTCAAAACTTAATGGAAGCTCCATTTTTAACCTTCATATGCATCCTATTCTCTAGCCATATAAGAGCTTTGGTTAGCCTATTGTAAAGAGGAGATCCCTTCTTTACTCTTTGCCGATTGTTATCAATATTATATTTCTATTTTATTAGACTTATCCATAACAAATTCTTCATTTTTGCCTTCCATGGCAATTTGATAAAGTTCACATTATTCCTTTTTTGAATGTCAAGCATACCAAGTCCACCTTGTTCTTTTGGCCTCTTAAGATTTGACCAATTAATCTAGTGAATTTTCTTAGATTTTTACAAGGATCCCCATAAGAAGTCTCTATGAATCTTTTCTGCTTAGTCTATTAACTTATGCGAGAGGGGAATTACTTGTGCATAGTAACAAAAAGTGCTTTCCAAGGAAGATGAAACAAGAAGCCTTCTTCCTACCATACTCAAAAGCTTCACTTTCTAGCTCAATAGCTTTGCATTTGGCTTCTCAAGAATAAAGCGTAAATCTGCATTCTTCAATTTACCTTCTGTTTTGATTGCAATACCGAGATGTTTTCTTAAATTTGAGTTTAGTCTAATACTAAATAGATCTGATATTTCTTGCTTTATTTCAATCAAAGATAATAGAGGACTTTCCAAAATTAATCTTTTGCTTCAAGACTCAACAGAAGAATTTCATCACTTCTTTAATTTGCCTGGCATTTTCAAGAGATGCATCTCCCATGAGGAGAAGGTCATCTGCAAAAAGGAGATGTAATAACTCCATATTTATACCTTTAATCTTTAGATGTTTCCAAGTCTCTTTATCTACTTTTAAATGGATCATCTAGCTTAACATTTCTATGGCTAGTATGAATAAATGCAAGGACAAAGGGTCTCCTTAGTATAACCCTCTACTAGCTAAGAAACTATCTATCAAAGCTCCATTTACCATAATTTGAAAACTTGTTGTGCTTAAAAAAGAAGCCACAAGTTTAATCCATATGTTCAGAAACCTCAAGCTCTTCAATACACAATGGATAAAATCTTACTCCAACCTATTATACACCTTTGTTAGATCCAATTTAATAAGCATACCATATTTCTTTCCTTTCCTCCTAGACAAAGAGCGAAGGACTTCTTAGAAAATTATGACATTATCCATCGTAGATCTCCCTAGAATAAAGCTAGCTTGCTCTAGGTTGGTGATATCATTAGATAAGGGCCTTAGCCTATTTACTAGATACTTACTTATTACTTTGTAAAAACTAGTACATAAACTAATAGGCCAGAATTCCTTTACATTGTTTGCCCACACTATTTTAGGGATGAGTACTATAAGAGTTTTGTTTACCTCTTTAGGTATGTCACCCTTCCTTAGGATATCCTTAACTATGTCATAAATAGTTCTACCCATTGTATTTCAACAAGCCTTATAAAATTCCATATGAAGCCCATCCATACCAGAAGATTTATGATTACAAATGCTCCACATCCTTAATTTCATTTCGGTGTCTATCTACTCTTTGTTAAAGAGTTTCTATTCAAATTCGATTCGAGAAGTTCCCTCTTATCACTATTCCATCTTCCTTCAAACAATTGTATTGCCACTCTGTCTAAGGTGAAGAGATCTCTATAATAATTAATCAGAAGATTTTTTATAACATCCTCTTCGTTAACCCAATTGCCAACATCATCATACAATCCACAAATCTGTGTTTTTGATCTCTTAGCCAGAACACTTATGTGAAAAAACCTTGTGCTTCTTTCACCTTGAATTAGCTAATTTGCTTGGGCTTTAGCTACTCATAACAATTCCTCTTGCTTTGTTACCATTTTCAATTCTTCCTGTAGATGCCTTTCACGCTCTATTAAAAATTGCAATGGATTATGAAATAGTTTTCTCATGACATCTTCAACTTTCTCTCTGAGCTTTTTCTTCCTAGTTAGTAAAAAACTAAATACTTCTCCATTCCAAGTTTTTAGTTCTTCAACAAAGATCGAAATATCTCTCATGATGTTAAAATGCGTTCAAATCCATTTCATTGCAATAAAGTTTTTAAAAGAAGGATGTATCAACCACATATTTTGAAACCTAAAAGGCCTAAGGAATTTATGCCCTCCTCTAATAGCAGGACAATTGTTTAGCAAGATAAGGAGATGTTTTGATTGATAATTAACAATATGGAACACTTTTGTTTCCAGGAAAGCACTTCTCCACTCATAATTGACCTACATACGATCCAGCCATATCTGAATATGATCATTTAGGTTTTTAGACCTCTTTGACCATGTAAATAGGGGTCCTACATAGCTTAGGTCGACCATACCACACACATTCATGCAATTTTGGTAAGCCTTCACTCTAGTTTGATTAAGTTCTACACCTTCCCATTGTTCATCCCTTGTTAAGATCTCATTAAAATCTCCCATAAGTATCTATGGCCCATGTATCAAACTAGACAAAGAACAAAGATTTTCTTGGAATAAGCATCGATTTGACCAATTAAGACTTGCATAAGTGGTCGAAAAATACCAAGAGAAGTTGGAATTTCTTACTTGGATTTCCATGAGAATGTGTTGGTTAGACACTTAGAAGGGGTGAATAGTCATGTCATATACATTCCACACCATTAAATTGCCTCCACTAAAATGCTTTACTTCAGTTCAAATGAAGTGATCAAACCTTGGAAAGTTTTTTAGGTTGATCAATGCATCTCGACCCATCTTTGTCTCTAAAATGATCACTATTTAGGGATCATACTTCTATACCAAATCCTTTATCACCCTTTGGCAACCCTCAAAGTTTGCCCCACGTACATTCTAAGCATATAGACTAAAAGTTTATCTTTACATTTCCGATGATATTATGTCTGTAAAGTCCATCATCATGGTATAAATAGAAATTTTGTACCACCTATCACTTGAAAAGGGTTATACAAAATGTTCAATGGTAAGTCTCCATCTACTCTATCTGAATGGAGTATGAATTATCATCAACTACATCTCCCATGTCATTGTCAATGGGGATGACTCAACTTCCTCCATCATTGACACTATGAAAGGAATTCTCTATATGTTCGTTTAGTGCTCTAGATTCAATAGTACTCTCTCTCTTGCCAATTTGCATGACCATTCCAAAGCATTCAGAATGTCCCTCATGTAAATATGCGCTTTGAACGTTAGTGTGTACACTACAACATACACTCCATCTCAATTTGGACAATGTTCCTTGCTTGAAGGTGGAACCTCTCGCTTTGAATTATTAGCCAGAGAACTATCTCTGAAATCCTTCTTTGTTCCATTTTGTTTCCATGAAAACTATGCTTAGAAGCTCTAGACTTGCTTGCCTTAAAGATGATCCCACCTTAAGGTCTAGGATTCTCATGTCTAAGTGAGTAGCTAGTAAACTTGACTAGTTAGCCAAGATCTTTAGGTTTAGCTCCACTTCAAGCATTCGTACCATGATTCCATGAGGGAGTTTTCAAGTTTTGTTGTACTTTTCTTTGGTGATAAATTTTCACAACTTGAGAGTTCTTGGGTAAATGTAGAGCAAACCCCAACTAGAGATCTTTACCTTTTGAGCTTCCACCTAGTGATATCTCAAAGGTCATGTTTGTATCTTTAAAAGATGCATTCCCCTCTATCTTTTATTCCCTTTCCTTTAACTGAACTAATGTGTTTATTTGATTAGAATTTCCTTGATCATTTTGGATATTCTCTTTCCCTTTCTAGTTAGTTTCCAAATTTCCAAATAACTACATTTTATCTTGTCTTCTCTGTGCAATCTTTTTGTATTGTATTTTAACCCAATCCCCATACTTATCATCTATCATGTGTCATTTACCCATACTTATATTGCCAATATCCATTCACGGTCTCGTATTGTTATTTAATCCATTCACCCCCTCCTTGTCCAATTCATTAAAAACTTGACCTATCACATTAATCTCCCCTTCTTTCATGCATTGGTCCTTTTTATTCACTTTTCCTTCCTTGGTTTCTCTACTTCCTACCAATTGTTCCTTTAATGTCTAACCAATTATTATGACTTAGTCATCCACAACTATCACGTAATCTAAGAAGACCCTCGTACTAGATTTGGTATCTGACGTTATTGATAATAAGGGTATGTTTGAACAATGTATTCACATCTACCTATACACAAGTGCATGTAAACTTACCTCTCTCCAAACCAATTGTATAAGAGTCATAGCGTAACACAGGACCAATTTTTTCTCCTATTTTCCAAATTGCTAAGGAAAAGTAGTATTCAATTAGCAAACCAATTATTCGAATCCAAACCGCAATAGAATTAAAAGCCAACTGATCCGTACGAAAGTTTGGTTCCCATTATTTTAGGGCAAGGTAATGCTCATTACTAAACCAAGGGCCACTTTTAATTACCCATCAAAAGTCCATAGGTTTGTCTAGAGTCAAGATATAGATACCCATACCAATATTTATAACTTTCAAGTTCCTAATTAATCTCCACAATCTTTTGAGTCTTTCTGCAAGGATCTTATATCTTAGATTTGGTCCCATTACTTTCGCAATGAAAGTATTTTTCCATAGCGCACATATACTATCTTTTTCTATTTTTGAACATACTACATAGCATTCACCTTATTCTGCTAATTCATTTAGCTTTTTCTCTTCATCTGTAGTCTCTATATCATAATGAGGTTACATGTTCTTAAAACAATGCCCTTTATAGGTGCTTGGAATATTTGTCCAAACCGTATCCTTAAATGACATATGATTGATCTATGAATTCTTATTTTGCCTAACATCCTATAGATCAGATGCCTTCAAAGCATCTTCCTTATCGATAGCCAATTGTTTCTTGCTATATTGTGCTCTATCACTTGTTTCATATTTAGAGAGGCTAAGGTTTCTATAATGCTTCACTGACTTGCTTTTAGTTTTAACACATATCTCGATGTTAAACTTGTTAAAGAAAATGTATGTTTTAAAACTATATGTATTTCAATAATAGTAAAACTGTAGAGATAGATATAAATATATATTCTATTTTGTTGGAGATCTTATAAAACTATTTTATATATTATGATAAGTCTTAAAAAACCTATGATATAATAACTATATATGAGAGAAAAGGTGAATATACACATTTTTTATTTCACTTTTTCTTAATATTTACACTATCACTTAATATATGTCTTTTTACAGTATAATGGACATAGTTTGTCATAGTTAAAGTAATTATATTTTATATCATTAGAAATTAAAAAGGATTTATAGCATTTTAGCATAATTAAAGGAAGCATATTATAGTGATTATTGTTTTTCTTCCTCTCTCTTTTCTTTTCTTTTTTTTTTTATTGAAAGTACCATATTAAGAATTTAGTGCTTTACTTAAGTATATTATGAGTCAAGATTATTGTTGATGTTCCATGTTCTACACGTATGAATCAATTGAAAGTTAGTGGGGAATTTCAATACATAAATGCAGAAAGGATGCTAAAACAATCATGTAATGGGTGTTGTTTCTCTCTCTCCTTTTTTTTTGGTAAGTGAAAGGATCGTAATAATCATTTGTTGCTCTACTTAAGTATATTATAACAGTCAAGATATTGTTGTTATTCCTTGTTGTATAGGTATGAATCAATTAAAAATTAGTAGGAAATTTCAATATACAAATGTAAAAAGGATGCTAAAACAATCTTATAATGGCTATATAGTAATAATGTTAATATGCTTCTTCATAGTAAAGAGTTTTGGCTATTAGGTAAAATAACAAAAAGATCCATCTTAATGGAAATTTATTAACAAACTAGTGTTCAAAATATGAACAATGTTTAATATTAAGTTCTTTTACTTTGTTTTTCTTAATATTTACACAATTACTTAACATATGTCTTTTTGCAAGTACAATGGACATAATTTTTCTTACATAAAATAACTATATTTTATATGGCTAGAAAGCTTTATATTGGAAATTAAAAAAGATTTATACCATTTTAGCATAATTAAAGGAGACATGCCTATCAATAATAGTTTACTAGAAATAGTGGTTAAATTACTGTTGTATCATTTCTTATTTATAAGTATGAATCAATTAAAAATTAATAAGGATTTTCCACAAGAAAATATAGAAATAATGCTAAAAGAATCATATAATGAGTTTGTATAAATAATAACAATGTTAATGTACATTTGCTAAGTAAACAGTTTTAACCAATAGCTAAAATAATGACATGATTCATCTTAATGGAAATTTACTAATAAACCAATGATGAAAATATGAATAATGTTTAATGTTTATGAAATCAATGTAAATAATGTTAAAGTCAATATACGATATGTAACTAATATGGATAATATTAATACTAACAAATACTACATTCGCGTTACAGGTGCTTCATTTTAGAGTTGTCCATTCTCGTTGTCAAGCTATTTGAAGGCCCTAGCATCCAATCCACTAGAGACAAATCAAAATTCTACTTTTCACTTTTGTTAGAGGATCTTATTTGAAGAAGATACGTATCACCTACGTAGATCCTAAGGATGATTCTTCTAACATATTCCTTTTTGTCTTCTCTCTACTTTGTCCTTTTGGGTTGCATACTGGGATTTCATTTTATATTCTCTATATATTTTACCCTTTTGGTCATTTTCCACTCTTTTATGAACCCTAGTTACCAGACATGTAAATCCACATTTGTATAACAATCACTAGAGGTGTGTAAGTAGGTTAAACAAGCCAACCTGACTCAACCTCTTTAGCTTACTTTTTAAATGAGCCATAAAATGTTGGCCTTAACTTATTTAAAAAGTGAATTAAACAAGTTGACCCATAAGGAAAAGATATAAATGTATTAAATAGACCAACCCAAACCAGCCCATTTTGGCTTATGGGTTAAAATAGTTGAAGTTATTTAGCCTGTTTTTTAAAAGGGCCCAAAAATATCAACCTAAACCCATTTAAAAAGTGGGTTAAATGAGCTAACTTGTGAACTAAACCCCATCCGCATACCTCTAGTAGCCAATCATCATCTTAGCCTTTAAGGGAATCCTTATTCTTCTTCTTGAGAGTATATTCTCTTGCACCTTATTCTTACCTCACTCCTTTAGCAAGAGTAAGTGGTAAGTAACCCTAGGCTAGCTCCCGTATGATGTATAAAGTAGTAGTTTAGGTCATCGAGAATCTGCAATGCATCATGTCTAGTGAGTAGCCCATGGGGCTACTGGTTCTTTGTTTGTTTTCTTCCCTTATTGATATTCCTCGTATGTAACATTCTCAAGGCATATTATCTTTGTTAGTATTAGAGCACAGTTTCGATGTGGGCTTTTAAAGTGTTAGTGAAGTTCCTATTTCAAGCATGGTGTTGTTGTTAGTAGCTACTTTGTATGTATTTCTAGTTACTATAGTAAGTTAGGTGTTAGGCGTAAAGAGTTGGCGTGTGAAGCTATAAGTGTGTTGTTGTCAGTCGAAGTGTAGGATTGCTAAAGTAAGTTTCTAGTAGTTGCTATCGGTAGCTAAGTATTGAAGTAGAGGTAGTGGTGTTGCCTTATAAGGCTTGAAGCTAGTTACTAAGGTAATGGTGTGTTGGATATGATTTTATTGTTAATATTGTTGGCTATGAAGTAGAGGTTTTGACATTACTAATGTAGTAATAAGTCACTATTGTAATAGTCGAGTGTCATAGGAAAGGTTTGTACAATGATAGACCTAAGTGCTCATGCAGCCATGAGCAATGTCAAGAGTGCTGCAAAAACGGAGGGAAGTTAATATATCAAACCCTAAGGTCCAGTAATGACCGACTTGATTGCCTTATTGAACTCATGGAAAACATGATGATGGCCATCCAATAAACGATCACAAAGGGGGTTGAATTGATTGTTATCAAAATTAATTTCAAAATGATTTTTCCTTCTTGATGTTCTAGATTAATTAACCATATTAAATTTATTCTTTAATTCCTGATGTATCAAAAACATTAACAAACTTAGATCAGGGATTTGCATGTAATTGCAAAACTAATGAACTCTTAATTAGGTCATTCATCTAAGATATGATAATGTGATGATAAATGTATAATGTACAATCAATCAAATAAGCATACAAACAATAAATAAATTGCAAATAAAAAGATAGAACTTAGAAGATAAGGTATCGATATATAGTGGTTTTGCCTTATGCATCAACCCACTCCTTCATCCTACGGCTAGAGATATGGTTCTCCATACCATAGTTCCACTATTTGAAAGAAACTTATATATAGAGGTCAATAGTTGTCGTGATCTCGTGATGCCTCCAAATCATAAGTTTACAAAATCTCCCTTTGAGTTCTCTCAAACAGTCATTTTACTAATTTTTTAAGAGATTAATAACTCTTTAAGGACTATAATGGATTTTCTCACACATTCACACAATGCTTAAACAAATTCTCTAGTACTTTAGCTAAAGTACTTAGCTTTCTCTTATGATCAGAAAAACGCGTGTAAGCTCAACAACAAACTTTTATCAATCATGTTAGTTTGCTCAAATTTCTATCTCAATCTCTTTTCTTCTCTTCTTTTTATTACCTTTCTTCGTTGATCACTTCTTGTCATTATATAGTTGTGACTCCAATGCTCAATTGTTCCTCGTGTATTATTAGCCATTAGCATTGATAGCCACTACTCTTTAAATCATTTATGATCTTCAACCCCTTGCTATCATTTGCATATTTGGTAATCTGTCAAGTTATATTTTCCTTCATAATTTTCTTATAGACTTAGAAACTTTTCTTTTATCCATATATATCATTACTTTTGTAATCTCCATATGTAAAGCTTTTGTATCACTTAACTTGATCAAATATATTGCCTAAATATATCTCCAAGGTGTTGGGTCTTGAATTAAAACTGTTCTTTTCATTTTCTTTATCTTGCTCTTCTACTCATATTTCATTGCTAATATTAGCATGTGCTTTTGGTGTATGTTTCTATTCAATCCTTATGCTTCTATTCAATTCTTGTACTTCTGATCAATGTTTTCTTTTCTTCCTTCATCTTTTAAATAATGTTGTCATGTCTTCATCAACTTTTTATGATCAAAACATTGTTGTTCTACGCTATAGACATTCTTTATTCAGTTTTGTTCATTATTTGATTGATCAGCTTCTAATAGTAGCTAGTTCTAGTCTTAATTCCACTATTTATACTTCATTTTTTATTCTTATAACTTCCGATCTACTCATTCTTTATTTGGAACATGCCTTTGCTTCTACTTTAGTTTATAATCATCTTAAGTACCTTGAATAATATAATTTCTCTATATTATATACTAGGTAACTTGATTAATAATATTAAAATACCTTTTGTTTAGGTTCTTGCATTAATAACTGATAATGAGGCTAAGAGGTATGGTTTCCAAGATGGGCAACATGACTACCCAACTTAGAATGTTTGAGTTCGAGGTGTAGGATGACGGGGTAAGAGAAGGATCATTCTAGATGATGTAGAGGAGGAAGATGAAGAAGAGTATTATGAGGCTAAAGAATGTAATGATCGAGCTCCCTAAGGTCTTGACTATGTGAAAGTCTAAATCCCAACCTTCTTAGGAAGTAGTGATGCAAACGAGTATTTAGGTTAAGAGAAGAAAGTAGAGAAAGTGTTTATTTGTTACTACTATGCCATGAAAGTAGAAGCCCGACTTACCACCCTAGAATTCTCTAGATACATAGCAACATGGTGAAAGAACTTAGTGGCTCCATAGAAAAGGGATGGTGAATGTAAAGCACGAAATTGGGAAGAGGTGAAGAGATATTGTGAGGAAGATTCATTATTGAGTCTTATCTTTATGACACTTTTGAGAAGTTACTAGTGCTCAGATAAGGGAGCAAATCTATGATGAATATGTTAAGGAGTTCCAAATGCTAATAACTTGCTATGAAGTAGATTAGCCTAAGCATTAAATTATTGCAAGGTTTATTACTTAGCTCAAGTACAAGATAAGAAATGTAGTTGAAGTGTAGAGGTTCCTAACAGTGGAAAAAGTTATTAAAATCGCATAAGATGAATAACCCATTGCGAGCTAGTTAGAGCCAACCTATTTAGTTTAGTCAAGCTACTCGATTTGAATATAGAAAGCCAACAAGAACTAACCCTATGAAAGAGGCGAGAGGCCATTGTTCGACCTGTTGAAGGGAGGATAGAAATAAGGAATCAACATTTCAAGAAACATACTAAAAGGAGGTTTGAGAAGGGTTAGTCTTTTAAAAGGAAGACTAGTGAGCTTAATTACTTCATATGACTTGGATATGGGCATATGACTACCTAATGTCAAAACAAGCAAGTCATGATTATAAAGGGTAGTGAAGTGGATAAGGCCGATGAGGATGAGTTGGTGGTGAATGTTGTAGTTAAGAAAGAGCCTAAGGTAGAGCCTAAAGAAGAAGCTTGTGTTTATGCCGACTAAGAAGAAGTAATGACTCTAGTTCTCAAAACGATATTAAGTGTTGAGCTAGAGCTTCAAGGAGGAACAACATGAGAATCTGTTTCACACCAAATGTAAGATCAAGGGATAGCTGTGTAATATTATTGTGGATGGAGGTAGTTTTACCAACGTTGTTACATAGTCACTAGAGTAGAGGTTCAGCTTGCTGACCTCCAAATACCTTAAACCTCACAAGCTGCATTGGCTTCCTAATAAAGGAGAGTTATATGTAATTGAGTAAGCCCAAGCACCCTTCTCTATTGGAGACTTGCATAAGGACAAGGTGCTATGCGATAGCATCCCCATAGGTGCCTCACATGTCCTATTAGGGAGGCCTTAGTTTTTAATCGATGAGTTATGCATGATGAGTATAGAAATACATATGCTCTCACTAAGGATGAATAAAAGATAATATTATAGCCCATGAGCCATAGCTAGGTTAGTGAGACTTACAGTTAACTCACCTGAGCTACCATGAAAAAGGTGTTGGTCCTTTCCCAAGGTGCAACAGAAGAAGCTATGAAGACTGATGAGCTTATGTTTTTGTTGATTCAACAATTGTTTAAATTGAGGGATTTAAACTACTTACCCAAAGAGATGAGGAAATTAATGATGAGTTTGCCAACCTATTCCTTGAAGAGTTACCACAAGGACTACTACCAGTCCAATAATATTGTATAGATCTATAACCTAGCGCTATCATGTTGAACTAACTTAGTTACAAAATGAACCTTAACCAAGTACCTAAGTTGAAGAGATAAGTAAATGAGCTCATAGAGTACGGCTATGTTTGAGGAGCATAAGTCATGTGTTGTGCCTACTCTGTTCGTACATAAGAAAAAATGCTTCTTAGCGCATGTTCATCAACAATTGAGTTATCAACTACATTGCTATCAAATAAACATATCCAATATCGAAGCCTAATGACATGTTGGATAAGCTACATGGTGCTAACATATTTTCAAAGATTAATCTAAGATTTAGCTACCATCAAATTCATACAAGGCTAGGAGATGAATGGAAGACTACCTTTAAAGTCAAGCACAACTTGTATGAATGGTTAATCGTGCTCTTTAGCTTAACAAATGCACCAAGCACTTTGATACGTCTTATGAACCATGTCATGCGATGACTAATTGAAAAATGCATAGCTATATACTTTGACAATATACTAGTTTATAGTGCTAACTTATCATGTTACATAAAGCACCTACGACTTGTGTTCGACATGCCCCATAAATAGAGGTTGTTTAGGAACTTGAAAAAGTGCACATTTTACCGGCATAAAGTTGTCTATCTTAACTTTATAGTGTCCGGTGAAGGAATGCAAGCTTACTAAGGGAAGTTCCGAGCTATCTTAGAGTGGCTAACCCCAAAGAGTGTTACTGAAGTAAGAAGCTTCTATAGACTTGCCTCCTTTTATAGGTAGTTCATTAGGAATTTCACCACTACAGTTGTCCCCTTCACTAAGCTAATGAAGAAAATGGATGGATTTTGATGGAGTGAGCAAGCTGATAGGAGCTTCCAAGAGATCAAGGAGAAGTTTAAATCTACCTCTATGCAAGCCTTACCTAATTGCGAAAAGCCTTTCAAGCTAAAATATGATGCCTCAAGCATTAGGATTAGTGTTGTCTTGATGCAAGCTATGGCCTATCACAATGAAAAGTTAAAAGGTGCTACTAAACTACTCTATGTATAAGAAAGAGCTTTTCTATTTAATTCAAGCTTTGATTGTATGGCAACACTACTTATTATCAAGGGAGTTTGTGATCTACATGGACCATGAATCCTTGAAACACCCTAGTAGTTAAGAAAAAACTTTGAGGAGGTAAGCAAAGTGGTTGTCACTTATGGAAGGCTTATCTTATGTCATCAAGCATAGGAAAGGAAGTACTAATGTAGTGGTTAATACCCTCTCCCACCTTTATACTCTACTCACCGCTCTCCAGACTAAGTTGTTAGGATTCTCTATGGTTACCCAGCATTATGCTAACGGCCTTCAGTTTCATCTAATTGCTGGAAAATGTATGGACGAGATTGCTATTGGAGGCTACTTTATGAAGGATGAATACCTATTCAAAGGTCGACATCTTTGTATTCTGAGGTGCTCGATTATAGGATAGTTAGTATAGGAAGCTTATATGAGAGGCTTATTTGGGCATTTTGGTGAAACTAAAACAATTGAGCTATTGAATTCTATTGGTTAGGATGGCTAAGGATATTCATAAGGTGGTCAAAAGCTGCAAGACCTATAAAAGAGCAAAAGGTAGGGGAGAACCTTATGGGGAATATATGCCCTTCCCACTCCAACTAACCCACGAGAAGACCTCAACATAGACTATCCTAAATTTATCGATAGTGCTTAATTGTACCTATTTTATAGGTTATATATATAATGCTTTTATAAAATTTTAAAATATTTTTAGTGTAATTTGATGTTATTAATATTTTAGTTTAACTTTTTATACACTTATCTATATATTTTTATACTTTTGATAGGAAAAATATGTGAACTCGAAAAATATACATAAGAGATACTTTAAGGGTAAGAATTATATGGAAATCAAACCAAGAATCAAAACTGAGGATATTTGGACTATATCTTAATTTACTATTTACGTCCAACTCCAAGTGCAAGTATAGTCCATGTTTAAATTTAGAAGGCTACATCCATGCATTGAAGCCCATTTACGCGTTGAATAGTCCACGGCCACATGTTCGATTCCATTATCTAAATTTGAAGTCAAGCTTACGTCAACGTCTAGCTTTGGTCCATATCAAAAGTGATCAAGCCATGTTCAAGTCGAGTCCAAACATTAACACAAAGCATTCAGAGGCCACATGAACGAAAGGAAGGAATTGTCCACTGGAAAAGTTCACAGGGTGTTACGATTGAAATTGTCCAGGCCAAGCGAACATTAAAGCACGTTCCACAGAAAGTTACGCAATCAAATTGACATGGTCATCTTTAGGAGCTATTTCTTCTTTTCTTTTCTTCTTCTTCCATTTTCTTTTTTTTAAGATGTTTTAATTTAGTTAGATTAGATATTGAGAAACCCTAGAATTATGTAGTAGATTCTTATTTTCTTTTAATTAGTCAATGACTTTTAGATTATTTTAATCCAATTTTATTGCTTTCATTGTTATTTGAGTTGGTATTGCTGACTATCGATTCAAATATTTGATATTATGCATAAATTAAAGAGATGAATGATTGTATAAAAAGATCACACGTAATTGGAAAGAATTTATATTACCCTAGAGATAAGCATCATAGATTCTTTAGAATTTAGGTAACCTAATAATAGAATTCACAAATCTTAATGAGATTCTAGGGTTTGTAATTAGAAAGAGATTTCGATTAGAATTTTTAAAATTAAGGTTAGCAATCTCAAGAAAGATGTTAGTTTAAATTAGGAATTCTCATTTCCAATAAATTTGAGATGAGACTAATAATCAACTACATAACTTCTTAAGGTAGATCAATATCTGATTATGTATTTTTCTTGCATTCTTGATTTAATTCTTGTTTATTTTGCAATTTAGTTATTCTAATTTACTTTAATTAGTTCTTGTTGAAATTTTTGTTTCCTTAAATTCATTCTTGAATTGAATTATTAAATTAGATATTAGGAAAAGGGTGAAGTACTAGTAATTACATGTAGTCTCTAAGAGATCGATATTCGGACTCATGTCTACTATATTATAATTTGATAGGCACACTTACTTCATATCAATTACCTAATACATCTGGAGGAAGGGACTCCATCTTTGTAGTCATGAATCACTTTAATAAGATGGTATACTTCGTACCATACCACAAGACTAATGATGCTTTGCATGTTGCTAATATTTTTTTATAAGAGGTTGTTTGGTTATAAGGAATTTCGAGGTCCATCACATCAAATTAGGACATCAAGTTCTTGAGTTTCTTTTGTAGGACATTGTGGAAGATACTTTATCTGAAGCTCATATTTAGTATGAGTAGCCATCTACAGACTGATGGGTAGACAAAAGTAATTATCTAAACTCTTAGTACCTTGCTCTAAGTAGTTGTGGAAAAGAACTTTGGGGACTGCGATTTGTGCTTACCTGCTATGGAGTTAGCATACAACAAATTGTCCACAATACTACTTGGCCCATTTCCATCGATATGATAGAAGCCCTTGCTATTGCTCAAGAGAACTTGTCCAAGGTTAATCGAGCTTAAGAGCTACACCAGTTGTATTAGAAGGTGATTTAGTGGTTTGCCAAGCTTAATGAGAAGCAACATCAAATCAATAGCCCATGGCTAATGACCTAGTCTCTTTAGCACAAGAGACCTAGTTTAGATCCATCTCAACAACAAAAGATTTCTAAACCTTAGAAGGAACGAGTAAAGAGATCAATTACAACACCTACTAAATTGAGTTACTAAAAGAATATGGTAACTCCTCTACTTTCAATGTATCTAATATGATTCCCTACCAATTAGAAGACAACAAAAGCCCAGAGAGGACATTGCAGATTCAAGGTCAAATCTTCTTAACTTGGAGAGATGATAGGAATCAAGTCCCTAATCCAATCATAAGAAGCCAAGCTAGGTGATTATAGAGCTTAACCTAACGTATTTAACTCGAGAGCTAACATGTAATGAGGATTTCTACTTAGTAAGAGGCCTACTACATTTCTACCGAACTAAGTACCAAAGGACTATCTAAGTAAGGACTATTCCTGACCTAACATAGTTTAGGTCAAAACACCCAACCTCTTTGCAATTCTCCTCAAGTCTGACCTCTTTATAACTCTCTCCATTTCGAGCTATCCATCTAGGCCACTGAGGTATTTGAAGACTTGAGCATCCAATCCACCAAAGACAAATCAGATATTCCACTTTTTACTTTTGTTAAAGGTACCTATCTAAAGAAGACACATGTCCCTTGCATAAATCCCAAGGATGATTTTTCTAACATATTCCTTTTTGTTCTTTCTCTACTTTGCCTTATGGGTTGCATACTAAGATTCCATTTTATATTCTTCATGTATTTTATCGGTTTAGTCATTTTCCACTCGTATATGAACCCTAGTAGTTAAGGATATAAAGCTACATCTGTATAGCCTATAATGAAATTCTAAATCTTCTTCTTAAGAATATAATCTCTTGAACCTTACTCTTATCTAAGTCATTTTCCACTCTTGTATGAACCCTCGTAGCGAATGACCTTAGCTCGCTTTCGTGCATTATATCAAATGGTAGTTTAGGCCATTGGGAATTTGCTAGTACATCACATCCAATTAGTGGCTTAGGAGGTTTGTTGCGAACCATGACCAAGAATAAATAAAGCCAAACGTTGAATGAGTCTAAACTTATAGAAAGTTCAAAAGGAATAATGGGGAATGGCGTAAAAAAAGATGAATGCGAATGAAATTTAAGCAAAACCCATGAACAATTCCAATAGATATAATGTACCAATTGAACTTTCGAGAACTCATAGTACAATCCGATATGATGCACAAATCGGTCTAGTAAGATTACTCGCCACCTAGCTTTACTCAATGGTTAGGATAAGAGTGAAGCCAAGAGTAAATGGATAGTGTTTACGTAAGGAAGGAAAAATACTCAAATATATTAATGTTCAATCTAATTTTCTACAGCCACAAGTATAAAGATATTTATACCCATAAGTTAGGATAACTTACCTAAAAGAAAAAAAAAAAAAAGACAAAAAGAGCATTTTCTAAGGAAGTAATGTATAAAATACAAAAAGGTAAAAATGAATATATAAAAAAAGCAATCTTTAGTACAACGGATTCTACACATGATACTGTACACGTGATGATGCTGTTTTGGTGATACTATTGGAAGATATGGATAAAAAGTATGGATAGCTTACTTGTCCGAACAAGGGTGGCTTAGTCAATTCGAACTCTTTCTCTTGGCATCTTGGCAGGGGTGCGATTGAGTAAGTTATTGGCTAAACATGTGTGAGAATGAAGGTAGGTTGCTATCTTGGCCTTTCACTTTTAGGTATATAACTTGCGAGAAATAGACAGTCACTCAGCTTAATAAGTAGAATGGGTCGACAATGAGATACTCGACCTTCGCATGAGTCCGCTGGAATAAAAGAATCCTTCTTGCCTATTCCTCTAGTCCTTGAGTTCGGCTGCAAGTCAGTGGTCTGGTAACCTGATTCCCATAAAAGGTTGCTAAGTATTTGTTTGTTTTCTTCCCTTATAGATATTCCTTGTGTGTTTTATCCCTGAAGTGTATCATAAGGGGATCTGAATTGAAGTATTCTTTTCTATAATTGATAGCCTATCCTCAATCATCATCCATAACTTGAGTGTCATAGTGCATACACTAGAATTCACCTCTGATATACCTTGATAACTTATATTTTCTCATCTTGTATCAAGCTTAACCAAATGAAGCTTTATCCGAGGACCTCCAACAATTGAGAGTGCAAATATGAACATTACCTTACTTGATTGTTCACACTATTACTCAATTCAATGAGTTTGCCACATCATCTTTTTAAATAAAATAGAGATTATAAATTTAATAAGTCAAAGTTCAATTAAGTATAATATTTTATAACTTCAAACATTAAGTGTAACATTTAACAACTAAAATTTTAATTAACTTTTACAATTGAAACTTGAAGTTACTAAATATCAATATTGAATCAAACTTTGATTATCAAACTTACTACCTTATCTTGATTGTTACACTTATACTCTCAATCCAATGATTTTGACACATCATCTTTTTAAATAAAATGGAGATAATAAAGCTAGTAAGTCAAAATTCAATTGACTATAAAGTTTTTTTAACTTCAAATTGTAAATTTTGATTAGATATTAGATTTGATTATATTGAAGTTTAATTATAAAAATAAAAACATAAATTTTTTATTGTGGTTTTAAAGTAGTCCCAAGAGGATATAACATAAGCTTACCTCCGGACTACTCCATGCCATAGGCCTATAAGAACGATGGATAAGTTAATATCTTATAAAATAGGGAAAATTATGCAGTACAATGGCTTAAAATGAAAATACAGCGCAGTCACTTTTAAATTACAGTAAATTACCTATACTTATTATAAATAAGGCCTATTAATAGTAAAAGTTATTAACAATCTTGGTGAAAATTATCCAAGACCTTACTTTTAAGTAACTACACCGTAAAATCCTATACCAGCAGTAAGCCTCCACCCGCCAGACCCAACATCGGCCCTAAGCGGCTGGAGATTGATTGAAAAGGCAATCCTAACCAAACAAAATAGATAATACGAATTTGGTATCCAAAGAGCAAGCCAGAATATAACATATTTGCTTAAGAAAACTCAGAACGCAAAAATAATGGTTTGATTCCGAGTGCATTATTTTAAAATTTCAAGCAATATAGATTTCCTTAATGAAACTCCGACAATCGAGAATTTGGTCATCTTACAAATCCCGAAGGGTTTCAAGGAAGAAGACGCACGAGTGTAATTTTCATTTTACACACAAACAAGACAAAATAAATAGACAAATAAATATACGAATATAAGCCAAAATTTCCACCACAAATGCCTTAGGAAGGAGAAGGCGACAACAAAACTGCGGGTTATGTAAAACAAAATTGCCATTCAGCTAACTATATCAACATCCGTGGCCATTGGCTTCTCTACTGAAGTAAAAGCAGGTCCCGAAACTACAGACTCTACATACTGTGAGGGCATGGATTTTGATTCCGGGGCTGTAAATGGACTTCTCATTTGAGCAGAACTTGAGTCTATTTCCATAGCCGAAGCCCTGGGAGGAGATAGAGGTTGCACCTCCACATCAGGGTAAGCAGCCTTGAATCTTGCTCGAAGGCCCTCATCAACTAATCTTACTCCATTCAATTGATTACCAAGGGACAACCACCTGATTTGAGAAATCATTAACACATGGTAAGAAGAGATCAAGCGCATCAAATGTCAAACTACCGGAAAAGAAGGGCTCCATTTTGCAAAAATAAAACAATAGAGGATGCTTCAACAAAGAAAGTAAAATGTATTCCTAAAAACATATTGAGGTGCATCTTTATAGTTCTTCTTGATTGACATTCCAATAGTTAGTGCTATTAAAATAGAATTTTCAAGCATCACTTGACGTTGTTTCTCAGTTATAAATAAAATGACTGAGCAAGTTTGAAAGGAATACCCAGCATGAGTGTTGTGCATTCGTGCAAACAATTCCAGCTTCCTTGTCCTTGGGCTGATCCTCTCCAGCAAAGGGTACATCTGCAAGATAGCACATTTCTTTGTATTATAAAATTGCAATAGAAGTCCACAAGGCATACTAAGAGTATTTTTCAAGGAAAGAGTTAGCTAGATGACACAATAATTACTGGTCAGACTAATTTGTGTAGGATACACCATACTAGGCTTCTGTTAACTCCATGATTGAGTACAACAATGGAATATGAAGCTCCTATGGAGTAAACTGAAAACCCCACAGGCCATGAAATTGCTAACCTCGTCTGGTTTTCTGCTAGTCTCTCGAACCTCGGCAACAATGACATCAGTATCAATGTTTCGATTTACTTCTGGATTTCCCTTGATTCCCACAAGGCAGTGCTCCTTACTGTGATTAAGCCAATGGCCTGTACGGCCAGTCCTGATGATACGCTGAAGCTGATTAGTCTTAACCCATATGATCTCTTCAACGCGCTTGTAACCCCAAAGCTCCAGGCTGGTATATACAGAATGCACATATAGAAAGTTTAGAAGCAGCTCATTGAAAGCAAATTAATATTTATATCATGAGATTATGGTCTGAAAAGCAGAATCAATAATATCATATGATATTAGGCCCTTGGCAGGCTTCACACTCTCAACATCAGAGAGTAGACATAATCTTTATGCATGATATTTGACAGATGCAGATCCTTTAAACCAAATTGAAAGATAGGCGAATACATAGTAATGATGAAAAATAGCAGCATACCATTCACGTCCAAGCTCCATAGCACGCCCCGTGACCCAAAGGAAAATTAGACCATCAGTCTGTAATGCAGGGACATTCAGATTGCGCATCTCATCATCTGACATCGTACCATAAGGCAGCTCCATATGAATATCCCATGGAGGGTCTGCCATTATAACTCCAAACTGTCCTATGATGTCCATCCTAAAGTTGCGAATATCACAATTTATCCATTGTGGTTCACCAAGTTCAATCTCTGAACAGTACTCAGCACGCTGTGGCTTCAAAGGCTTTGAAGGTTGGAGAGCTGAAGCTCCCATCATCATTGGGGGAACATCTGGTGTTGGGTCAAGTTCATAATGCACATACTTGCATGTCTGTCAAAGGAAAAACAATGTTATGCCAACAATTTGATCACAGAAAAAGTCATAAAATTAACTCAGATATACCTTCATGTGTCTGCAAGTATCAAGGAAAGAGCAGTCCCCTAAGTTTATGTCAGTATGGGGAGCAATTATACGCCGAAAATGTACCTGCAAGAAACTTCCATTAGCCACACAATTCTCATTGTTACTGATACGAACCAAAAGAATTCAATAGAAAATGTTAAGAAATTTTATTAGAATTGATGATTAAAATCAATTACAAACCCAAATATCTCTCTATTGAGAGCCATGAGCACTAGCTCACATATGTGAGTTCAAGACTCACCTCACACTCAAGACTTAACAAACAAGATATCCAGATGCTTCCCTCTAACCAACTCAGCCTATTTATAGTAATAGCTAGTAGCCGCACCAGCGTACTACCACAGCTAAGTAGCCACATCAACATAGTACTACACCTGACCCACCCTGTTACACCTACAACACATTATACACACTATTCACATATGCTACTTCACCCATTACACTATGCAGATGGCACGATACCTGCTCACAACAACACATACACTATGTAAACACTAGAGACATATCAGTTACAAGCAGATAAGATGCCCCACTCATCATTCAGACACCACAGATTTGGGATCGCAGCAACAAAACTTGTGTTAAATCAAAGGCTTAACCATTCCGGTAAGCCTGTAAGGAACACAACAAACATCCTAGAAGACCTGGATAACCCCAAGAACTCAAACTATGGACAACATTGATTAACAAGCTCAACCAGTAATAGAAGTACAAAGAGATACCCTTTTTTTCCCCGTTTTAACAAAGACAAGACTGTTTGGAATTGGCAGTGCAAAAGTAATAACAACAAACTTTGTAACAAGTAGTCTCATACCTTTTCACAGGCTATAAATGAACCAGATTGCCGTCTGCAATCCTCCTTTGTCAGTGACGAACAATACTCCTTCAACTGTGACCCTCCTTTAGTTTTAAACTACAAAAAGCAGCATTTGTAGAGGTGTCAACATTGGCCTCCAAAGAAAGGGGTATCCCTAACATGAATTAGAAAAGAGAAAAAAAAAAAATGTAAACAGCAATACTACAAGATATGAATTCAGCCAACATTTAGAAATCTTACTCTCATCTGTCCACTTTTTTAAAAACTATGCATCCTGTATACCTCCCAGCCCCCAAACAAGGGAGGAAAAAAGAAAGAAAGGTTGTTCATCCGAATCATCACATAAATTAACAGTACAATATATTCATTCAGAAAAGAAAGGAACTCGCATGTCAATGCAGCTATGCTAATATATGTCATTCCAAAGATCCTAAGCATGTTCCATCAGACACAAATCTTCAGATAACTGGGCAAAGAGCTCTTATAGCTATACTCACTAAATTTTCTTTTTTTACTTGGGAGCATCAATGGTAACTAAAAACTTATTATCAATAGAATGCAACACTAGCAAAATGCATTACCTTTGCAGCCACAGCGGTTTCTTTTGCTGTTGGCCGATGTATGAGGTCTAAAAGCTCTTCACCAGTTTTTGATTTCTGCATTTCTCTAAAAGACTTTTTATTCAATAATGCTTCTAGATCCTTCAAATCATCCTCTTCAGTTCTCGCCTTTTGCCCCATTGGACTTGGACCAATTCCCGCATTAGGGCCCATTGGTGGTCTATGCAATGGAGGAACACTCATCCCTCTTGGCATCCCCATTATCCCCATCCCTCTGGGGACACCTCTCGGTCCCATCATCGGTCCACCCCCGGGAAACATCGGTGGTAACACCGGCATATGACCATCACCACCACTTCCCATCCACATATCAGGCACTGGCCGTGGTCCTCCCATTCCAAAAATCCCACCATTCATATCTCCTCCACCACCACCACTACCACCCGAATTCAAAGCCCGAACATTATTACTATTACTATCGTTACTATTATTTGTATTGTTGTTAATATTATTATCAGCCGAACTTGACTCCGTTTGTTGTTGCTTAACATAATTTACACTTTCAGGTAATTCTTTCAACAACCTAGTCCTATCAATCCCCAAAACCATAACCCTAGACTTCCCACTCACAACAAACTCCCCTAATTCAACCCCGCCATTATCCTCAGCCATCGAACGCAGCGCCATCTCCACTGCCAATATTGCTCCAGACTCGCCCCCGACCTCGCGCAATGCAGCCTTCTCTGCAGCTGTGGCATTCCCATCGTTCTCCAACTTCCTCAACACTGTCGACGAATCGATCACAGTAAAAGGAACCCGTTCGAGCAAACAAACCGCCACCATAGACCTAACCACAGCTAAGGGACTGTTAATCTCATCTATCAAGAGCTTTTCGCTATCCGAACGCCCAGTTATGTTTAATTCATCAGAAATATGGGAACTAGAAGGGTTAGGATTTGGGGGATTTGGGGAGAGATTGGAGTGTTTTTTGGGGATGGAATTAGGATTAGGGTTTGGGAGAGGAGGGATAGGGGTAAAAGGCCGGTTATTGAATGTGGAGACTAGTTTAAGAGAGAGATCGATTGAGGAGACGATATTTGGGACTAGGGTTTGAAGAGAAGAGAGAAGTTGGAGCTGGGTTTTGGATTGGCATTGAATTCGGGATTCGAGTTGTTGACGCATGTCTTTGATGGAAGATATCGTGATGTCTTCTTTGTTTTTTCCATCTGATTGAGTCTCCATCAATTAAACGGGTTTGCGAAATTGGGGTTACACGATCTGCTTTGAACTCGGATTGGTTACACAACAATGGAGGTTTTAAAGGTTTAAGGTTAGGGCCACGCCAGTGAGCAAAGAGGAAGAAGACGCTTTTTTTGTTCTCTCGCCTTTTCTTCCTCTTATTTCATTTTGCTATTTTGCAAATAAAGTGTAGAGTATTTGTTTGTAGAAACTTATTTATGGTATTGTTTGGATTATCTTTTTGTCTATCTAAATTTTACTTTGTTTTATTTTATTTATATTTATTTTGTATCTTAATTTGTATTTATTTAAAATTTGATGTTTAAAAAATTATTTTATCTATATCTTATCAATTATGAATAAAGTGATAATTGCATGTTAAAATAGGAAAATAAGAATTTATGTACTTTTAAGAGGAAAAAACTTGAAAAAAATATATTTTATGTATTAAAAATAATTATTGTAATTGGTATTTTTGTGAATTTAAATAAAATAAAATATAAATAAATTTAACTTTATAGAAAAATTTTTTATGTTTAATTTTAAAAGAGAAATATATATAAAATTATATTTCCATTTTTTTAATATCATATCATTGTTAAATGCGAGATTCGAATTGATACCTAAAAGATAAAAAGAAAAAAGAAAAGAATTAAATAGAACCATGATAAAAGTTTTAAAATTCTCGAATACTATTATTATTGTGATAGTTTTAAAAGATTGGGACTATTAATAATTTTTAGGGCAAGTTAGGACAAAAAAAAAAAAAGAAGATATAGATGATGGCAAAAAGTATTAGAGAAAAATATTAATAAAAAAAAGAAATTATTTACTTTTTTAAAAGAAATTATTTTGTCAAATTATCATCTAAAGTTACTGGCCACTAAAATAATGCTATCTCTTAAAATTAATAAAATAATATCTATCTATATTATTAAAGTAAAAGAGGTCTCTTTTGGTGTTTCTAATATATTGATAAAAAATTTACTTTTCATTTTACTAAATTAACCCTAAGATATTATATAATCATAAGACATTACAAAATTATCGTTATGCCTTATTTCTCCTAAAAATATTTTTTTCTCTTTCTTCTTCCTCTTTCTCACAACACAGAATCATTAAATTATTTTGGTTATCATTTTTTTTCTTTTGCATTTAAATTAAGCATATATCACTCCAAAAACCCCTAATTTCTTTTATTTACCATTTAATCTTTTTCCCTCTTTACTTGTGTAGGAATCACATGGCCATTTACACAATTAGGCCATTTAAGGAAGTTGCTTCTTTTCTTGATTTTATATGTATTAAAATATAAAATATGATAATCTTTTTGTCTTTCAAATACCTTCAGTTTGGTTATATTAAATTAGGGTTTTGGTATAATATCTTTTTTTTTTTATACAAAAATTAACTCTTTTGCTTTTACAATAGTTTTGTTATATAAAGTTTTTAGAGTTACATGAAATAACCTTTTAGAAGTTTTTGGACTATAACTTATGTTTAAGTACATTACTTTTCTTTATCAAATTCATTTTTTGCTATTCTATTTTTATGCAAATTTTTGCATTTATTAATTTGCAAATAATTCAATAATATTAGAGAGAAATCTACTCTATATCATTTTTTTTAAGTAATCGTTGAAAAGGATTTTTATTTTTAATTTCGGTTATTATCTCTCATGTTAATAATATATAAAAAGTGGTTAGCTTTAACTATGAAGAAGATCTTCTAAATTCCTACTATTTAGTGTCTTTTTATAATATTTGTCCATCGGAAGCTCGTACCTATCATCAATATTCAATTAGATGTGTTGTCATAGCACTTTCTTTTTTAAAAAAAATAAATAAATTTCTCTTCTCCAACCTATAGCTTAGTATTTATAGATTAAAATTTAGTTGTATGTTTCCAAGTATAGTGTATACATTTACATGCATAATGAAAAGTATATAGCAATACAATTGAAAAGCTTTTAAAAAATTGTTTTTGTTTTTCCTTTATATTTTTAGATCAAGAAATATTTTTATTTTTATTTTTTTATAATCATATGTAGTATTTGTTTTTTTTTTTTTTTTGCTTATAAAAAATTGTCGAGTTTCTTCGAGACCTATAAGTTTTTATTATTAGATTTTTATATATTTGTTATCTCACCATATGTATAGTTTTTATTTTCCATATTTTTTTACGAAGTTTGAATATACAAAGTTTTGTTTTGCTTTTAGGATTTTGTAGCCATTGAAAGTTGTGAAAAATTGAATATTCATCATTTACTTTTAGGATTTTATATTTTATGTTGTACTTTAATAGGTTTATTTAACATTTTATCTTAAAAAAATAAAAGTAATTCCTATTATAAAGTTGTTTGATCAGAATAATATTGTTACACAAAGACATAAAATAATATCCTAATAGTGTACAACTCAATCACTAACATCTATCCTATATTATTAAAAGGAATTAAGGGTATTTTGGTGTCTTTTTATTGTTCCTTCAAATATCTTCCAAACATATTAGAAAAAACCATTAGATCATATAATATTAAATTTTACCATAATAATATGAAGGACAAAAATGAGTAATATACTAATTTTTTCTCTTTAATTTCAATTTCTCTCTACTGCTCTTAATAACATGTCAAATGACCTTAAATACTTCTTTTGACTCACAATAAAATATATCACATTTAGGATTATGCTCTTAGACAATTTCTTATAAGCTCTTGAATAATTACTTTGCTTTGTGAAAAATTTGTAATTAATATATCATTAATTGTTTTATATGTGTGACATTTCTTCAATAAAGCAATGCAATTATCATATTTTGTATATTTTTAACATATGCATTTATAATATTTTACTATATTGTACATATGCTCTTCTTTCCTTTCAGACAACTTTCCTCCAAATTTGCTTCTGCATTTTTTTTTTCTTTTCTCAATCGTAAGTCATGTATATGGTGGGATTTAATAATTATGCTACACTTTAAATTTTATCATATTGTTGTATTTAGTTTTTATACGTACATTGTGTGTGTGTTGCCTGCTAATTATTTTATTACATCAATTATTATGAACCTATCGATTGCTATGTGTTAACTTTTATTAAAATAAAAAAAAAAACTCAAACAAAAAGGTTTTATAACGGTACTGATAAATCTTTTATTTTTATAACGTTAAGATAAGTATGGAAAAAAATAAAATATTAAGAGTTCAAATGAAGAAAAAAAATCTAATTAAGGTTATAATTTGTGATATCATTGACATTAATTATTTTATATGTGTATGACATTTCATCAATAACTATGTTGTAATTCCATAACTATGTCGAGCCCCTATGCAGAGTTGTCAAGGAGTCACTCTAAACTTAAGTCATTGAGTTACTCCCGGCACGTATGGTAAGCTACTCACTTTACTAAACAAGCGCACTCAACGTACTGAGTGCTGAGAGTTTACCCAAGTCCATGTTAACTGTTGAGAAACATAGACATCAAGTAGTCGAGACTAATGATCAAGGTCTAAGTAACCAACTTAGGTTAAATAGCCAATTAACTCATACACAAGTTCAAGACCTAAGCTCTCTACAGTAGAGATGAATACACCAATCAAGGTTACTGCACCTAATTGGGCAATCGAATCCACATGCGAATTTCATTGCAAACCGAATTTCGAACAGAGCTATTATGACAAGCAAGATTAGTTGGCGAAGTCCACACTGCTGCAACAATATGTCGAACATTTTCTAGAAGATAGAAAAATGGTGTTAGAAAGTCTTATCAATCGACAATGTGAGAAATCTCATACTTCATAATCAACTTAAGTTAAAACACTTATGAGTACGCCAATTACCTATATTTGAGTAAGCTAACCAAATGCTGAAATTCAATTTTTCGAGCAAGAGCCAGGCTACTTCTCTTGATGTTGTAGTGTAGACTCGAGCTCTACATACGGTCAAAGAAGAATGCCACTAAGCTATCTCTAATTAGCGAACGAATTTTGAGTCGAACATTCCCAATGAAGTCAAGTTGCAAGCCATAGATTTAAGTTGTTCGATGCTTTGATCCCTTGAGTATTGAATGAAACCAAGCTGCAGTACAGGAGTTCATGCGTACGTAAACAAAGCTCTTTACCACTATTGCCAAGAAGCGAACCGAGCTCCAAGATCCTTTTGGCCAAGCATCGATTCATAATTCATACTATACCGAGAAATTTCTATCGGCCTACAACAATCGCTGAGAAGCCGACTATATATGGGCTAAGCTCAATGCACACTGATAAAATAGATTACATGGCAAACAAAACAACGTTCAAGTTTCCAGCTACTATGTAGAGCTATTCAAATCCATACATCGCACTTTAAGAAGGTCGAGAAAATCCAAAGCATTATTCACCAAGTGCCGAGGCATCAACATTAGTTGGATCACTATAATGTAACAACTCGGCAATTAGTTTCTCGTCGCCTTAGATTACTTCACAGCTTGGCCTTACATTTATTCAATCTGTGGTCCTTACCGTGTTGAGCAATTTTTATCGACCTCCAAGTAGTCATGACGCCAAGTTCTTCAGACCAATTGAATTCTAGAATACCATGATGTGTTGAGAGATTTCTATCGACCTGCTGGTGGTTGAAAGGTTGAGTAATTATCATGCCCCGAAGTGGCAAAGTCGTAACAGCCTCGCTATGTAAACCATTCTAAGATAGAAATTGGCCTTACAATCGCTATCCTAAACTTTATCTACACAAAGCGTCCACGACTAACCCGCTTTGAAGTAAACAGTTCGTAATTTAAATAAATCATTTACCTAAGTGCGATGTATGGATTTGAAAAGTACTAGAATTCAGTTATTACAATTAACGTTTACAATATTTTACCATAATCTATTTCCTAGTTAATACATTATTTAGAAATGAAAAATTCTAAGATAAGAGCTTAACCTTAAGAATATATGTCTATTCTTCAAATGTTTTTCCTCACTCCTTAAGATCTAACAATTACTGGCTTCAGGTAGTTGTAAGCCGCTTCTCCACCAGCACCTGCAACGGCGTCTATAAGGATGTGAGCAACTACAACTCAATAAGTTAGAATAGAGGACTTAAAACTATACCACAAATACAAACAAGGTTATCAACCAACTTATTAGGTCTAGTACATGTTTAAGCAAATGTCATCACATGATGTTGTTCGACCCATCGTGAGATTAGATAAATTGCGCCCACTTTAATCCGGGTTAAAGAGTTGCCATTAATGCAACAGCTCACGATCAAACCCAAACTTGTGCAATGGAGACACCGCTCCTCCTGTGACTACCTTCGAACCATTGACTTCAGCCTTGCTATGACCTCCTCACCTGTCACTTAGTTTAACTAAGGATGAAGAAGGAACCCATTATGCTATCTAGTGCTATCCCTTTCGAAGGGGTTAGTATTTGGCCGGAGAATCATAGGTTTCCCCTAATAGGTTGCTATTCAGGTCTAATTTATGATTATAAGTCACATCTTTGTTAAGATCACTTTAGGGTAATCGATCACTTCATATAATACAAGCAAGAATAATAAACGAAATCATATCATCACTCATAATCAAGCACATGCATACAACTAACTATCTAACAAGTACAATCAAGTATAATCTCAAGCCTAAAAAATATAGCAACGTATTAATACCAACTTACTTGGACTCCTCGCTCCCTCACTTGAAATCCCACTCGCTCAGGCCATCGTCGATTATCCCTATAACACAAACGTGGTTTTAGTTTTTCATATAACTATTATAGGTTGGTTTTATCCTATAACGCTTATTATTATTTTTTGTTTAGGGCTTAATATACCTAATTGTCTAGATCTTAAGTGTTTTACAATTCTTCCTAAATCGTGTTAAGTTTTATTTCAATTTTCCTATCGATTTCTAAATTAGGTTTTTAACTTAATTTTTTATTAAAGATTTATATGTACACCTTAAGAAATCATTCTGACCTATAATGTGAAATTAATCGCATTATCTTTAGATATCTTAAATATCGTTTTTAGTCTCTAACTAGCGTTCTAGTTTGTGCGGTACACTCGAATCCTAATTTAATTACCGAATTCACCCCCGTTATGAGAAAATCTTATATTTTTTTATATAATTACCCTAATTTAAGTTTCCTATCAAATTTATTGTATATTCCTATTATTATTATAATATCAATTTTTATTTTAATATCTTATATTTATTATATTTCTAATAATTGCGTATTATGTACTATTACTTATTATGTACATAATACACATCTAATATTTCTATCACTCTAATTACCATTTGCCAACATCAATTATCATTTCAAAATGTCTAAATTCATCATAAATAAGATTTTACACCTAATTACCCTTATTTACAAAATTAACTTAAAATTTACTATTTTTTCCTATTACTTATTTACAATATAATTAGCTTAATAATTACATCTAACAATCTAAATACTACAAGTATCATACTTCATTAGATTTCAACATCTTAAAATATATAATTATTCACAAAATCAATAATTAATCATTTAATTACTTAATTAATCCTAAATTACCCCTTTTATGCCTCATTTTAAGGCCTAAAAATTATCTAAAATTTTTGAAAATTCATTTTTGAAAAAGGACTTCATGGCATTGTTCTATATCATCTAAGTATTCTACAGAAAAATTTTGGGCTTAAAATTACACTCTTAAGGTCATTTATTTCTAAACCGAAACATGCCCAATTTTGCATGATTTTTTAATAACCATATATCACGGGACATATTTTCATCAAAATAATATTTTTCCTAAAAACTACATACTAAAATATTTCAAAATAACAAAATTCATAATTTTCTAAGAATATTTACTATTTTTATAAAATTACACAAAATTAGGCTGAAAATCAAACTCGCCGATTTGGGTAGCTTCGGCCACTGTTGGTGACCATGGGTGCCTCAGCCTGCTTGGGCACTACCACCACTATATGTTGATAGTGGCTGTCCACTCTCAGCTACTCGTCGGGCCTGCGTTCTCCTTAGAAGCTCTAACTGCACGAATTTTTGCTAAATTTTTGTAAAACCCTAATTTACTCTCAATTTCCCCTCTCTCTAATTTTCTAAACTTCCTGACATCCAAAATGAGCCACTGAAAAATTTGGGGTATGTATAGAGGTCTTAGAGAATTATTGTGCATTAATTTGATTAGATAATTACCTTATCTTTTTCCAATTTACCTTTTGTGTTGTTCTAATTTAATTGGCTAATTTTTTTCTTATTTTCCCCAGCTACCACGACCCGAATCTAGATCATTCCTTATTTTTTCTTAATTAATTATGAATTTTATTTAATTATTTAGTATTATTTTAGCACATTTCACGTATTTTAAGTAATTACGCGTATTTCTACCTACATGTAAATTCATATATAGTGCAAATAAATATTCCTAAATATTATTTAGGTCATTCTATGATTTTTAGTATATATATAATTTATCTTTAGTGATTTGTTAGTTATCAGAATGCATTTTACGTATTTTCGATAAATAATGAGTTATATACTTAAAATTTAGAAATTTTATATTCTTTTATTTTATTACTTATTTTCTTAAATTCGAACTTATGAAATCACTTTTATTAATATTTCTAACTTTATTTGATAATTTAGGTTTGATTGGATCATTTAACCAATCAACCTAAATTCTACGAGTCAAACTTTGGATAGTTGATTGTAGGTCTTACAGTAACCTTAATGGAGCTTCAAGTCGCATCTAATATGCTGAGCAAGTGCAACCGACATGTTGAGATGATGAGAAGCTGAGCCTTCGACTCATTAAGTCGCTGAACTATTGATGCCGAAAAGCTGAGTTGTTGAGAATTTTGGCCTAGCAACTCTGCTAAGTCATTCATCTATTAAAGTAAAAGTTGCTTTAGGCAACTCAATCAAGGTTATGGCACTTGATTGATAAATATGAAATCTAATCTGCATCAGAATTTCATGGAAAATTAAATTCCAACATTGGGCTTGCAGTATACCCATCATGCTTACAGCAACTCGCTTTGAGCTATAAGTTGCCATGGTTAAACTCTAAGCTATAAGTTGAACCCAAGCTATTCAACTATGCATGTTGACCTGAGCTATTCCGTGGCCTATTTCTATTTATCCAAGCTTCTTAACGGCCAAGTTTAGTATGTATATAGCCATTGATCACTAATTCACAGCCAACAATTTGCGTTCGAACAATTTTAGAAGATTTATATTTGAAGAAGCTGATATGGAGGACAAAGGATGAATGTAAGAACTCAAAAATAGATTGGGGATAAGGAAGTCCCTCCACTTTAAGCTTGTGCAAACATCATCCGCTAATGAGCAACTCTCAATAGCTCTAAGTCCTACAAATTATGGACAATGAGTTGGTATAAACTCACATGCTCTATCTAATAAACAAACAACAAGCCACTTGAAAAACTTTAGCTATCAAATGGTAACTGGTTAAACACTTAAATCCAACATCTAGTACCAAAGTCCTATACTTTAACAGACCAGTGGCCAGTCAGCCTATCTTACGACTTAACACAAGTCATGCCCAACGTGGGTGACTTTCATGTTTTCCTCACCTCTTCAGGCGTATCGACCTCTTTAAGCCTTTGCCTTTTCAGGCACATTAGTCTCTTTAGGCTTTCGCCTTTTCAGGCGTTCCTAGCCTCTTCAGGTGCTTTGGCCTTCTCAAGCCTTCGCTTCCTCAAGCGCCTTAGCTTTTTTTAGGCACATTAGCCTCTTTAAGCTTTCGTCTCTTTAGGCACTTTTCGCCTCTTCAGGCGCCCCAGTCTCTTCAAGCATATTAGCCTCTTTAGACTTTTACCTCTTTAAGCGCTCTTTGCCTCTTCAAGTGCTCCTTACCTCTTCAGGCATACTCACCTCTTTAGGGCCTCATCTCTTTAGGTGCCTCCGCCTTCTCAGGCACTCTCGCCTCTTCAAGCGCTTCTGCTTCCTCAAGCGCCCTGGCCTCTCTAGGCACTTTGGCCTCTTCGGGTGCTTTCACTTCTTCAAGACTTCAAGTGCTCCAGCTACTAACACTTTTCGCCTTTTCAAGCTTATACTTCTTCAAGCACTTTAGCCTTTTTAGGATAAGATTACAAACTTTTCCAAAAATCCCTACCGAATCAACTTCCCTAAATACTTTCTTTTTCAACTTTGTCACCAAAGAGAGTGGGAGAACAAGTGTTGATAGGAATTTTTGGATAATTGTTATATGGACTTATATTAGTTAGCCTAACTTCTAAGCTCAGTTCAATTAGCTAGTCCAAGGATAATTTCTATAGACTTACTATAAATACTAGCCAAGACCTTAGGTAAGAAGACCCTTTTCCATTCTCTTATTTTTCATAACTACTCAACATTACTCTTTACATGATAAGAGGGCCGACTTAGGCATCGGAGTGACTAAAGTACCTTCTAGCGTCCCCTGTAACCGTTTTCATGTTTTGCAGGTATTCGTACACCAGAACGAAAATCAATTGTCAACACTTTTTATATTCGTTTGTCATGTATATAATTAGATTTAATAATTCTTTTCTGGTTTCAACTTTATTATATTGTTAATTTTTTTTTCACATGCAAGTAGGTGCACCCTACTAATATCTATACTATTTAAGCTAAAAGGCTTTTTGTATAACTACCATGTTATAATTACCAATTAACTATTCATATTTAGTTAATTAAAATTTTAGTTACTATAATAGCTACATTGTCAAAAAAGAAAAAAAAAAACTTAAGTCTATTATTTCATTTCAATAAGCTACTACCCATCTAACTCTACTATTTCAAACATACACACATCATTTCCAAACTCCTACCACATTTGATTCCCAATAGACTTCACAACTTTCCAATCTCCCCTCTCACTCTCCCATTTCCCTAATTTTCGTTAGAAATGGTTTTAAAGATAGTATTAAGCGCAGTTTTTTTATACTCCCTTTTAACAGTTTTTACTAGGGGTAAGCAAGTAACTCTATTGTATAGGATACTCTTAACCCTACTTAATCAAGTAGGTTTCGGGTGAGTATTTAAGGTCATAAGGTAAGTTTCGGTAGTGATTTCTCGAGATCTGTATTTATAGGGTAGACTACAAATATAAGGTTAAAGTACCATATACCTATCTTAGAACTTATATTATAAAGTATATAGAGTGCAGGTTTCAAGGTATCTTATACTTATAATATAATAATAATTAAATAAAATTAATAAATAAAAAAATATCATTTCATTTGTATAGACTTAAAAAATAATAACAAAACATAACTCATGAAAAGCCTTAAACTAAATTCGATGACCTCATGTCAGTCCCTTCATCCTTAGTCTTTTCTTTTGTTGCATTTTCTTTCTACTTCATCTTTCTCATTTATTATGTCCAACTTTACTAAAATTAAAAAAGAAAGAATCTATACAAAGCCACTTAAATAAGATACACTATTAACTCATTTTTTTTCCATGCAATAATTTATTTGTATTAGGTTTAAAAAATATCTCATAATAAATTTATATAATGTTGTTCATGTCAAGATTTATTCAAGACTAATGTTTGTACCTTTTTCCCTTATCCAAAATTAGGGTTTGTACGAGGTTTGAAAACGATTCAATCAATAGATTAGTATTTAGTAATTATGATGCATAGAGCATTATTATGGATACTGATTATGAATTGAAATATTGTAATTTAGGAATATTTTTATTACTGAAATAAGTCAACCCTAAATAAGTCCAACTTGTAATTATTTATTTAGTATTTAAAGTTGAAATTGAGATTTTACTAAAATTGATATATTTATATAATAATGATTGATGAAGAAAATGATCATAAAGAAAAATAAATGAAAGAAATTGGAAGGACAGGAAAATGAATAAAAACTAGCCATACTGAAATTTATAAAAAAAAAAAAATATTTACAAGTTCTATAGAGTACCCTATACTGTATACCCTATACAATTTACGGGGTATAAAGTACTAGGTGATTCTAGAGTGTTATAAGATAAGATATGGATAGCAAAGTTTAGGAATCTATATCTATAAGACAGAATATGGGTAGAGCCTCATATCTTACCAACCTTGTGAAGTATTATTAGAAGTGAAAAGAAGAACGACCGACTAACTCACTAATAAAGTATTATTTTGATTACCTATAATCGAATGTGGGTTTCAAAAAAGTCCTTTCATGAAGAAAGATGCTATTCTATATAGCTCATATGATATTCAAAACCTCTAATCGTATAATTAGGACATCTCAAATTTTGTTAAAAGTTAGCTACTCAAAAGTTGACTTTTTTAAAATTTATGTAGATGTACAATATAAACCAAGAGGAATGTATGAATATTTTGGAGTGTTTCAAGAAGTAACTTCGTGTTGATAGCTATGTATTATATTTTGATGGAGAACTTGGTGAAGTCATATGGAATTCATAATTAGATATTTGGATTCTAAATGTAAGTTGAAAAGCATTAAAAAAGGTGTTAGAAAAATAAAATTACTATAGTCAAGTTTTGAGAATGAAACTTTTTGTAAAGGGGAAAGAAAGTAAATCCCTAATCGCGTATATTTAAAAAAAATTAAAATTTTAATTAGTAAACTTAAAACGAATATGAAAAATACTAATATATTTTTCGAAATCTTAATCGCGTATGAAAACCCTAAATCCCGTATACGCATAAATATAAGAGATTGAACTCAAATCTGACAAAAACCCTAAAATCAAAACCTTAAACTTATAAAACATATAAATTTACGCTAATGGTGATAAAGCTCTAATTTGGTAAACTTATCAATATATGTGTGTGATTACATAAAATCGCTTTCAAATATTAATAAATAAAAAGAATAACAAATTAATTAAATAAATTAATAATATTACAAATAGTACCCTATGATTATTTAGTAGCGTCACATGTATGTTAATTTAATATTGATTTAATTATACTACATACTTTACACTTATATGTTATGTAGTGTATATTAAATTTTTTTACCATAAATTCTTCCTATAATTACATTATATTTAATCCTAATTCTATTCTTAAAATTATTCATTTACCTACACTTAAAATATTTTATCCTTGAGATAGAAAAGCTTTAAAGAAAAGTTAAAAAGTCATTTTCTATTTTTTTTTTTCCTCTTTCTTTCTTTCTTCTTTTCTTTTCCTTTTCCTCTTTCTTTTCTTCCACAACTTTCAGTTGCCTAGATGTTTTTTTCATTATCCTAAGAAGAAGTCAAATGAGGATAATATCATCAAACATAACATTTTCCCATGTACTCAATTAGATGGATGACAACAAAGTTAATCGATTTTTTTTTTTTATTTTCTTCTTTTTCCTCCACCGCCGGTTCTAGTCTCATTTAGACAAACACCTTTTCAATTTGTTTTCCTTCACAAATTTCAAAAGCAAATCTATGTCTTCTCTCCTCTATTCTTGGTTAACCAAATCAATCCCTACTTAGCTTTCTAAATTTTCCCATTTTTCTTTCCTCTTATTCCATCATCTACCATCTCTGCTTTACAACATATCATCCCTTCTCCATCATTACTTTTCTATAAATTTCAAGAAGAATAAGGAGGATGTTTTTTCAAAACTTTTTAAGACAAAGAATAATCGAATTAATGCCTTATATTGTATTTAATTTCTCTTTGGAATATAAATTTATATGTATTCTTTGGTTTGCATATGTATTTTGTGGTACTTTATGTATTATGAATATGTATTGGTGTTATCTTTAATCATTTAATTAATTATGATATTATATATGTATGTATTAATATTATAAAGTAGTAAAAATACAAAAAATGGATAAAATAAGAAAATTGCATTATGGACCAATGGGAAGCTTTCAAGTCAGTTTTTGCAAAATTTTCTTATTAAACTGTAATTTGTAAAAATAATAAGATAATAATAATTAATTAATTAAAAAATTACAATTATAACAAAAATTAAGATAATTAATGATTTAGGCTTAAAATAGTGAAATAAAGAAATTATTACAAAATAGACCCAAAAATAAAAATATTTAAAAAATGTAAAAGTTTAGAAATTATTTAATCCCATTATTAAAAATAAAGAAAAATCCAATAAACAAAATCATTAAAGAAAAGCTCAAAATAATAATTAAAAAAATTTGGGCCAAAAATAAATAAATTCGTAATTGTCTAAGCCTGTAATAGAAATTGCAAGTTTTAACATTTAAAACGGACTTCGTTATGTGAAAGTACAATCTAAAAGGATAAAAATTGACTATAAGATCATAAAAGTCAGATTTAGAATGAAAAAGTTATATGTGATTAAAGAAAAAGTTCAAATTGGGAAATTATTTAAAATAAGTAAGAAATTTAAGTAAATTATTAAATAAATACTTACATAGAATAAATATTTCACTTAGATATTTATTATCTTTTATATTACTTCATTATCAAATGATCATGATAAGGATACCGATCTTCCTGCCGACCCTAATTATTCTTATGGATGAGCAAGTACTTTCGATAACTCTATACTTATTTTGTACTTATAGTTAGTGCATTTAAATTTTATATAATAATAAATTAATACTTGAGGTTTGGGATATACATGTGGTTGAATATTGCTTGTTTGTTGTGCAAAATATTGTTAAATCTAGCAATTGAAGAATTAGTTGTACGATTGACTGTTGCGTGATTTAGATGTTTTGTTAATATTGGTTGATTGCTTAATAATTTGAATTAATCACATTCGACTTATCTTATATTAAAAAGATCATGCATGTGCATAAACATTGTATTTATTATTCTGACCATCACTTTATAAGGTAATGAAGGGTTTTATAGGAATGAAGATCCCATATAATTTGATTATTTATGATTAGTACAATACATGAGCACTTATACAACAGGACTTTACTATTGGCTTTATAGTTACAACCTTTGAAACCTCACCATCAAATGTAAGGAAGTCTGCTGATTGTGCACCAACATGAATATGATAATCTGATAATGCTGTATTTAAGTAATCTCACTTGCTCGTTGTATCATTAACAGGCGAATCACCACTATTAAGTGTAGTGGAGCTAGATGCAGTATTCTTGTTAACTTTCTATAACCTAAACTTGGAAATCACAATGCTTTATTGGCCAATGAAGTCTTGCATACTCTGAAAAGTCTCATTGATAGATTTTAGATTTCCATGCATATGCTTCTTTATAGAAGCTTTCATGGCATCATTAATCCTTTTTAATTGGCGGGTCTTCGTTACTTCAGCCTACAAGCTTTTTGATACCGATTGCAGTTAAGTGAACTGAAGTGTCAAGAAATATTGGAAATGGTGGAGACTGAATGCAGTGCTCAACTAAGCTTGAACACAAATTAGCTGTAAGGAGAAATATTTTTGGATTTTCTCATGTTGTGTAACGACATAAGTTTAGTCATGACATGTAAGGAATATCTTCCTAGCAAACTGCATATGAAGCATATGTGGAAGTGACGCTTCACCTCCAATTAGTTACTCTAATAACCTATGTAGCTTGGCCTATTAATATGCTACAACCGTATCACATTTTTTATAAAACAAAGCAGGTAAAATAAAATAAGTTCTGGACCCACATCAGTTAGAAACTTCACATTAACAAAAAAAAAAAAAAGAAAAAAGAAAAAAAAAGCATAGAATTCAGTTCCCTATCTTTCTTATCAATAATACAATAATTGTGTGAAGTTTACATGAAATAAGATTCACAACTAAATATCGGGTCCTAATTTACAGTCTCATGTGAAACTAAATTTTCAATAGTCAACTTCTTGTAAGTGCATTACTATTCTTGATATATACAAAGGAATCTTGGTATTGCTTGCACTTCGAGAAAAATTGCATTTCCCCTCTGTCATGTAAAAACAGGACAGCCCTCAACAACTACTCCTTTAGCAGTTGGGCATGTAGCATAGGGACATCCATCAAGGTCATTGCCCCACCAATCAATACTGATCCCCTCCAATCCTAAACACAAATATAAAAGAACACCCATAAAAGCAAGACCAGCATCTAATGCACCTGAAAGAACATAGTTGTATTTCTTCCACAAGTCCGGTCTGTATCTATACACAACAAAACCAGACAAGAATCCCATAATAATCCATGTAGTGTAGTTAACTGCTGTAGCTGGTGGCATCATCCCTGTTGCTCCAATCAACACAGGCATGTTGATGAGTGCAATCCACTCTTGCCTAGGGAAGGCCTTGTGGGCTAACCATACTAGAAGTGGAGCTATTGCACCTCCTAGGAAAAACCAATTTATCGCTCCATAATATCCTTCATTGCCAAAAATCCTACGGGGACCAATAAGACCCCAAATGACAGAAGCATCGTAGAACACTGTATCACTCGGGCATGTCCATGGGCTGCTAGATGCAGTTGTTTCACAGATGTCAGGAATGGTTTCCATCATCCACCATGCCGTACCTAAGTAGGTAAATCCTGCTATAAGAGTCCCCACTACCTAGAGTAGAATTAGTGAACTTTTAGGTTTTACTAAGATAAGTACAATGTTTTTGCATCAGGAAAAATAACATCTAGGTTAAAATAGGACTCACTTGGGCCATGAACATTGTTCTAGGCGGAATTTTCATGTAATGGCCAAGCTTGAAGTCTTGTAGGAAGGTTACGGCTTGGTACATGCTTATATATCCATATACCTTGAAGCACATATTGGCAACTGGATATCCCGGGTAAATATACCCGATTATATACTCGGTGATGATGTTAAGACCTGGTGTCTGTAACAAGCAAGAACAAATTGTGGACAAGTCATCAAGACGGTGAAGAACATTGAGACTTGATTAATTAAGTTATGGAGATCACATGAATAACAATGTCCAGCAATGTTTACTTGCACTAATAAATAGAATTGAATTTTCTATAGGACAGCAGCCGTTTATCTATATTCCATATGAATAAAGGTGCCACTTAATTTTGTAGAAACACTCCTATGCTAAAGCTGTACAAATGGTTATACCAGCCCAATGTAGGAGATGGCCACGAGAAATTCTCAGTCAAGGTATTGCAGGCTTTATTATATATCCTCTTCAGGGTGATTTTGTAAGCAACAACTAAATAGATGAGATTTGTACATTTTATGTTACCCGGAACAGATTAAATGTGCCAAAAGCATAGAGAATATCCTTGAAAAGCGAGAGTGATTACCTGATTTGTGATGGCAGTGATGATGCCTATGGGGAGAGTGAAGAAGATTGCAATCACGCATGCTAGCAGAACACCCCACCAAGGCAACTGAAGCTGAGAATTATAATATTGGCAAGCAAAGACAGTGGCTGCAACATTCACCACCAGAATCAACCAGAACCACCACTCAGGAACCTGCTTGTACTTCCTCATCAGTTTAGTGTGTATATCTGCAGTCTTTTCTTGGAAACTCGCCTTGCTTTGGTCCCATATTTCTCTGCAATTTGTTAATTTTTTTTTTTTTCGAAAAATGCATTTTCATTTGTTAAAATTCCAAACGTGGATGCAATCTTAAAGTCATGTAAACCCTTTTCTTTTAAGTTGAAGAAGAGCATAATCTTAGTAGACCAACTAGTTCCAGATGCTTGAGATACAATATAAATTGCAAGCTAATACAGCAGCAAAATGCGTATGCATACAAGAAATAATGAATTGATGAATTCCTTATTTACAATTTGAATAGTTTTCATATGGCAGATTGGAAGTCTAAACAAGTATTTGAACTTCAAACCTTCAAGGAATATAGTCAGAGCATAAACTCTGTAAGTTGCATTACATTCATAAAGTTCCTAAGCCCTAAGAATCCATGGTTTCTTGTCAAACAAACGAAATAACCACTTACCTCCCATGGAAAAGCAGAACATGAACAGCAGTGGCAGTGAGTGCCGCGAAGCCAACCCCATATGTCATTGCAAAGAATGTGCTCAAGTAAAGAGGCCCTTCTTTCTCATAGGCAGCGATGTCAAGGTGGAAATTGGAGTCGATAATGCTTGATATGTTGTACTCTTGACCATCGGCGGTGAACAAGTCATCAGAAAATATAGGGAAGGTTTTGGCCTTATACACATTGAGCCAATAGCATATTGGTGTCAAAATATACATTACAAAAACAAATCCAACAGCAACATTGGCTGTTGCAAACCATGGACTGGCAAGAGGACTTCCGAGGTAAGCGGATATGGTGGACCAATCAATCCCAACGGCGGCAATGCCAAGCCCATAAAGTCCGGAACCGAGCTGCTGTGCAAGGACTGACGTCGGAAATATCCAGCAGATCCATGAGAGGGAAGTGAGCATTTCAAATAGGTATCCTGGGAATACATAATAAGCAAAACTGCACATGAAGGCTATCACAAAGAATTGAGTTCTGGTCACTCCACCCTTTGGCCTCTTCTCTTTCTCATGTAGAGCTCTGTCATTGTAAACAAACAATACATTACAAATCACTAGCTTGTGCTCAAGTTCTTTTGTCTTTTGATAAATGCACTAGATATCAGGACTTTCATTGGTTTTTTTTTTTTTTTTTTGTTCCCCTTTTAAGTATTAAATCATTTGTTTTACAATACTTTAATTTGGTTACTGTCGGTTAAGTTTTAACTATAAGATCTCTTTTTTTTTTTTCGGTAAATAACTCTAAAATCTCTTGTTTGCTTTGATCGTGATTTTCTTTTTGCATTTTCCACAAATAAACTAAATCAACTCAATTAATAAAAAAAAAATTCACTTAAAACATTTTCTTTTTGCATTTCCACAAATAGGCAAGATTTCAATTTGAAGCATGTATATATTTATGAAAATAATAACTTTACTTTAAATATTTTATTTAAAAAATTATCACAATTAACCTATTAATAATGTTTGTTTACAGATTCTTTTTTGAATATGGTATAATTATTATCATTTAACTTAAACTATTGGGTTCAAACGAACATTACCGATTTGTTTACCTTTCTATTTGAAGTGTTAGGTTCATTTTCATATAAACCGTACGTATGCTTATCTGCAACCGAATATCTATAAGTGCATGAGCACATGCATTTTGCTAAATTGTAGTAAAATCGAAGGTTATCTTTAATGTTAAGGAATCTCTTCTTAAAAGGATTATGTCAACATTGCACTTGAGATCCTACAGTCTTGCTTTGAAAATGAAATAGAAATTTTCGTGCTTTTATGAACTTATGGGGGGACAAATAGACAATGATTACAGACGAATTGGGATAAGGACGTGACCTAAGAAATCCCAAATAAACTGTAATCCTTTTATGGATCGTTGTAAAGCAGAAACTTCGAAATAATTGATAATAAACCGGAATGCGCCACAATCTAGAGATGGATTAATAAAACAAAATTAGAGAGCAAAGTTTCTTCTATGATTTTCATAATGATAATGATAATGATTCGGTCATATTTTGAAAATATCATAAAGCATGTTTTGATAACCCTAGGATTGGGATAACAAAAAAAAATAAAAAATGAAATAATAATAATAATAATAACAAACGAAGAAATGCTAATAGAATTAAAATATGTCCCAATGAAGTTCTGTAGCAGCTGAACTTCTTTAATTGCTTGGGACTGGATGTGCCTTTGTAACGTCTAAACGAAGTAGCGGAAGCACTCGGACACTCTTATCTACCCTGTAGATGACGCAGTTTGATTCCTCTTTTTTCTACTTGATGGAAAATGTGGACTTCGATGTCTATCATTTCCGCGATTTGTCCTTAGATCTAAAATATTGAATTATTCTGACGCTATCCCTTTATCAAAAATCAACAACAGGTTTCTTTCCTTGCATCTAACTAAGCCACGAGCCTATATCTCGAAGCAAGCTTGGATATAACCATACATCTAAGTGTCCCCCATACGTAACCTAACGAAACGGAACGATCCTCATACCACCTTATAGATCACCGATTTAAGCGCTTGGTCACCACTAAATAGATCAAACAAATTTCTGTGATAGATTCTACATACTACCCATTGACATCTGATTCTTGATGATGGAGAATTACAATCTTCCACAAAAATACTAAAAGCAGTTTTTGTTACGTTTTTTTTAAAGGTCAAAATGGTTTATATAAGGAGTCAAAAAGCATTTGCTTAAAGATTTAAAAGTCTTAACGCTGAATTTCCAATATGAATGAGCTAAGTACATATAAAAAATTATAAAAAGATGTATTTGTAATTTACCTTAAATAAAATAGTAAAATTGTTAAAATATATATAAGCATAATGTAAAAAATTTTAAGTTTCAATGAATTCAATAAAAAATAGTAATCGAATGAAAATGTGAAGATTGTGGAATTTATTTACAATTTGTATACTTTCATAAAATAAAAAAATAGAAAGACAAGACAAAAATAAAAGCAAGAGAAAGAACTTCTGCTGATTTGCAATTGCAAATTTGCATACGCCAACGACGACTATTTGATCCAATTTAACGGATAGCTCTTCCATCAGTTTCTTCTTCTTCTTCCATTTTTTTTTTTTTTTTTGTTTTTTTCACCTCAAAGCACCAATAAGAAGTTGGCCCAAGGAAAAAAGAAATCGTCTCAAAATTTTGTGGATTCATCTTTACTCGCATAAGGAGTCCGCCAAGTGAAACCATAACTAAATCTATCTATAGCCCCACACGCTGATAGGAAAGAATCCAGATACGTCACCAAAATAGTAAAACCTAAGAGCTGAAAGCCAGAAGATGACCCCACTTAAATTGTCCTTAAATTTCAATACCGACTGGACCGATCCTTCATTGAGAACAAACAGGCAAATAATAAAGCAAATTTTTCGAAACTACCAACCAGTCATCCCATACGACACGCCATATAGGACAGCGATGCTTCATGACTGTGGCTGGAGGAAAATCAAAGTGGGGATAGTTAAATCAGTAAAAAGAACCGGTTCTTAGTGTGTCCTGGTCGAGGACGGTACTGAACTGTCTTTTGATTGAAGATCAGCCAACAGAGTAACTAAACTAGGTTGCCTTTCGCTTTAAGTTTGGGATGTGCGCTATGGATTGGTATACTAACACCCTATCCCAATTGTAGGAGTTACTTGATTTTGATTGCCAGTCTTTCTCATCGTTTTGTTTAGTTTGTAATAACTGTTTTTGACGCTTAATGAATTATCTTTGGCAAAATAAATAAATAAAAAAAAAAGGACAGTGATGCTTTTTTACAATAACCAATAAGGTTTTCATATTTAGAAATGTTTTTTTATTATTTTACTTTAATAAATAAAATATCATTATTATACATCACCAATGAAATCGTACATTTTTACAATAATATGATGCCATTCCATTCCAATAGCTTATTCTTAATCACCTATATCAGTGGTTGGATTGGATTTCATAAGTATCAATACACATGGGGTATCACACTATCACCCCACCACCAACTCAAAACTCATGATATCCAATCCACCGTATCCATCGGAGTCATAATAATAGCACTCCAAAAACTTTGGTACACCTACTTTATAGCTATTCGTTTGATGAATGTCTTCTCTCTTTTGATTAATTAACTACATGTATTAAAAGTCAATAATATCTTATATGTTTAACAGTGCTATGAAAATTACAAGCCACCAGATCCTGCGCTTTTATTAAAATACATCTCGTGAGTGAATCCTGTAGACCTAATGACGAGTATACTTAAGTTTAAGAAGAAAAGAAATTGTTATATCAAACAAAATCAAGTGGGTCCTTTCGTTAGCATCAGTTGACTACTTGACTGGGTAGAAAAAGAAGTGGGATCTCTCAAATATCCTCCATAAACTATTAGCTAGTTAGACTTAGATAAAGATAGATTATATAAATTCTTAAAATATCATTTCATATTTATATTATTTTTTCAAATATGCAAGTAATCACTAAGCTCTCCTCAAAACCCGAATGCTATGATTCGTATGTATGAAATTGGTGGAAAGTAATGGAAATAGAATAAAACTTTTGGAAATATTGTATTTGGGTGTTAAAAGGTGAGGGTGGAAATAGGTAGAATTGAAAGAAATTGATGAAAATATTTCTATTTTTAAAATCACTTAGTTTTTCTCTACAGAGAGAAATGAATGGAAATCAATCGAAATTATAAAAATAAAACCTTAAAAGAAAAATAAAATATATAAAGTTATAATGATATTTTGGCTCATTATTAATAATATTTCTTTTCATTTCCTTCTATTTCATCTTATTAATCCAAACAAGAAATAAACACTATATTTCTTTTCATTTGCTAAGATTACTAAACACAGTGGAAAACTGTCTCAAATAATTATAAACAGGACAATTGTTAGAGTTCAGCGATTATTGTGACGTGTTTATATATATATTTGGAAATTTTAAGAGATTTAATTAGGAATTGCAAATTTCAAGTATTTACCTGAACAAAGAGACTTGAACGAGGTTAGCAGGCCACCACATAGCTGCTGGTTCAACCAAGTATTTTCTGAAAATGCCAGCCCATCCAAACCCCAACACCTACCATTCAAAACCCATCTAAATAATATGAAGACAACCAATACATATAATTAAAAAAAAAAAAAGAAACAAAAATAAAAATCTTATAACTTACTTGTGTTGTTATGACAACAATCATGGACACGAAAAAAGTAATGTGCTTCTTATAAAACACTTTGACAACCGTAATAACATGTATAGCATAAACCGTCCCAGCGCCAGAATTAGCGAAAATAGTGATCAAAACATGTTCTTTAACATTAAACGGCCCGGGATTCAGCGTAAACTCCCAACGTCTTCCCTTGAAGAACACCCTGTCGGTGATTTTTGCGGCCATGAGTTGTCCGAGGGGCACAACGGCAATCTGGGCCGAGATGGCGGTAATTGTGAGTGGCTCGGTTCGATACCAGAAGAACTGGTTAAGGAACGATAAGAGCACACATGATAGGGTTCCTAGGACCCACATACGAAATGTCAGTACAGGAAGAGATGGATCGTCGGTTGTTGGTACTGTGAGTGCAACCTGTGGAACCGGGGAGTTCTCCTCCGGTTCGACTTCGTTGGAGGATGAAGACGACGGATGGTAATCCCTTTCTTCATTTTTCGATACTGCAAAACAAGAGTTAACACCATATGAACATTGTGCATAAAAGACAGTTCGAATGTTTGATCGGAGTATAAAAAATTATATGATATTATGAATTGGGTTGTGTGGACTTACTTAGAGGGGTAGTGATTTCATGGTCCGATACTTCTTCCATTGTGTTGTAAATGGTTTTTTCACTGTTTTGGGTGTGGAATCAGCAACACAAAGAGGAGATTCTGAGAAGATTCATATCGTTTTATATACAGATATTGTATTGATGTTTTTACTGCATTAAAATTGACTGGGTAGAGTAGAGTTGTAGTTTTGACTGTTTAAACCCAGTTGGCGTTATTGAGTTAAGGTTAATAATATAACGGAATGGGAAGTAGATATAAATTGTTCTTCTTAGGCAGAGTTGTTTGTTGTTGGCTAGCTGATATGACCCACGTGCACGATGCGGTTGATCGTTGACCCGTTTTCAGGCTTATTCTTACAGTTTTTTACGTAGCGTTGAAAGGAGGTTGGAACATGGTACCCCTAAGAAAACTTATTTTTATTTAATTTTTTTTATTGAATAAAGCAAGGTAAAATATCATTACTTTACAACAACCAAAAAATTAGCTGTTCATGTGCTTACACTCAAACTGGCGACCTTATGACCCCAATCCGTTAGCAGCCGGAGTTTACTCCCTTTCATAGAGCCCTATTTACAAGTATTATTCCTAAACAAAGGTAAATTAACATTAGTGTCCCATTCATAAGCTTAACTCATTTTTTCAATTGACAATCTTAATTTTAAAAGTGTCAATTCAGTACTTAAATTTTACCTATTTTTATATTGAATTATATGAACTTTGCTAATCTTTTTAATTAAATACTTGAACTTTATTCATTTTTACAATAACTGCATAATTTAGGAATTATAAATGATTTTGAAAATTTTGTAGGTAATAAAATGATACTTTTAAATTGAAAAATGATAAAATTCAAGTACCAAAGTGAAGCAATCAAGTGAAATTCAACGAAAGTATTTATCTTCCTCTATCTCCTCTACAAGTTTTATCAAGCAATCAGCAATTGAATTAATTTTTTTTACCGTATGCTCCAACTTCACATCTTCAAAGAGCTACAATTTTGCCTACAAGCATGATGTGCCCTAATAAATCACACAAAATTAAAGGTTATTTAATTACCCTAAACCCTAGTCAATTGATTAATCTCTTTTTCTCTCTCCCTATGCAAACCACTTATTCATAGCTATTTTAAAACATTCATTTTCTCTATTCCATTATTCACCACCAAGTTTCTTTTTCCCTAGGCAATACATTTCATCAAGGTAATCCTTTCTTCAACTAGCTAATTCCTCTCTGTTCCTGTTGATGGTCACCCTTCAGTCCAAGGCTTTAAAGGCCTAAACTTACCTAAGAGCTCGATTAGTATGGTGTTAGACTCCTCTCAACACAAATGAAAATCAACTTGACACATGCCCTAGCTCTACTTACCTAGCTTAGGTTGAATCTTAAGCACTCTAAAAGTCCTTTTCAATGGTCATTAAACTTCACTTTTGGGCAACAGGGAGAGAGCTCGCCTCCCACTCAAGGTAGCTTTTGGGGAGCTCGCTACTTGGTAAGTTGAGCTCACCCCCCTCTTCTCACCTATCTTTCTCTCTCTTCATTAAATGCCAAATGACCATCTAACGTACAACCTACAAACTAGCTGCTAAGCTAAGATAGTCACCATCTACTAATGAGACCAAACCATCCTCTAGCTCCTACCAACCAACAGAAGAGTGGAAGTTTTTTCTACTATTGACATCACCACCTCCTTAGATTTCATTCTATATAATCCTCTCCTACTTTGTGTCTAAATAGATAAGCCCCCTTAATCTATAAATACAAATGTGAGCCAATAGGTAAAGGATCTTAGAACCTCTTGGTAACTCTTTTAATTTACTTACTTTTATACTCTCTAGAACTCAAATACTCTTTTAGTTAACTTAAGCGTCAGAGCACCTTCATTGGCAATGCCATAAGGAGCTTTTTGTAGGTATGCCGCTACTTACAACCAATGGACCATAGAGAGTTTACCTAGGAGTTATATTAATGATATCCACTATCACCATTTAATGCCCATCGTAAGGGTAAACCCATCATCATGGTTAACCATACAAGCATACATCCTCACTAACACTCCCAGGTGATGGTGAACAAACGACAATAACACCACTATTGCTACAGACGGAGCCACAACCAAAAGAGATGGAATAGATGAAGGAGATGTTCCATGAGTTAATGGAAGCTAAACGGAAAAGTACTCAAAGAAAATGTTGACTTAAGGCAGAAATTAATAGCCACTTAGAAGCTAAAGGAAAAGGCTAATCTTGATGACAGGATCAATCTCAAAGATACATCTACTAGCTCTGCTAGTCAATCCAGTAAGCGCCTTAAGTGCTGACCTACTCACTTATAGCAAACTCTACGTGCATACACGACCGTGTTTAGCTCGAGCATCATCTACTCAAGGAATTGCACAATTGGCTAAACACCACTTGTAGCAAGGCTCTTTATGAAGGTATATTATTGGGTACGAGCTAGATACGAAAGCACCTTTCCCTCGAGCACTTGCCAAATCACTTGGAGGAGATGAATGTCCAAGAACTTGAAGATCAAATCCAATGTGCTTCTAGCCTACGTGATCAGAAGTGTCTTAAGTCTTCTATTAGATAATCAAGTGTAGTGGCGAGCAAAAGCTTGTTCACCCCAACCATACTAGAAGAAACTCTTCCATAAGGCGTACAGCTCCTTACTTGAATACATATGATGGTATAGGTGATTCAAATGACTACCTTGTACATTTCCACACAATGATGAGCCTATACAACTTTTTTGATGCCATCAAGTGCAAGGCATTTCTAAGCATACTCACCAAAGTAACTCTGGTATGGTTAAACTAGCTTCTAGGTGGTTCCATCTACTCTTTCCATACCTTTTCCACTAAATGTCAACAACACTTCCTTAGTAGCAAGGTGCTGTGTATGGACTCATCCATGTTATACAACGTATATCAATACTCAAACGAGACCTTGTGAGCTTACCTTGAGTGCTTTAATTGCGCCAAGCTCCTCATTCCTAAGGTAGAGAGTGGAGCAACTCTCCGGGCCATCATCTATGGCCTAGAGCTGATAAGAATCAAACCACTGGACCTTTGATCCAAGCCCAAGCTCGAGGGCTTAAGAGTATGGCTAAGAGAATTCTCTTGTACCAACCTGTGCCTAATGAGTTCGAGCTATATCAATTTGCTAACCTACTACCTTATCCAAGTCGAACCCTCCTGTACCTATTGATTGTCTCCAATTGTCAACCCGAGGAGCACTCGAACAACAACTCTATTCAACCAGTCACCAACTTGGCCAACACGAATCTAAGTTATCCAAAGCATGTCCAAGTTGAATTCACCTAAAGTAAGTCTTTAGCCTAGCTTAGCACCTTTACTTAATAGTAACCCAACTAGCTGTACAATTTTGTCTACTTTGCTAAAAGCGCTACCAATGACCACTAACCACATGTTTAGCCACCATATGATGGAATCTATAGTACAGACTGTACACTTTCTTGATTTTTTTATTTATACCCTTTTATATTCCTTGTACCTTATTTAAGACATTAACCTTTTACTCTTTTCCATTTTTGGTAATTTGACCTAATGTTTCAAATATAAATATCCATTTGTACATTTTAGCCACAACAAGTCTTAACATACAAAATATAATAAACTTTCTTTGTGAGCATCTTCTTACTTGCTTAGTTTACTTTATCCTAACCTTTAGGTAAGACTAGGTGGCAAGTACCCTTATTAGATTAACTATGCATCATATCGAGTTGATTTGTGAGTCCTCGAAAGTTCCTAGGTATGTCATATGCTTGGAGCTTATCATAGGTTTTGCTTATTTACTTCTCTTTTCATGCATTCCCATCTTCATTTTAAGCTTTTCGATAAGCTTGAACCCATCTTTGATACAATCAACCTTATCTATTCTTAGCGCAACCTTATCATCTTGGTATCAATGAGGAGGTTTGTAGTAGGTAAGTTAGTATTTAGCTGTGATTGTTATTATGTCATGTGTAGTGTTACTGTGAAAGTATATGTGTGGCTACATGAAGAGTTGATAGTAAAAAGTGGAGGCAGTGTTGTTTGTTCTATAGATGATAGTGGAAGACTTTATTCTACTCTGTTTTAAGCCTTTAGAAATAGAGCAAGCCTTAGCTAAACATTTCTATCCTTTTGAGGTAGTTATTATGTTAGTAGTCTATGATAAAGTCTACTTGAATTTGGGTATTCAAGAGGAGAAGTGAAGGTGTAACCTAAGTGGTTTCAAAATAGTATGTATTGGTTTCTTGGAATATTGAGTCTTTAAGTGTTGCTAAAGTTTTGCTAAGAAAATAGTATTGGGTTGAGGAAAAGAATGACTAACTTGAGTGTAAACATTGGTATTGAAGATGATAATAGTAGTGTTGTCTATAATGACCGACAACCCTAAAATACTCCTAGAAGCACAAGTGAACGAATCAACAAAATGGTTCACTAGATAGCTGATCTAACTAGAGCTGTCTATACACTATCTTTCTAACCTATTACTATTGCTTAGAACATTCCTTAAGCCATTCAACCTATGAGGGGACAAATCCTAGCTTAACAAATTTAAGGTAGGGGAGTAGAAGAACGAGTGTGAAGGAGAATTTACTTGGGCAAAGAAGATGAAGAGAATGAAGTAGAGGGGTATGTTGAAGTAGAAGAGCGAGCTTGAGTATACCAAGCTACTAACCTTGTGAAGCTTTAGATCCTAAGCTTTAGTAGTTCTGGAGATGCTAATGATTACCTTGACTAGGAAGAGAATGTAGAGCAAGTCTTTGACAACTACCATTATGAGAACAGTGAGAAAATGAGAGTTGTTGCTATCAAATTCTCAAGTTATGCTACAATTTGGTAGAGAAATTTCCAAACCATGAGAAAGAGAGAAGGATATAATGAGGTTAGCACTTGGCTCGAGATGAAAAGAGTTCTTAGAAATAAATTTATGTTAGAAACTTACTTACAGGATACTTTTGCATGACTTTAAGAGTTAAGGCAAGGGAGCCAAACTATTGATGGATATGTGAGGAAATTTTAGATGCTCATGATTTATTGTGAAGTTAATGAGTTGTTAGCTTGAACAGTATCCAAGTTCCTTACTGGGTTAAGGAATGATATCTGAGATGTAGTGGATCTTCAATAGTTTACTACATTAGATAAGGCTATAAGAATATCCTAGCGTATGGAAAGACAAAGGAGAAATAGACTGATCGAACCTTAGATTAACTGACTTGCTCAAAATGGTAGTGGAACTTTACAAGGTATTGATTTTAACAGGAGGACTGATGCTATATCCAAGTAGAAGGGTTACGCTACCTACTAGGAATTACCAAAAAGGTCCTACGAGAATGGATAAGGGTCTGGATGAAAGACAAGTCAGATCAAGTACTTTAAGTGTTAAGGGTTTATACACATGACTGCTTAGTAACCAAACAAGCGAACTATGATCATCAAAGGTGATGCCCCGAAGGTTGAAGTGAATAGTACTGACGAAGAGCCTAAAGAGAGAAAAGAAATGGATAAAAATGTTGAAGGAAATGAGGAGTTGGTCAAAGAGCAGGCATTTGCTAAAGACTTAGACAAGCTAACCATGGTTATCCAATGTACAATGAGTATTAAACCCTTCACCAAAGAGGAGTATAGAGATAATTTGTTTCAGATCACTTGCAAGGTGAATGAGTAAGTTTGTGCACTCATTGTGGATAGTAGGAGTTGCACCAGTATTGCATCTACTTATTTAGTTCGAAAGTTGAAGCTACTGACCTTATCATACCCACAACCCTATAAACTACATTAGCTAAATGAGAAGCGAGCATTGCATGTTACCTAACAAGTGCTATTGTTGATCTCAATATGGAACAATTTTGATGAGAATCTATGTGATGTGCTGCCTATATACACATCCTATGTACTATTGGGAGGACCTTAGCTATTTGACCAAAGGGTCATCAAGTTAAGTGAGTAAGTTGTAAGCTGCATTAGCTTGAGGATTAAATAAAGCTTTGATTTTAAGTCAAGTCGAGCTCTAAAAAGCCATCAAGTTTGACATGCCAACCTATATATTGGTTGAGAAACTATTAGGGTTGAAGGAGTAAGTTGTGCTACCTAAGGGAACCTAAGAACTATTGGGTAAATATGCCAACCTATTGCCCAAGTAGTTGCCCAAAGGATTACCCTCTTTCCGAAGCATTAAAAACTTCATTGTCTTGATACCTAGTGCTACTCTGCCAAACAAACCAGCTTACCGAATGAGCCCCAAGTAAGCTACCGAACTCTAGAGATAAGTGAGTGAGCTGCTAGGAAAAGGTTATATGAGAGAGAGAGAGAGTATTAGCCTATGCAATGTACTTACATTACTTGTGCCAAAGAAGGATGGCACTTGGCAAATGTATATAGATATTAGAGTTATGAATAAGATTACAATCAAGTATAGGTATCTTATTCAAAGGCTAGATGACATGCTAGATGAAGTAAGTGGTGCTAGAATGTTGAGCAAGATTGACTTAAAATCAGGTTACCATTGGATTCATATGAGGCAAAGTGATGAGTAGAAGACTGCTTTCAAGACCTGACATGATTTGTATGCATATATGGTAATGTCGTGTGGATTATCAAACGCTTTGAGCACTTTTATGAGAATGATGAATCATGCCTTGAGAAACTTGATTGGGAAGTTTATAGTATTTTACTTTGATGACATCCTTGTTTATAGCAACAACCTGCCAAGCCATATTGAAAATCTCTGAGTAGTCTTTGATGTTCTCCAAGCAAAGAAGTTATTTGGTAATATAAAGATGTTCTATTTATGTTAGGAAGAGGTAATCTTCTTAAGGTATGTAGTTAGTAGAGGACAATTGAGAGTTGATGAAGAGGAAGTTCGAGCTATTGTTAAGTAGCCAACCCTATCCTCTTATGCCGAGGTGAGGAGCTTCCATAGATTAGCTTCCTTTTATCAACAATTTGTTTAAGGCTTCAATTTAATAGTGGTACCCCTAATTGAGTTGACAAAAGAAGAATTTAGAGTTAAAGTAGGAAAAGAAAGAAGAGAGGAGTTTTATCAAGGTGAAAGAGAAGTTAATATCTACCTTAGTCTTAACTTTGCTTGATTTTGAGAAAGTGTTTGAGCTAGAATCCGATGCACCAGGTGTCGGCATCGGAGTTGTGCTAATGCAAGAAGGCTGACTTATTGCCTATTATAGTGAGAAGCTTGGGAGAGCACAATTGGACTACTCTGTATACGACAAAGATCTCTTGGCATTGATCTAAGCTCTTTATCTATGGCAACACTATCTTTTACCAAAAGAATTCGTCATATACACTAATCATGAGTCCTTAAGAAATTTGAGGAGCCAATCAAAGCTATTGAAGAGACAAGCCTGATGGATTAAATTCTTAAAAGGATTCAATTTTGTGATTAAGTATAAGTAAGGCAAGGCTAACATAGTTGTTGACACCCTGTCTAAAAGACATGTTCTTCTCATTGAATTGTAGACCAAGCTCTCAGGTTTTATGAGTATTAAAGAACAATATCAATGTGAGCCCCATTTTGGACTCATATAGAAGACGACTAATTCATTAAGAGAATTATTAGTAAGAGAAGCTCATAGTGGAGGACTTTCTGAAAAGTTTGGAGAGAGAAGGACATATGAACTACTGAATGTCATGTTCTTTTACCCTAAAATGAAGTGAAATGTACACCATGTGATTGAAGGTTGTGCTACTTGCAAGAAGGCTAAGAGCTAAGTTGAATAAAGGATAGCAATGCCTTTGCCAGTCCCAACCAGATAATAGGTTAACCTAAGCATAGATTTTGTCCTTGAATAACCTTGAATTACTCGAGACAAAGACTCTATTATGGTCATTGTGGACAGATTCAGTAAGCACACTTTGTACCCTGTACTTACACTAATGATACTTCGGCTATTGTGTCATGTTTTGCAGAATGCATCAACTGTCTTGTTGTATATCACAACTGCTTATGATAGCTTATGGCCCATCACTCTCATAGTTAGTTAGGATATACAAAGCTTCCATATAACTAATACTTAAATAATAAACATTTTATTAATTTACTTTAAAGTTATCTTACAATACACGATGAAGCTTGAGGCAAAACCACGTTTTGTTACCGAGAAAATTTTTTGATTTCATATTCCTTCCCTTAGCTTCTTGTCTTAAAAACCTACCAGTGGAACCCTAAGCATAGTGTTAGGTACATCTTTGGAACCTATAATAAGCTTATAAGGGTATAAGCAAAATCACAGCTCAATAAGTAGCAAAGAACCCGCATTATACTTAAGCAAGCAAGAACAAAAGAATCCTTTAAAGTGAAATGCAACATAACAAATGCAATCTACATGACGTTGTTTGGATCATCATGAAATTAGATAAATTATGCCCACTCTAATCTAGGTTTCAAAGAGTTTCCATAATAAAATGTTCTCACACCAAATCCAAACTTGTATAATAGATCTTTAATCCTCCCTAAACCACTTGGGACTATCCCTGGATAGCTTTTACCAGTACTGTGGCCTCCTCTCTAATCAAATAGTTTAATATGGTTAAAAGAAAATATAATCTCACTAAGTGGTTGGTATTTGATGGAGACAAAATGAAAATATGCAAGGGATGCAATGTATGTCTAATTTTTTATGTCAAGTAGATTCTTAAAGTCCAGTTTAAATTAGTGATCAAACAAATATCACAAACTACGATATTGTAATTTAAATACACAATAAACACACCAAACAAGTAAACTCAATTATTGAAATCATATTTTTATTCAGATACATCACATATGTATAAATAGTTCTTAGATATAACCAAAAACAATATAATGAATTATAGTTCCTTGTTATAACAATATAACTACGATAAAGCAAGCCAACTTACTTGATATGTGGATGTCTTATATACCTAAAAGTAAAAAAGGAATTTACTAACTAAGTTAGTATGGTATAACCCCCTTAATCGTATCACTAAAAATTGCATATTTTGGTTTCTTGATTTGAAATTCACTTGATATGGCAATATTTTAAGTTCAAAAGTTAAATCTAACTTACTGAAATATAATGAGAATGTGGAATTATAAATCTACCATGCTAGATCCTATCTGCTTAGTTGAGTTCATATAAACCTTGCAAAAGAAAAACAAATAAAGTAATGAAAATGAAATCTTCAACTAAAATCTAAAATCTAAAACCTAAAACTAAAACCATTTCACTTGCAAGCATCAAAGTCCATAAGATAAAACATTAAGACTACTAGGGCTATTCCCTTGCTAATAAAAAAGATACATAAAAAAGAAAATAAGACAAAACTCATTAGCAAATCACATAGAAGTCTATGCACTTGCCAATCTTTTTCTTTCAAATCTTCCTCCTTAGGTGGTAGAGGTAGAGGTGTAAGCATAAATTGAGCTGCAAACATGTCCACAAACTGGTCAAATCATGTAGAGAATCTATTTACATTCCTCTCCACTTTGACAATCCTCCTTAGCTATGAACTAGCTGCTTTAGAACTTGACACTCCATGATAACTTGGGGGTAATGGTAGTTCATCCTCATCCTCCTCCATATGATTGGGCTTCTTTACTTTGTTTTTTCCTCTAAGCACCAAACTCATTCTCCTCAAAGAATTAAATGTCATCGGTTCTGTATGGTGCTCTATATGAAAGTCTTGCAACTCATAAAAAATCCCTAAACTCTTCATCAAACGAGTGATATACAGTCCATGACAGATATCCCTAACTTTAGCATCACTCGCTTGACAATGGAAGAAAAATACCAACATGATTCCCAAATGAATCCAATATCTCTCAACCATGCTATAGAGATACATGGTATACATAGAATTGACAACCCCTGTATTGTCTCCTCAATGAGATAAGTTATGACTAAGCACCTAATATACATACCTGTGAATTGGATTCCTTAACTTGGATGCCTTAGACTTCTTTAGTTTATATACCTGACTATTACTTAGCACTTGCTAATACCCTTGATTAGTAACAACTTGAGGTAAAATTACTGCCAACATTCTATACTTTATAGTCCTAGTGTAATTCTCATCAATTCAATATCTTATAACATACTAATTTACTGATCAATTGAACATACTTTAACATAATCGCATTTAGGGGTTATGAATATATCCATTTTCATCTTTTCTTTGTTAATTAAATTTACATCATTTTAATTAAATTTACATCATTTCAAATTGGTAAATTTTATAAATATAAGTATTTTAACAAATTTCCACTAGAAAAACACTAATTTAGTCTTTGAATGCTTCTTAGGCACAAAAGGGTAAGAAATCATTTTGATAAATTGACATGCTTTGCTCTAGATCACCTAAAGAATGCATGAGAGGTAAGAAACCATACATGCCTAGATTTGGTTTATAATATTGCAAAAATTATTCAAAAATGAAGAGATAAACAATATAGTACATCATAATTTGAAGATAGAACATAGTAGATGGGAGAAACAATACTCTAAATTCAACATCATAAGGATAGAGCCATAAATTTTATCTGGAAGAAGGGTATCTTTTACCTTCTCTATTTGAGTTTGTAAGGCTCAAAGAAGGACTTGCCGCATTCATTACGTATTGAAACCAAAATGAGTAAGAATCGAGTAAGAAACTAACGTTTATAGTGTGTAGTTCGAACAGAATCTTACTCTTGAATGATTTTTGACACTTAGAATAGAATTTTAATAGACCTTAGAACTCCTAAATGGCGTGAAAGTGATTACCCCAAACTGGAACTTTGTTTCTCCTTAAGTTTTTAAATGAAAGATCTTGTCGAATATATATGATGGAAAATCAAGATTAGATGGTAGATAGGTTAGGGCATGGGGGTTAGAGCGCATTTTGATTTTCGTTTAGGTATGGTTTAGAGAAGGGAATGGAAGATTAAGTGCTTAAGGAGTTGAGCTTGCATGGGGAATAAAGTATGCATGAGCTTTTATAGGTTATTGATGCTAATTTGTTTTCAATTTGAAGAAGAAAAAATAAATGGCGTGTTTATGAGGTCTTAGGCGTGATTATTGAAGGGATTAAGAAGAAAGTCTCAATTCTTGAAAGCAAAAATTAATTTATTGGTCTTTGTGTCCAACATGTGTTTTATATATTACGTAGTTATAATGGTACTAACTAATTATCTAGATAAATTTATATACAATTATTATTTCATTATAGCATAAGCTTAATCTTTAAATATATCTGTAGCTCTAATTAAATATCTTATTACTTAGGTGAGAAGTAATATCATAGATACATATTATTAATATAAGATTACACATTACAAGGTAATACATGGTTGTTTAATTATTTAGTCTTTAGTATGTATAAGAACATTATTTTAATTAATTAACCAGATTTACCTTAAATGCATGGGTCAAATACACACACATGTATATTCTCACATGTGTATGTGTGTGTGTGTATATATATATATATATATTTATTTATTTATTTTGTTGTTGTTGTTTTTTTTAAGTAGAGCACAACTAGACCTAGGGTCGAGTCAAACTCAACCCAAACTCACCGGGTTAAGGGCTTAGTCCCTCTTGAATCGAGATCGACCTGGCTTAAGTTAGTTTCAGGCTGGTTTACTCGGCCCAGTAGTTCAATAGGTTAGTTTTCGACTGATGAATAGCTCTTTTTTTTTCTTACAATTAGAAAAAAAAAATATTTTTTTATCTTTAATTTTTATCTGAAAAAAAATAACCAGTAATAAATCACAAGAATTTAAAAGCTTGACTATTTCACTCTATTAATTATTGGGCACTACGATTAATGATTTGTATTCTATTAATTGTTGGGCACAATATTAATAATTTGCATTGTCAATAATATATAATTATTATTTTTATGCTCACAATTACTGAATTGAGTAAGTAAATCTCTTTTTATAGGAAATATCTCAAGAAAAGCTTATCAATATAATCAATATGAGATTTAATTTGTGATAGACAATGCTCGTTGTACTTTTTTATTATTTTAGAGGAAATTGTAGAAAACAATATAATCCATATGGGAGTTGGATTAATATTATAAAAAGAATAGCATCTATCTAATATTTATAATACACTTGTCATTTTATATTTAGCATAAATATATTCCTTATAACTTTTAATAGTAATAAATTATAAATTTACTTCTTTTTTTTGGTGGTTTTTTGTTTTTTGTTGAAAAACTGTTTAGTGCTTAAAGTAATATATTTTATACTATAACTATCTACTTTTATCAATATTAAAATATACGATTTTTAATAATTGTTATAAGAACTTAGATATAGTATTTAATCTCGATATTAACTTTTAAATATAAATAATAATATATATTTAATTTTATTTTATATTTTAATTAGAAATAATATTTAAATTTAATTTATAAGAAACTTTATTTTTTTCATTTTTTTTATTTCTAAGTCGTAACCGACGGGTTGAATCGCTAATTCTTTCGACTTGGGCTTGGACTTACCAATTCAATGGGTCTAATATATTGAATCACACCAACCCGCCAAACTCGACGGATCAAGCTATGGTTTAAGCTTGTGACTCATGAATCCAAACCGATTCAGTGAACCGCCAAGCAAGTTTCAATCCGGTTCACAAGTTGAATCCGATCCTTCCCTAGGTTTAAGCACAACATTGAATGTGTGCATACAGGTGTAGGCGCAATTTAATATTAGAACATATCAGATTTCTTCGATTTGGCTAGGTTTGTAATTTAATACTTTAATTGGTAGAGTCACTAACGAAGTTCGTTATGGTTGCCCTCGTGAACAATTCTTAGTATCAAATTTAAATTAGAGTTATAATTCCTATATCTGTCGGAACTACAGTTAATTGAATACTTGATTAATCATCAAAGTATCCCATAAGCAGAAATTTGTTTATATGTCATTAAAATTTCTATATCTTAACCACTGCTCTAGAACCTTTCTATATTTGAGATATAACCCTCGCGAGCATTCCCAAATTTTCGGATACTAAAGATCTTCCTATTATTGAAATAATTATCTTGAAGTTCTTTATTAGGAGATATCTAACTTATGGGGGCTTTCACTTTCATTCTTTGTCTTCAAAATTCATCCTTAGTCCTTTCATCTCGAATTTTCAAATATTCAAACCGATACTTTTCAAATTCTTCCTCGGTTAAAATTTGGACTAGCAAACATATTTAACTTATAGGGGCTTAGAGTTGTCATATAATTAATTAGCTTACTAATATGTTTTTCATCCATACTATTAAAGTGAAATCTTTTTTTTAAACTATTATTAACTAATTATTTAATATTTTTAGTATTTAAAATTATTCAGTTATCTTTGTATCTTGTCAACTGTCATATGCAAAGTAACCATATACACCCATCACTTTACACATTATCTTTTAACACATTACTTGCACCTTCGGCTGTATTTTCAGTTTATCTCACGTTATTTGCACGCTTTGCTGTATTTTCAGTTTATTTTGCATAATATCACATGCATTTATAACTTTGTAAGACCATTTAAAGTTGGAGATTTTTTAAAACAGTAAGGTTTCATCTCTTTCAACTAAATTGAAGTTTGTGAATTTTTTTTAAATGATGCTCAATTTAATTTTTGTACACATAACACAAGTATATGATTGCTAGTTATTTTTCATGTGTATAAGATTTATGAATTGAACTAAATAAATAACGATTAATTATATTGCTCTAGCTATTTAAGAACGCTAAGACTTTCTTGAGCACTACACTTTTATGACCATTTTAATTAGAGAGATAGAATAGAACAAGTATTTCCAAAATACTTTCAATTACTTTATTTACTTAAAAATTAACAGTAAAGTTTTACTTCGATTAACACTTTATTTCCTCTCTTCAGGAATAGTTGTTATCTTTTGTAAGAAGATAATTTTTATTTCTTCTTAAAGAAAATAAAAGATTCACATAATGTGATTATTATGACCTCAATTAAGTCATAAGTTGATGAAATTAAACTTGTAAAAGCAAATATATATATATATATATATAACATATATAATATTTTATATATAGAACATTATAGGTTGTGTATGTTGCTATATATATATATATATGTTTATATACATACATATAAACATATAGAGAACATAGATTATATATATCTTTCATATGTATAAAACATATATATAATTTATAAGACAAGCCATATGTGACAAGTACCTATGCATTAGGGAAAAAAAAAAAAGAACAAACTTTGTATAAATATGATACATTTTGCATTAAAAGAGAAAAAAAAAAAAAAGAAGAAGAAAGGAGCCAAGAAATTGCACATGTTATATATTAGAATAAGAAAATTAATTAACTTTTTGAACAAATAAGGGCATACCGATTTGTTTTTGTTATATTTTTATCTTAATATTATAATTAATAAGTAAAAAATAAAATAAAATAAATATTCTTTATAATAGAAATTTATACGAAATAACCACTAAAATATAATTTTTAGCTTATTTTGGATAATAATCAGCTTTTCGATTCTTTGTTCATTTTATTTTAGAAAGGAAATGAAGTATCGGTAATTTTGACAACTTTTATGTATTAAATACCGAAAAAAAAATTGTAGAATAATATTCTGCGTATTTGGTATTTTGGTAATCACACGTATGGTACGGATGCGCATCACGGGTTATAATAAATACCTCAGTACAGCTGGGTTACCCCTTTCTCCCTCTCTCTCTCTCTCTCTCTCTCTCTCCAACTTTTCCGTACCTCAAACACCACCGTATGGCCACCACAACGTTTCTCTCCACCGCCATTGCCACCAAATCCTCTATCTCCGCCCTTAGACCACCCAAAACCTCTTCCTTCTCCTCCTTCTCATTTAAAACCCTAACCCCATTTTCTCCATCCAAAACTCTGCCCCATCTAAAGTACTTCTCCAATCCTTCCAATCTCTCTCCTCTTGACACCACCACCTCCACCTCCTCCTACTCCTCCTCCATCGACGTCACTCCCCATGCCGCCTCCCTCAAATCCCGCCTCCACAGCGGTGAAACCCTCTACGGCCTCTTCCTGCTCTCATTCTCCCCAACCCTTGCTGAGATCGCTGGCCTCGCCGGCTACGACTTCGTGGTCATCGACATGGAACACGGTCCAGGAGGAATCTCCGAGGCTCTCCACTGCCTCCGTGCGCTTGCATGGACCAACACCCATGCCATACTGCGGCTGCCGGAATCTTCTGCTACATGGGCTAAAAAGGCCCTAGATCTTGGGCCTGACGGGATCATGTTTCCGATGATTGAAAGTGCCAACTCAGCTAAAGAAGCGGTGTCGTATTGCCGGTTTCCGCCGAAGGGTGTCCGTGGATCGGCACATACGGTGGTTAGGGCTTCGAATTATGGAATTAACGAAGGATATTTGGAGAACTGTGAAGATGAACTATTAATTATGTGTCAGGTACTCTTTATTTTTCCTCTTTTGGTGTACTTAATGTTTTTGTTCAATTCTGGAAACATTTATCTTAATAGTAAGACTTGATGCTCTATTTTTTTTTTTTAAAAAAATAATTATTGGGTATTTGATACATGCATGTATATCCTTCAAGTGTAATTTTAATTTTCCTAAATTGAAAAATTTTATATGATTCTCGAACTACGTTAGCACTATTTTTGAATTGCATTTATTGGTGTGTATTTCATTTACTTATTCCGGGGAATAGCATTCAAATTACTATTGTTTGCCATTTGCCACGGTCCTAGTGTTCTATAACTTTTGTTAGGAATTCGATCTCGATGTACCCATTGAAGCGTCTGTAAATTAGTACATTAGAAGATACAAATTGAACTAAATAGAAAAATTTAAATCTTCTGTATTTATCGGGAAAGTTTTATGTTTAAGAAATTATTGTATTAAACGTCCCCGATTCAACAAATGATTTGATGATGTTGCAATGCGAATTATCAGGTGGAATCAACGGAGGGAGTGAAAAATGTGGAGAAGATCGCAGCCGTTGATGGGGTAGACTGCATTCAAATGGGGCCATTGGATCTAAGTGCAAGCATGGGGTATCTATGGGACCCGGGGAACAAGAAGGTGAGAGAAATGATGAAAGCAGCTGAGAAAGGAGTGTTGGAGTCAAAGTCGAAGGGAGGGGACGGTGGGGCCTACTTGGCTGGGTTCTGTATGCCGTTTGACTCACCGGAGGACCTGAGGAAGAGGGGTTATCACATGGTCTCAGGTGCAGTGGACGTGGGGTTGTTTAGGAGTGTAGCCGTGGATGATGTGAAGAAGTTCAAGATGGGGTTGATGGATCGGGGGTCTGATGATGAGGGAGAGGACCACGGTAAGGATGCCGATGAGAAGTACTGGAGTGAGTGAAAAACAAGGATCTTCCCCCGTTTGTTTTCCCCCGGTTTTCATTTTGCTTCAGCCCTCGGGGAAGAGATGAGAGAGAGAGCGGTGGTTCAGATCTCGTGGTTTTCATTCCTTGTGCTTGTACTAGCAACTAAGCAGTTTATTGGGGGTTTAGGTTTTTATTTTCTGCTACGTCCATAGAATTACTGTTGTCCATGATGTGCATTTGTATTAGGAAGATACATATATGCAATTTGGTCATAAAATACTGCCGATCAAGAAGGATAAGAGTTCGGTTATGTAAAATTGAGTTGGGAGGGCCTTAATTTGTACGTTAATGCACCTACGGTATATATGCCTTGATATATTTTTAGTTTTTCACGTTATTAAGTTACCGTCAATAAATGCCACGTGGCATGATATCATTGGTCTTAAAAAAGGACGAGCAGTTTATGTATCGATAATGCATGTGCATGTAATAAAAGTTCGTAGAAAATAAAAACTTAAATTTATATTAGTAACTAATAGTTTTTACAAATCAAAGACGCATAAACAGCCGTGTATGTATAATTATTAAAATTGTCAGTTAATAATACTATTTTATGAGTAAGATTTTATGATTTTTTTAATTAAAATTAATATAAAATTATTTATGTATAAATTTTTGATAAAATAAACTCTACATATGTAATTTTATAAATTTATAATTTTATTGGTTTTATATAATTTTATCGATTTTATGTATTTAAATGAATAGTAAAATTACGATTTTGATAATTATGAATGCATAATAACTTTTTTTAGATATGAATAAGGATAATTTGTTAAAAAAAAAAAGAGAGATATTTGGTGAATTATAATACATCAACACATACTTACTATGCATGAATATGTATATACTAAGGTTTGACCGTACATATTATTGCATATAGATATATTGTTTTTCGGTGGAAACATTCTGTTAATTCAAACCAAGAATAAAAGTACATCCAAATCCAGTGGGGACTTAGCCCGAATTAACAAAACAATAACTATCCAAACAGTCTTCTTGAACAAGAAGAAAAAACATCCTTTAGCAAAGATTTAGAAAAATATAGATCTTCATGCTAGTTGAACCTTGATTTTGGTAGCTTGTCTACTACCATATGCATCTCACAGGAGACTATAAAAGGAGACATAGTTAATTTTCTTTGCAAACTCCTTACGAGGACTAACAACCTGAATGCATGTATCGTGAAAGAAATCTTCTAAAAGGACACACTCAATAGCAAGAGCAGCATCAGATTCTATAATAATATTATCTAGCCATAAATTGTGCGCTATTTTGGATGCTTCAAAGATAGCCTACGGTTCGGCTTCAAAAGGGAAGACAAGTCTAAATTTTTTTTGGGGAGTCCTAATAGGACTCTTCCTTGGGAGTATGTAAATGACTTTGATAAATGCTTTCTTCTCATCAATCGTTACAACTGCATCACAATTAATTTTTAACTCTAATTTGGGTAGAGGAATCTAAACCGGTTGCCTTAGAGTGGTTTTCCCTTTACGTTTACCATGTTTGCAATGTGTCCACCACTTACTAGCTTCGATTCTTATATTGTAACCCAATGACCAGCTCTATTTTGGTCCTCAAAGATCCTCTTGCATATCTCCTGCCATATGGCCGCCTATCCTTCAAGGCATATAGAAAATCAATGGATTTTGGTTTTTGCTTTCTCCAGTCAATTTTCCTTTGATAGCCCATCCTTTTTATCCAGGAGCAGAGTTGTTCCTCATTGGCAGGCAGATTTGTTATATTAAACTTCATCCAAACTTGCTTAATAATATTGCATTAAGTAAGAATATGCTTGATAGACTCAACTTCAACTCCACAAAGTACACATTTATCATCCACATTAATAGTTCTTTTTGAAAGATTATCCTTTGTTGGAAGCCCATTGCATAGGATGTACCAAACTAGGAATTAGATATGAAGGGGAACAAGTAGATGCCATATCCACTCCTAACTTTCATTCTATTTCTACTTGATGCATTCATTATAAAGACACAAATAAGCGAATTTTGTGGAGGCTTCATCATTTGGTTCATGCATCTAGACATATACATCATCTGCTATGTTGTTAGAATCTAAGAAAATGTTTCTTAGGTGTGCACCAACTTCTTCGTCAATAAGGTACTTAATATCATTTTCTTTCCATTGCTTAACATTCACCTAAGCTTGAGCTAGATTAATATTTTCAACTTGTCTACTTAAAGATCCAAAAATCCACTCCCTAAGCTTCCCTTCCTTAGCCTAATGATCTATCCAAAACTTGACATGTTTACCATTCATGGTCTTTATAGAGAGAATGTTATCCAACCACTTTCTTTGAGCTTTTTATAGAAGGTTGATCTTAACTTTTCTTTCAAATTTGTTACTTGGAAATCTATATTTGCCTCTTATGAGATGTGTCCAAAGAAGGTTCTTTCTCTTCATAGACCATGCAAACTTTATAAAGTTACCTTTGTTTCTTAGCTTTGAATCAAGGAAACCAATACCACTTTCTTTCTTTGGTCCCTTGATTTTCTCCTAAGCAATCCAATGAATTTTTTTCCCTTCCAAAATAGTGCTCCAAAGAAAATTTTTGTGAAGTTTTTCTAAGTGAAGTGTCGTTTTAGAGGGCAGGGGCAGAGATTAAGAGTAATATTTTAAGATACTCTCTAAGACAGAGCTAGCAAAAAGCTTCTTGCCTACCATACCTAACATTTTGGCCTTTTACCTTATGAGTTTGTTCCCAACTTTTTCAATTATAAAATTTAAATCAGCACTTTTGATTTGGCCAAAGTCCTTCACAAGGATACCTAAGTATTTACTCATGTATCTCCTTAAATTGATTCCAAGAAGATTTGCAATAGCTTGCTTATCTTCTTTAACAACATTATTTGAAAATATAATGCAAGATTTATTATAGTTTACTCTTTGGCTAGATATTTGCTCGAAAAATTCCATTGTTTGTTTCATTAACTAAGCATTACTAAGAGAGACCTCTCCCATTAGAAGGACATCGTCTGTGAAAAACAAATAAAAAAGATTCATGTTTACCCTTTTTCATTTTAATAGGCTTTTAAAGTTTTGAATCCACCAAATGATGGATCATCTTACATTGGATTTTCTATAACTATGATAAAATTATAAGGGGACAAAAGGTCTCCTTATCTTATACCATGGCTTGAAGCAAAGCTATCAAGACATGTGCTGTTAAGGATGACTTAGTAGGATATTGTGGCTAAGTAAGATCCAATAAGCTTATCTTAAGATTTGTGGAAATTTAAGGCCTAAAGGGAGTGTCTGATACAATCCTATTTAATTTTGTCGAATGCTTTTTCCAAGTCAAGCTTCACAATCAATCATGCTTATTTTCCCTTTTTCTTTTTTAAGGAGCGAAGAAGCTCCTTGAAAATGATGATATTGTCACTAATGGATCTTCTAGGGGTTAAATTTAGCTGCTTTAGACTAATAAGGCTATCCCGATGCAGCTCGAGCCTATTAACTATAATTTTTCTAATGATTTTTTTAAATTGTGTTTAGAGACTAATTTGTTTGTAGACTTTAATTTTGTTTGTCCCTTAGAATTTAGGAATGAGGACTACAAGAGTCCTATTCAAATCTTCAGGTATCTCCAAGGATGTAAAGATGGCCTTAATTATGTCATGAACAGTTTTGCCATCAATGTCCTAATATGACTTGTAGAAACTAATATGAAAACCATTTACCCAAGTGCTTTGTGATTACCAATACGCTAGACTGCCTAATAAGGATTACGGACTAATCGCTTTCTCCCAAGCTTAAGGACTTACCAATATGGTTTGCGGAACTATCTAAGGAGAGTTAAACTCTGAAGAATGATGCATTCTCTAGTCTAACTTATCAAATTACTCTATTCTCTATCTCATTAAAGAAACTGCAGAGGTGCTTGACTTGTTGTTGAGCAAACCCTTTCACAATACGTTAATCTAAGGTTAAGCATGAACTAGCCTTCTGCTAAGTTGATACATCGTTGAGGTCAAGTTGCTTGGATCTTGAGTCGACTAGCTGAGACCAACTAGACAATGGGCTACCCTCTAAACTAATCCTTCCTCGATCTAGAACATTAGAGCTATCAAGCACCTGACCCCGACTTGATCTACTCAGAACCTACCTTGCTAAACAAATAGCATCTTTGGGACTACATAATGATCAATTGACACATACCTCATTTTTTGACATCCATATTATCCTTTTGTAACCAAATATCCTTTTTACTTATTTACAACTTTGCCCATGTAAACTATGTATCTTTCCTTTTCTAGTAAGAATCCCTTTTGTAAATTACATATACCTAAGACTTACCCTAATTAAGCCATATAAATACTTGTAAATTGTAATGGCTGTAACAATTATCATCAAGATAATGATATTGAACTTCAAACATTTTACCTTTCCTTCTTCTTCTTGAGCTTATGTTTTCTTGATGAGGACTGAGACCTTAAAAAGCTCTTACTTAGGCCATTGAGCATGGACTAGTGGTGAGCAATCTCATATTATACTTATGCATCATATTAGGTATAGCTCAAGCTTGTATGAAGCATTGGTAAGTCATATCCACCATCAATGTATGAGGACCCATACTCAACTTTCAACTACCATTTACCCTTTGAACCATCTTATGATTTGAACCCACTCTTTTTAGCTCATGTGATATCAGTAGCCATGTGTTTCCCCTTTTCTCAGCAATCCATATCATTCTGGTATTAGAGCTTGGCTACATTCGAGCAAGTCTGTACCACTTTGTACTTTGAGTAACTTGTACAGTATGTTGTAAAAGCTATTTATTGTTGTTGTGAGTGTTTAGAAAGTGTTTAGTGCTAAAGAAATTTAGTGCTCTATTTTTCCCCTATTTTTTGTTTGCAAAATAGAGTGTTAAGTGTTTGAGCAATTTTTTGTGTGTTGGTTGTAATAGCTATTGGTATGTTAGGCATTGTCTTATTGTAGTTTGTAGGAAAAAATTTTGAGTTGTGTTTCAACTGTTAATCTCTTGTAATAGACAATAACGTTCGATTCTAATGTTCAAGGAACTCTAAGTAACCAAGAGAGTAGCTCTCGAAATAGCTAAGGTCAATAAGGAAGTTTCATAAACAAAAAAAGACAACGAACTAGAAATGATCCCTATAGAGGACAAGCTAATGAACAACTCGAGAGAGGCAATAATTGATACGATTGAGCTAATGCTCCGATTTGACCACAATAAGTTAAAGGAGTAGACAAAGTTGTTAGACGTAGAGTAGCGTTAGATGACATCGAAGAAAAGGATGAGGAAGTATGTGATGAAGCAAAAGAGTATTATGAATTGGAGGAGAGGAATGTTTGAGTTATTAGAGTAGAAGGGTTGAGGATGCATATCCTTAGTTTTTTTAGGAATGGTGATGCTAAGGACTACCTAAATTGGGTAAATAAGATTGAGACGCAATTTGAGTGTCATGAAGTACTTGAAAAAGCTAAGGTCAGACTTTCTGCGTTGGAGTTTACTGGTTATGTTGCCCTATAGTGGAAAAACCTATAAGCCACCCATCGAAGAGAAGGAGAACGTGAAGTTAGGCATTGGAATGAAATGAAAAGATTCATGAGACAGATTTTTTCCAAGCTTTTATTTGCATGACACGCTCAAAAGGTTACAAGAGTTGAGGTAAGGAGGATCTAGTGTTGATTCGTACATAAAGGAATTCTAGATGTTGATAATTCGTTGCAAAGTTGTTGAGCCTAAAGACCAAGCTATATCCCGATTCATCAGTGAGCTAAAGTATGAGATTGGAGATATTCTAGAAACAATAGATATTAATTCATTTGATGAGGCTATTCGAGCTGCCTAGAGAATCAAGAGATGTCGAGCAGGAAGATTTAGAGCTCTTGTTAATCAACTTATCACTAGCCAACTTGTCTTAAGTAAACCTGTACGATAGGAACCAAGCAAAGTTGCCAAGTTCCGACCTACTCAAACTACCCGAATATAGGAGAAAGAGATCCCAAGGAAGTTCAAGAAAGGCTAAAACTCAAGAAAAAATGTGAGATCAAGTGCTTTAAGTGTCAAGGGTTTAGACGTATGGCTATGCAGTGTTCGAACAGAAGAACCATAGTAATCTGAGGAGAATCATCTACCATTAAGGTAGATAGTACTGAGAAAGAAGTAAAGGAACCAAAAAATACTGGACAAAGTGAGTTGTTCGAGGAGGAGGAGATTATTTATAGTGAAGAAGGGAATTTCATGCCCATAACCATGGTATTGAGAAGAGCTATGAGTATGAGTTTTATGCTAGAAAATGAGTAGCGAGAGAATTTGTTCCACATTGGCTACAATGTGAATGGATTGTTGATAGTGGCAGCTGCACCAATGTAGCACCCACATTCATGGCCCAGCTGCTGAAGTTGCTAACCCAGCCCCACCTTAAGCCTTATAAACTCCACTGGCTCAGTAACAAAGGAGCCTTATAAGTAAATCAACAAGATACTGCATCAATTAGTATTGGAAACTACCGAGATGAAGTGCCCTGTGATGTGTTAGCAGTAAGTGCATCTCATATTCCTTTTAGACGACCATAGATGTTTAACCAGAATGTGGTATATGATGGATGGAAGAACATATGTTCTTTAAAGCACGAGGGCAGGAAGGTAAAGTTAAGCCCAATGATTGTCGAACAAGCTAAAAATATATAGACTAAACTGAGTCGAGTTCTGAAGAAAGAGGCTTTGGTAAAGACCCAAGTTGAGCTAAAAAGAGAGATAAGGCTTGAAGAACCAACCCATCTGTTAGTTAGAAGGTTGCTTGAGATGAGAAGATTAGAGGAAGAGCTACTACCTATTGAGGTGAAGTCCCTACTAGATAAGTTTGCTGACTTGTTCCCAAGTGAACTGATAGAAGGTCTGCTTCCCATTCAAGGCATTGAACATGTGATAGACTTACAACTAAGAGCTGCTTTGCCAAACAAGCCTACCTATAGGCTAAATCTTAAACAAGTTACCGAGCTGTAGCGATAAATAAATGAGTTTATTAAGAGAAGGTATGTACAAGAGTCCTTAAGCCTATGTATTGTACCAGCTCTATTGGTGCCAAAGAAGGATAGGATATGGAAGATGTGTATGCATAGCCGAGCAATCAATTTCATTACCATCAAGTACAAGTACCCTATACCAAGGCTCGATGACATGCTCGGCGACTTGAATGGAATAAGAATATTCTCTAAATTGATCTCAAATATGGATACCATCAAATTTAAATGTGAGAGGGAGATGAATGGAAGACCACATTCAAGACCCATAATAGATTATATGAGTGGCTTGTGATGCTTTTTTGATGTGTCTTTAAGGTTAAACACACAGAGAAGCACTACAACGTTAACGAACCGAAAAGGAAAACAAGAAAGCTAGCACAGTTCGAGTAGTTATCAACTGGATATAATACACTAATCAATTCTACTCGGTTTATAATCTATCGAATATGACATACCAATCCAAACTATAGGGTCACTTGTCACCACTCCTTACTAAAGGGAATAGATAAGAGTTTAGGGTAAACGAGAATACTAAGGTTGCTCAAAAAGAGAAACTTATGTATTCTGGTGATCAAAGAGCGTTGTGTCTACGTACAACAAGTGGGTTATTTATACTAGCCCTACTAAGGTTACAAGCATACATGGAATAAACAAAAGGGTAATTTACAATTAGGATATATGAATGATATTAAAAAGGATAAAAGAGACAAAGAATATTCTATATAGAAAAGTAAAAAATCCTTCTAGAATGTTGTGCTAGAAGATACGTGTTACACGGTTATTAGTCACTCTAAAATATAGTACAACTTGGACGAAGTGAAGAAAAAGGAAGGTATGTAGTTAGAGTTAACTTCGATAAATCAATCACTAATGTATATTCACCTCAAACGGGGGTTGGATCCTAGTTGGTTCAAGAGCTTAGATTTGGACAGTAGTTGAGGTTGGTCTACTTGAATTTTTTTCATGATTATGCTATGGCTGCTTAGTAAGTAGGCATGCCTGTCCGAAGGGTTAGCATGTATGCTTAACAATTTCAAAGACAATGTTAGTGCATGAGAGAGCTCAATATACAAGTCAGTAGTAGAGTAAATCGTAGAGGTCAAAATAGAAATTCTTATCTTAGATGGGGCTACAAGCCATTATTCTCCTCGTAAGTCCTTAGAGTCTTTTAGCTTAGCTACATGTGATCCATCCAGTAGGTTGATTGCTATCATCTGCCTATAGGTTAGGAAGATTTGACCTCAAATTTGAAGTGGTCTCCAATTCCTATTCTTCTACGACACTTATGGGACTTCTTCTTCTTGTTGGTGGGGAATTAGGTCAAATACATTAAAAGTGGAGGAAACACCATAGTCATCAGGCAACTTGATCTGGTAGGCATTGTGGTTTACCTTCTTCAAAATCTTGAATAGACCATCAGCTTATGGAGATAAATTTTTTTGTCTCAAATATGGAAATCATTCTTAACTAAGGTGAATCCATACTAAGTCTTTTGGCTTGAAAGAAATAGTTTGGTTGCCTCGACTACCAATCTCCTATTGTTTCTTATTGAACTTGGCGATCTTCTTTGTTACAATTTGGTGTAGCTTTTGTAATTCTTGGGCTTAGTTGACTCCAAATTGACTTTCTTTAGAAACTATGGGGGTACCAATCAAATATAGTGAATAGTAGGGTTGAGGCTATAGACGACCTCAAATGGGGTCTTTCCAATGGTGTTGTAGATGGTTCAATTGTATGTGAACTCCACAATTGGTAGACACAGATATCAATCCTTCAATTTCTTTCCCACAATAATTCTAAATAAATTGCCTAGCATCCTATTCACCACTTCGGTTTAGCCATCTGTCTGGAGGTGGCTATTGGAGCTAAACACAAGTTTAGTTCTAAGTTTGCTTCAAAGAATCTTCTAGAAATTGCTAAAAAATTTTGTGACTTGATTTGAAACAATAGTTTTTGGCACTTTGTGTAGTCGAACTACTTACTGCAAAAACAAATCAGCAATATATAAAGCATTATTAATTCAATGGTACGGGATGAAGTATGCTATATTGCTGAAGTAGTTTACTACTACGAAGACCGAATCTTTTCCCTTAAATGAACCATAGGACAAAGTCCATGCTAAGGCCGACCGAAGGTAGGGTTGGTGTTGGCAAGGGCATATACTCTCCATGGAGCTCTCTTTTCCCCTTAGCTCTCTTGCATACCTTACAACTTCCTACTACCTTATGGACATCCTTGGTCAAACTAAGCCAGTAAAAGTTTTCTCTCAACATATTAGCTATTTTAGTCTCTCCGAAATGACTAGATAATCCACCACTATGAGCTTCTCTCACCAATAGCTCATGTGTGGAACATTTTGGTATACACAGTCTTTGGTCCTTGAATAGATAGCCACCCCTAAGATAATATCCTCCAACAACAACTCCTTTTTGACACTACTCTAGAATAGGACCAAAATGAGGGTCATGTACATATTACTTAGTGATAAGTGAAAATCCTAGCAACTTTGTCTGTAAAGTGGTTAGCAAGGTTCGCCAACGTGACAAAGTATCAACAACCACAATGGCACTTTCTTTCTTATATCGAATCACGTAGGAGAACCCTTCCATAAACTCTAGCCACTTAGTTTGTCTCTTTGAATGTTTGTTTTGACTCTCAAGATGCTTCAATGACTCATGGTTAATATAGATTACAAACTCTCATAGTAGTAAGTAGCGTTGCCTAACAGTAAGTGCCCAAAAAAGAGAATACAACTTTTTCTCATACATAGAATAGTTCAATGCTGCACTACTAAGCTTGTTATCGTAATAGGCAATCGATCGTCATTCTTGCATTAGGATGGCATCAACTCTAACACTTGATACATTACACTCTAATTCAAATGGTTTGTCAAAATTTGGTCAGGACAAGACAGGGGCAGAGGTAAGCTTCTCCTTAATTTCCTTAAAACTCTGTTCGAGTTAGTCATTCTATTGGAACCCATCTCCCTTTTTCATCAGCTTGGTTAGGGAGGTTGCAATGGTATTGATGTTCTCAATAAATCACCAATAGAAAGAAGCAAGGCCATAAAAACTTCGTACATCAGTAACATTCTTTAGCGTTGGCTACTCTAAGAAAGCATGAACCTTACCAACTCAGATTCTTTCCCTTAATACCATATACCTAAGAAAAACCACTTTACTCTGACATAACGTACACTTCTTCAAGTTCCTAAATAACTTCTCAGCTCATATGATTTTAAAAACAGTTCGAAGATGTTGAACATGGTTGTCTAGGTTAGCATTATACACCAATATATTATCAAAGTACACGATCACGCATTGTCTAATCAGGGCGCATCGTATAGTTCACAAGCCTCATAAATGTGCTTAGCACATTTATAAGTTTGAACAGCATAATTAGCCATTTGTAGAGACCATGCCTAGTCTTGAAAGCATTCTTCCATTCATCACTTGGTCTCATGCAAAATTTGGTGGTAGCCACTTCATAAATCAATCTTTGAAAATATTTTGGCATCGTGAAACTCATCGAACATGTCATTGAGCCTCAATATTGAATATCTATACTTGATAGTAATTTGGTTGATTACTTAGTTGTTGATGTACAGATGCCATCAACTATCCTTCTTTGGGATGAGCAGAGATGGTACAACACAAGGGCTTATGCTCTTCCTCATATATCCTCTCCCTATGAGCTCATCTACTTGTCTTTTCAACTCAGCAACCTGCTCAAGGTTCATTCTGTAGGTAAGTCGGTTTAGTAGGGTGACACCTAGCTGTAGATCAATACAATACTTTATGCCTCAAACTAGGGGTAATCCTTAAGGCAGCTCTTTAAGAAAACAGGTTGGAAAATTCATCTATCAAGCTTTGTATCTCATCAGGAACATCCTCTAAATCTCTCATCTCCAATAATCTTCTAATCAATAGGAACATAAGCTCTTTAGCCTTTTCAACAACTAAAAGCTCTCTTTGGCTCATCACTAAGACTTTCTTCTTACTAGCTTGGGTGAGCTGATTATGGATCTCATTTACTTGGGTTAGTGTCATGGGTTGCAGTACAATCTTCTTTCTATCCTTAGAAAAGGCATAAGTGTTTTTGTATTAATCGTGAGTAATATGTCGGTCGAACAACCATAGTCTTCTAAGAAACAGATGTGAAGCTCCCATGGGGATGACATCGTACACTACTTCATCCCTATATACTGTCCCAACACTAAATGGCACAGTTACTTGCTCTATGATATGCAGAGCACCCTTATCATAAAGCCAATGTAGTTTATAAGGTTGGGGATGCTTAGAAGTCGGCATTACTAACCTCTATACAAAGGATTATGTGACGACATTAGTATAACTTCCTTTATCTACAATGATGGTATACAGTTGTCCTTTGATGGTATATTTCATATAGTCTCAGAGTCCGGCAAGGAACTTAGTACTTGTCTCAACACTAAGGTCATCACCTCTCCTTGGTAGGCATAAACATAGGTCTCCTCTTCCTCCTCAACTTCAATCCTTCCATCATTGTTCTCCTCCTCGGGTTTGCTCTCATCGGTACTATCCACTACATCTCTTCGGAGCACTATAGCACGTCAGTTCAAACACTCAGTAGCCATGTGTAACGACTCGGTCGGAACTCCTTCCACTGAGGTATTGTTCGCTTTGGCATGAAACGCCGCACGGTTTTATCCCTTGGTGCAGCTGCTTCCCAGGAGATCACCCATCATGGGATTGCTCCAGCATGAGCACGCTTAACTCCGAAGTTTCAACGTACTCCGAGCCGCTACACCAAAAGGCACCTTGATGATTAGAGTTCCTCGATGATTAGAGTTCCTCTCTCCAGGCATGTAAGGGGTATTACAAACCACCTCCCTTATAGAACTGACGCCCTCGTCAGTTTCGTTACACAGGTCTAAGACAACCACCAGGCAGGGCCATGCCCTTCCGGCTAGTGGAATGCTCTGATACCATTCTATAACGACCCGGTCGGAACTCCTTCCACTGAGGTATTGTCCGCTTTGGCATGAAACGCCGCACGGTTTTGTCCCTTGGTGCAGCTGCTTCCCAGGAGGTCACCTATCCTGGGATTGCTCCAGCATGAGCACGCTTAACTCCGAAGTTTCAACGTACTCCGAGCCGCTACACCAAAAGGCGCCTCGATGATTAGAGTTCCTCTCTCCAGGCATGTAAGGGGTATTACACCATGTGTCCGAAACCTAAACATTTAAAGCACTTTACCTCGCTTGTCTTCCGTTCGAAGGTCTATCCTCTTTCATATGTCCTTGGGGTTAGCCTAACCTCAGCTCAGCTCGGCTAGCCTTGCTCAACCTTGTTGGCCTATTTAGCTATCGTCAGGTCAGTCATTTCTCTCCTCAGCTTAGGAAGTTCTCCTAGACTTGGTATAAATAGGTTAGCGCGGAACTAGGGCTCGAGAAAATGTTGGCCCAAGTCAGCTCAGAGCATTTCTCTTCTGTTTTTCGACCCTTTATGTCACCTTAATTGCTTCTTCCAAAGTATAAAACCTCTACACTTCCATAATTTTACAATCTCATATTTAAGCCTAGAAATGAACCTTGATACTATATGTGCCTCGAGTTCATCTACGTTGACTCGGATCATAAACATTTGGAATTCTCTCACATAGTCATCAACAGATTGGTTTCCTTGGTGAAGCTTTTATAGTTTCACAAACGTATCCTACAAGTAAGTCTTAGGCACAAATCTACCCCTTATCAGTCTTTTCATCTCATCTTAGGTCCTTCCTCCTTGTCTTCTATTCTTTGCTTTGGCTGCATTCAGATTTTTCCACCACATAGTGGCATACCAAGAGAACTCAAGTGCAACAAGTTGGACCTTGACAACATTTGTATATCCATAACAATCAAACACTTTCTTCACCTTCTCTTCTCACTCCAAATATTCATCTATATCTCCACTTCCACTGAAGGGTGAGATTTGGACCTTGACATTGTATAGTCCTCAAAGAGCTTGGCATCCTTGCTTTTGTGTTTGGTAATAATCTTCTTCTTCTTCTTCCTCTCCATACTCCTTAGCATCTATCTCCTCATCGTCTTCCTTAATCTCCTTCAACTCCATCCTTTACCCAGCAACTCAATCTACTACTCCTCTAGCTCAAAGGGGTCGAAATGGGTGATTTGCTCGGTTACCTTGGCCATAGCGCCTCTCATGAGTATTTTCTAGTAAGTTATGGTGTTGTACACCTTGGAGTTGTTGTCTGTTAACTTGCATCGCGGTAACTCACGGTAACTAGACACTCAATAAGATTAGTGAATCTATCAAACTTATCATCAACTAACCCTAGAGTGTTACTACCATTTGACCACAACCAGGTTAAGCACTACTACTCTGATCACCAATAACACCTTAAACACTTGAATCCGACATGGTACAATACTTCTCGAATAGATTGACAACACAATATATAGAAAATATTGCTACCTTACTACCCAAAACTTTAGTTAATGCACTCTAACAATTTCAACACTCAATAATTACTCGAACAAGATAGAAATGAACTTGCTCTATTTTTATAGTGAAAAATAGAGTAACAATAGAACCATACTTACCAACATACAAATCTTTACTTACAGCTCACAACTCTAAACTTACTTCACAAGAATATACTAAAGCAACCATAGAAGGAATACAGTAGCTACAAACCATAAACATGAACCAAAACTTCACTACAACTTCATACACTCCCTCTTAGAACCATGCTCTAATATTAGTAAAGCTAATGCATCTTCGGGGTTAAAAACACGGAAAAGCGCCATAACATTAACGAACTAAAAAGGAAAACAAGAAAGCTACCAAACTTCAGGCAACTACTGATTGGATATGACATGCCAATCGATCTTACTCGGCTTACAATCCACAGAATATGACATACCTATTCAAATTATAGGGTTACTCGCTACTACTCCTTGCTAAGGGAATAGATAAGAACTAACAGTAAATGAGAACACTAAGGTTGCTCAAAAAGGGAAACTTATGTATTTTGATGATCAAAGAGTATTACGTTTGCATACAACAAATGTGATATTTATACTAGCCCCACTAGGGTCACAGGTATACATGGAAAAGAGAAAAGGGTAATTGACAATTAAGATACATGAATAATACTAGAAAGGGAAAAAGAGACAAAGAATACTCTATACAGTAAAGTAAAGTATCCTTCTGGAATGTTGTACCAAAAGATATGTGTCGCATGGTGGCTGGTTGCTCTAAAACATAGTACAACTCAAACGAAGTGAGGAAAAAGGAGGGTATGAAGTCAGAGTTGACCAGATCTAGATCAGGTCAATCCTTAACCAATCAGTCACTAATGAATATTTGCCTTAAACTGGGGTCAAATCCTGGTTAATTTAAGAGCTTAGCTTTGGATAGTGGTTGGGCTAATATGCTTGAATGTTTCTCATGATTATGGTATGGCTACTTAGCAAGTAAGCATGCCTACCTAGAGGATTAGCACGTTTGCTCAACAGTTTCAAAGACAATATTGGTGTATAGGAGAGCTTGGTACTCAAGTCAATAGTAAAGTAAATCATGGAGGTCGAAATAGGAATTCTTATCCTAGATTGGGCTATGAGCTACTATCCTCCTCATGAGTCCTTAGAGTTTTCTAGTTCAGTTGTATGTGATTGGTTCAGAAGGTTGATTCATATCAATTTTAGATTGTCAAATACACTAAGCACATTCATGAGACTGATGAACTATGTGCTTTGAGACTTGATAGGGAAATTTGTGGTAGTATATTTTGATGACATTCCAGTCTACAACCATGACTTGGAGACTTACTATGAGCACCTCCAAACAATCTTTTCAAAACTTTGAGTTGAGAAACATTATGCCAATATGAAGAAATGTGAAGTCTACCCACTTGAAGTAATCTTTCTAGGATTTGTTGTAAGTGGTGGCAGTATACGAGTTGATGATGAAAAGGTAATATCAATTAACAAATGGCCTATGTCGACTTACTTAACTGACGTGTGAAGCTTCCATGGCTTAGCATCATTTTATTGCCGATTTATAAGGAATTTCAGTACTATTGTAGCCATACTCACTGAGATGTTAAAGCAAAATGTAGAGTTCAAATGGGGAGAGAAGGAATAAAAGAGTTTTGAAGAGGTGAAGGAGAAGCTGACTACCGCTCTTTTATTAGCTCTATCAAGCTTTGACAAAGTATTTGAAGTGAAGTGTGATACGTTTAGACTAGGCATAGGTGTTACATTGATATAGGAGGGCTGACGATAGGAAACAAGCTATTAAATCATTAACTCATAGTTGAGCCCAAGGACTAAAGGGACTGGTAAGACAAATCCTCCCACTCTACTCGACTCCTACTAAAGCTGAGTATCTAGCCAACTTATTCTGCATGTTGAGCCAAATGATTGCCTATTTCTCAAAGATTGTGTACCGATAAATAGTATGCCAAGACAACTGCCAATCCTCGCTCTCTCACATTCATGCCCGAATCGACCACTTGCCCAACTTCAATCTTGTCGAGGTGCCAAGAGAGAGACTCCAGACCGATCCTTAGCTACCCTTGCTTGGACAAGCAATTTGATGGTGCACTTTTGTTCGCATCTTTCAATGGCCTTGGCAATGTATCTTTACCGTGTATACAGGGCTATGTGTAGAATCTATCATACTAATCATTGCCTTTTTAAAATATTCATTTTTACTCTTTTGTATTCTTGTATATTAATTCTTTAGGATAATGCCCTTTTTTGTCTTTTCCCTTTCTGGTAAGTTGCGCTAACTTTTGGGTATAAATACCCTTTGTATTTGTATCTGTAAAACAATTAGATTATCATCAATTCAATTGAATATTCTTTCTTAACATAAACACTGCTTGTTTACTCTCATTACACTCTTATGCTAACCCTTGAGCTAGGTTAGGCGGCGAGTAACTTCACCAGACCAATTCGTGCATCATATCAAGTTGTGCCATGAGTCCTCGAAAGTTTCAGTGGTGCGTCATATCCTTTAAAGTTATTTGTAGGTTTTGCTTACCTTTCACTCACTCTTTAGCACATTTCCCCATCATCTCTTCAAGCCATCGGTAAGCTTGGACCCATCCAACAACCAGCCTTATCTATTTTTGGTCACAATCCATACCATCTTGGTATTAAAGAAGAGGTTTCACTTCAGTTGTAGTTTGTTTTGAAGTTCTGTCTATACTCTGTTTTATGTGTGTAAAACAAAGCAAGTTACTATGTTCATTTAATTACTGTGTTTGTTAGCTGTTAATTTTCTAGTTTGCGAAAGTGTTTGTTTGAGCTTTCAATTTGTAGAGAAAATGATTAACCTGAATGTAAATGTTGGTGTTAAAGTGACAATAGTAGAGTTATCTATCATGGTTAATAGTCTCAGGGAACCCTTAGGAGCATTGGCAAGAGGCTTGATGATGTAGCAAACCTCTTAATAGACTAAACCCGAGCTACTCATGCGTTGGCTTACCAACCAGCTAAAGCCATGCATAACACTTCATAAGCTGCTTGACCTGCAAGAGGTTAGAACTTAGCTCAACAAGTTTGAGGTGAAGGAGTAGGTGGATGAGTAAGGAAAAGGATTGACTTAGGAAATTTGAAAGAAGAGGATAAGGAAGAGTATTATGAAGAAGAAGAGTGAATGCAAGCATTTAGAGCCTTTGACCATGTAAACCTTCAGATTCTAGGCTTCAATGGATCTAGAAGTACAGATAAGTACTTGGATTAGGAAGAGAAAGTGGGGCATATTTTTTACTACTATCAGTACGAGGATTACGAGAAAGTGAAAACTATTGCTATTGAGTTCTCTAAATATGCCACCATGTGGTGGAAGAATTTTCAGACTATGAAGAGATGAGAAGGTTATAGAGAAATTAATACTTGGCTAGAGATGAAGAGAATACTCAGAAACAGATTTGTATCGGATACTTATCTGCAAGATACTTTTACTCAGCTTTAAGAGTTGAGACAAGGAGGTTGGTCTGTCAACGAGTATGTTCAAGAATTTTAAATGCTTATGATTTGCAGTAAAGTGGAGGAAACACCCGCTCTAATAATCTTTAGATTCATTACTGGGTTGAGAGGTGACACTCAGGACGTTATAGAACTCCAATGATTCATAACAATAGATGAAGCCATTCTAATAGCTCAATGAGTGAAGAGATAAAAGAGGAGTCGAGTACCAACTAAAGTGCCAACTAGCTGACCTGGGTAGGCAAGTCACTGAGCTTAGTTAAGTACCGAACCGATATGAAAGGTAGATGTTCAAGCTAAACAAAAGGGCCGACCTGACAATGACATGCCGACCCGTACTTATGAGAAAAGGGCAAGGATCTAATAGGAAGACGGGCTAGATCAAATACTTCAAGTGCTAAGGGTTTGGATACGTAGCTGCTCAATGCCTAAACTGAAGAACTATGGTCATCAAGGGAGAAATCCCACAGCTAGAGGTAGAAAGCACTAATGAGGAACCTGAAGAGGAGGAGAACACCATCGAGAAAGAAACTATCAAGAAAGAATTGATTGAAGAGGATGTGTTTGCCAAGACTTAGATTAGTTGATCATGGTTATCTAACGTACAATGAACATGAAACCTTCACGCAAGGAGTAGCAGGGAGATAATTTGTTTCATACTACCTATAAGGTGAATGATCGGGTGTATGCCTTTATTGTGGATAGTAGTAGTTGCACTAATGTGGCATCAGCTAATCTTATTTCAAAATTGAAGTTGCCGACTGTTGCACATCTAAGGCCGTATAAGTTACGCTGGTTGAGTGAGAAAGGAGCGTTACATGTCACTCAGTAAATACTATTACCAATTACTATCGGAAATTACTCTAACTGGATTCTCTACAATGTACTGCCCATGTGTACTTCCTACGTATTGATTGGTAGACTATAGTTGTTTGATATGAGAGTTATCCATGACGGCTACAAGAACACATATATGTTCGAGAAGGATGGCTGAAAGATTACAATAAACCCAATGCTACCAAGAGAAGTTAACAAACAACAGAAAAAACTTGCTCACAGATCAAAGAAGGCTCTAGTGATGAGTAAAGTCGAGCTTCGAGAGACCATCGATGTTGATGAGCTAACCCTTATGTTGGTCAAGCAACTGCTAAAAATGATGGAGGGGGGTAAATTACCCCAAGATAGTTGCCCAAAGGACTACCCCCTATCTCAGGCATAAAACATTGTGTTGACTTAATATTCAGTGTTGCCTTGCCGAATAAGCTAGCTTATCGTATGAGTCTCGAATAAGCTTTTGAGCTCCAACGATAAGTCAATAAATTACTAGAGAAAGGGTATGTCAAGGAAAGTCTCAGCCCTTGTACTGTGCTGGTGCTACTAGTGTCGTAAAAGGATGGAACCTAGCAAATATGTGTTGATAGTCAAGCTGTGAACAAGATCAAGATCAAATATAGGTACCCTATCCTGAGATTGGAAGACATGTTAGATGAATTGAGTGAAGCCAAGATTTTCAGCAAGATTGATCTGAAATTTGGTTACCATCAAATTCGCATGAGGTTAGGAGATGAGTAGAGAACAACATTCAAAACTCGGCATGGACTTTATGAGTGGATGGTCATGCCATTCAACTTGTCAAATGCCCTAAGCACCTCCATGAGATTAATGAACCATGTACTAAGAGGTCTAATGAGGAGGTGTGTCATGGTGTATTTTGACGACATCCTTGTGTATAGTGTTGATATGTTGAACCACTGTGAACATCTCTAAGTCGTACTAAATATCCTCCATACCAAGAGATTATTTGGTAACCTCAAAAAGTATTATTTTTACCAGGAGGAAGTGGCATTCTTGGGCTATGTAGTAAGTAGAGGAGGCTTATGAGTAGACGATGAGAAGATCCAAACAATCGTCAAGTGGTCAACCCCTACTACTTATGCCGATGTAAGAAGTTTCCATAGACTAGCTTCATTTTACAGAAAATTCATTAGGAATTTCAGTACCCTCGCTACACCACTTACTGAGCTAACTAGGAAGAACATCAACTTCCGATGGTGAGAAAGGGAGGAGAGAAGTTTTTCCAAAATAAAGGAAAGGTTAACTTCTATCCCTGTACTTGTTCTACTTAACTTTGAGAAAATATTTAAGTTGGAATATGATATGTTAGGTATTAGGATAAGGACTATCCTAATGCAAGAAGGTCGACCAATTGCCTACCACAGTAAGAAGCTCAGACCGAGCTTTAGCTAAATTACTCTATATATAATAAAGAACTCTTGGTGCTAATCCGAGCACTGTAAGTATGGCAACATTATCTACTGTTAAGAGAATTTGTTAACTATACTGACCATGAGTCCTTGAGGTACCTCCAAAGTTAAACCAAATTATCGAAACGACAGGCGAGGTGGGTTGAATTCCTTGAGGGATTTAACTTTGTAATAAAATATAAACAAGGAAAGAGCAACGTGGTTGCAGATGCTTTATCTCAAAGGCATGCACTCCTGAATGAATTGCAGATTAGATTGTTTAGGCTTGTGAGCATCAAAGAGCAATACTCCAAGGATCCATACTTTGGACCCATACTTGCGCGATGTGTTGATGGTAGGACCATGGGCAAGTATCATGCAGAAGATGGATACTTGTTCCAATGAGAGAAATTGTGCATGCCAACCTATTCAATTAGGGAATTACTAATCATGGAAGCCCACAGTAGAGGATCTTCTACTCATTTTAAGGAGAGAAGGACTTATAAGCTGCTAAATGCCTGTTTCTTTTGGCCAAGAATGAGACGTGACATACACCAAGTTGTAGAATGTTGTGCTGTGTACAAAAAGGCTAAGTGCCAAGCCGAGTAAGGGAAAGCAATGCCCTTGCCTGTTCTAATGAAACCATGGATTGAATTGAGCATAAACTTTGTTCTTAGACTACCGTGTACTACCTAAGGCAAAGATTCTGTAATGGTCGTCATAGATAGATTTAGTAAGGTAGCACACTTTGTGCCCTATTCTAAGACTAATAATGCTTTGACTATTACTTCTCTTTTCTTGCAGGAAATTGTTAAGCTACACGGTGTACCGAGAAGTGTAGTATCAGACAGGGACCTGAAGTTCTTAAGCCATTTTTTGAGAACTTTATGGTGACGGATGAGGACTAAACTGCTATTTAGTACTTCTTGTCACCCCTAGATGGATAGCCAAATAAAGGTAGTCAATCACACTTTGAGATTGCTACTTTAAGCTATAATGGGCAAGAACTTAGCCAATTAGGACGTCTGCTTACTAGTGGTCGAATTTGCTTACAATCGAACAGTACATAACACCATTAAGTAAACCCCCTTTGAGGTTGTCTATGACTTCAATCTTAAGTTACTCCTCGATCATACCCCTATGCCTGAACCTGAGTAAGAAGACCCTGACGTAAGAGCCCGAGTACAGTCCCTTTAACACATCTACAACAAAGTCACTCGGTAGATTGACTAAGCTGTCAAAAGAATGTGAGAGAAGGCTAAGGGTAGGACAGCTAAGCATTCCAGTTGAGAGACTTAGTGTGGCTACACCTCAGTAAGGAATAGTTCCCAAGTAGAGGAAAACTAAGCTATTTGCAAGAGTTAAAGGACCCTTCAGGATCTTCTAGAAGATCAATGATAACGCCTACAGATTGGAGTTACCTAAAGATTATGGGGTATCTAACACCTTTAACACTACCGACCTCAATTGATATCATCTTGATGGAGAGTTGATCGAAGACTGTTTGGATTTGATCTCCAATCCAAAACAACCCATAGGAAATGATGGGAATCAAGCTACTGGACCATTAACCCACAGTTGAGCTCGAGGACTAGAGGGACTAGCAAGATGAGTCCTCCTGCGCCAACTGATTCTTGTCGAGGCCAAGTATCTCTTTGCCAACCTGTTCTGCATGCCAAACCGAATGATTGCTTATTTCTCGAAGATTATGTGCCGAGAAACAATATGCCATGACAACTGCCAATCTTTACTCTCTCACACTCATGCCCAAACCAACCACTTACCGGATTTCAATTTTGCCAAGATACCGAGAGAGAGACTTTGGACTAATCCTTAGCTAGCCTTACCTAAACAAGCAATCTAATTGTACACTTTTGTTCGCATCCTCCAATGGCTTCGCTAATGTATCTCCGCCATGTGTATAGGGGTACATGTAAAATTTGCCACACTAATCATTGCCTTTTTTGAATATTCATTTTTACCCTTTTGTATTCTTATACATCACTTCTTTAGGATAATACCCTTTTTTTTGTCTTTTCCCTTTTTCGTAAGTTACCCTAACTTTTGAGTGTAAATACTCCATGTATTTATAGCTATAAAAGAATCGTATTATCATCAATTCAACTAAATATTTTTCCTTAACGTAAACACTACTTGTTTACTCTCATTATACTCTTAACCTAACCCTTGAGCAAGGCTAGATGGTGAGTAACCTCACTGGACTAATTAGTGTGTCATATGGAGTTGTGTCGTAAGTCCTCAGAAGTTCCAGTAGTGCGTTACATCCTTTGGAGCTCCTTTATGGGTTTTGCTTACCTTTCACTTACTCTTTCGTGCATTTTCCCATCATCTCTTCAAACTTTCGACAAGCTTGGACCCATCTAGCAACCGAGCTTGTCTGTTCTTGTTCATAGTCCACACCATCTAACCTATTACCTACTTTAGTGAAAAGCTTTGAGGAGCTACACTCAACTACTTTATGTATGACAAGGAGTTTTACTCCTTGATTTGAGCTCTAACTATTTGGCAATAATACTTGCTACCTAACGAATTTGAGATCTACATTAATCATGAATCGTTAAGATATCTGAAGAGTTAGCCTAAGTTGTCCTAGAGATAAGCTAAGTGGATAAAATTCATGGAGTGATTTTCTTATGTTAGCAAATACAAGAATGACAAGAATAATATAGTAATTGATGCCCTATCAAGATGACATTCCCTATTGACCAAGCTACATACTAGGTTACTTAGTTTCTCTATGATTAAGGATTTGTATGTTGAGGATCTACATTTTGGTATGATCTATGGCAAATGTAAGGAAGGCCAAACACTTGATGACTATTACATGGAGGACAGATACTTATTCAAGAAGAGGAGATTGTGTATCTCGACCTGTTCTATCTAAGAATTGCTGGTGTGTAAGGCACATGGTGGAGGATTATCTAGACATTTTGGCAAATACCAAACTCAAGAGGTATTATCCTTTAGATTCTTTTGGCCAAGGATAATGAGAGATGTTTGAACTGTACTGGAAAGATGTGCTACCTGTAGAAGGGTAAAGAGTCGAGTTGAGCCGAGCAAAGGCAATATTTACTTTTGCCGATCCTAACTAAATCATGGTTTAAGCTGAGTATGGACTTTATGTTAAAGTTGTTGAGGACATCTTGAGGAAAGGTCTCCATCATGGTGGTTGTAGACTAATTTAGTAAGATGGTACACTTCGTGCCTTATGCCAAAACTAATGATGCTTTGGTTATCTTTTTTATTTTCTTGCAGGAGATCATCAAACTCCATAGAGTACCTAAGACCGTTATCTTAGACTAAAACCTGAAATTCATGAGCCACTTCTAAAGGACATTTTGGAATCGAATGGGAACTAAATTGTAAATCAGCACATCTTGTCATTCACAAATAGACAGACAAAGTAAGGTTGTCAATAGAACAGTGGGAACTCTACTTCGAAATGCTATTGGTTAGAACATGATTGATTGGGATAAATGCCTACCTATAATTGAGTTCGATTACAATAAGATCGCACATAGCGCTACAAGCATGTCACCATTTGAGATCGCTTATGGATTCAACCTTAGGCTTCCACTAAGATCATATGCCCCTTCTAAGCCATAATAAAGATCAACCAGCTATAGAGATATCCAAGGCCATTGAGACAATGTACCAGAAGTTCATAGAACAACTGAGCTGAGTTGTAACCAAGCTTAAGAGGTGAGGCAAAGGACGAAAGAATAAAGAATTTCAGCTTAATGATTTGGTTTTGATCTACCTTGGTAAAGATTAAGTCCTAATTTTGAGGAAGAGCAAGTTATCTCCTAGAGCTGATGGACTATTTAAAGTGCTTAAAAGGATCGATCATAATGCCTACGGGATTAAATTACCTGAAGACTATAAGGTCTCAAACTCCTTTAACGTCGTTGACCTCCATCTGTATGTGCTTGAAGACGAGCAACAATCAATCTAGCTAGATTTGATCCTAAATCTTAAACAGCTTAGAGGGGATGATGGGGATCACGGACCAATCACTCACTCTCAAGCTTAAGGACTTACCCATATGGTTTGTCGAGCTATCTAAGGAGAGTTGAACTCTAAAAATTAATGCATTCTCTAGTTCGACTTGCCGAATTACTCTGCTCTCCATCTCATTAAAGAAACTCCTGAAGTGTCCGACTTATTGTCAAGTTGGCCCCTTTACAATATGTCGGTACAAAGTCAAGCACTAAATTCTCTTGCTACCTACCTGATACATCGTTAAGGCCGAGTTGCCCCGATCCTAAGATGACCAGACAATGGCTATGCCTAGGACCAATCCTTTCTCAGTTTGGAACATACAAACTGCCGAGCACCCAACCCTGACTTGATCTCCTCAAAACTTATTCTACTTAGTAAACAACATCTTTGGGACTACAGAATGGACAACTGACACATGTCTTATTTTTTGACATCCATATTGTCCTTTTTGTAACCGAATATCCTTTTTGCCTATTTATAACTTTGTCCAACTAAATTATGTCTCTTTCCTTTTCCAGTAGGGATCCTTTTTGTAAATTACACATACTTAAGACTAACAATAATTAGGCCATATAAATATTTGTAAAATGTAATAGCCGCAAAAATTATCATCAGGATAGTGATATTGAACTTTAGACATTTTACCTTGCCTTCTTCTTCTTGAGCTTCTATTTTCTTGATAAGGACTAAGACCTTAAAGAGCTCTTATCTAGGCCATTGAGTGACTATTAGTGGTAAGCAACCTCATGTTATACTTGTGCATCATATTAAGTATAGCTCGTGCTCATATGAGGCATTGATGAGTCATATCCACCGTTGGTGCATGAGGACCCCTACTCAACCTTTGACTACCATTTACCATTTAGACCATCTTGTAATTCGAACCAACCCTTTTTGGCTTGTGTGACATTGTCGCCTTATGTTTCCCCTTTTTCTCAACAATCCATAGCACTACCTTTCTTATCTCCTCATCACTTAGAGGAATTCTTAAGCTCCTGTTTACTTCAGGGGAAGACCCTCTAAAGTTTTTCATTTATTCAAGACTAGAGCTAACTCTGATGCTTTTTTGAAAAGTATATAAGGAGAGAAAGTGAGAGTTGATAAATTCTTCTAAATCATTGGAGGTAGTAATCTACTGATCATGATTGTCAAAGAGATCTATTATACAGTTTTTTAGATCTCCTAGCTATAATGCATGCATGAAAGAAATGAATATTTCTTTCCCCCTCGATAGTCCATTTAGATCTTGATTTGGCTACCTTGAGGTTTTCTTCATTTGAAAGAATTAAGTTCAGTTCTTTTTCTCTGATCTTTTCTTTATCAAGCAGAATTTGAGTAGGATGAATACGGACCTCTTTTTTAATTTTTTCAAGCTGCTTAGTAACAGCTTTCTTTCTAGTATGAATAATGCTGAACACTTTCCTATTCCAAGTTTAAAGATTTTTTACAAGGAAGGGATAGTCCTTGGGGATTTTGAAATTTAGCCAAGTCCATATACTTTTAATGAGATCTTTAAAGTTTGGGTGATTTAGCCACATGGAATGAAATCTAAATGGCCTTTTATCTTTTGTACTGCCCTATAACTAAGGAAGTTTTAATGTGTATTTATTATAGTTTAACTAAATAAAATATAGTACTTTAATGTGCATTTACCAAAATTTGGCTGTATAGGGTTACTATGTATTAATAGGTAGTCCTATAATTTGATTATTTGGGGATATAATTATATTGTACATTAACGTATATTTACTATAATTTAACTATATAAGATGGCCAATATATTATGTAATATTAATAAGAGTCATTATTACTATATATTAATATTTGATTATATAGGGATATAATTATTATATTTAGTAATAGATGCTTGATAGAAGGAGATTAGAGAGAAAAGTACGTTGAATGTTGTACGCAGTTATTAAATATTGTTTAAATTAGGCCATTTAAGGAAAATAGCTTTTTTTTAGCAATTACATGGAAGTGTGAACCCAAATGAGGAATATTTGCCTAACATAATAGATAGATATAAAGATAATTCTTTACATTATTATACACTAATGTGTATTTATTATAATTTGATTATATATGGATATAATTATTAATGCACATTAATGTATAGTAATACATGATGTGTAGAAGGAAAGGAACGATAAAGGAGAGATTAATACTTACATATATTACAACAACTTTTTTTGTAAAAGTTATATAAAGGTGTGAAACCAAAAATGAAATATTTTCTTAATATTTATATCTTCTATATCAATATTATCTATATCTATATTATAAGCCAAATTTGACCTATTTGACTCATAACCAACTATAGATAGAGTTTAGAGCCAAAAAAGGAAAAAAAAAAAAAGAACTATAACCAATATATGGATATTTGAACAATATGAATGTCATGTTATCTTTCTTTTTTTCTTTTCATATGAAGGCTTTAAAATTATATTTACTTGATGAAGTTAATAGCCAACTTACCTTTATAGAGAAATTTCATTTATTGCCAATTAATTTTTTTTAACATAGTTTATGTCAATGGAATAAATGAAGAAATTGTAATATATGATTTTCAATTCTGATATCAAATCATTATAAAAAATTTTAAATCCTTAAATTTCAAATGTCTCTTAAATATTCATTAATACAATTGTAAAGTAGAAGAATCGATCAATTTCTACTCCTATTCATTTTGGACTTGCTATTATTAATAGCTTATTCTTTAATCAATTATATTTGTTTGAAGGTAAAGATCATAAATAAAAAGAAAAGAATTCTTAGTTTGACCATTTGGATTCACATGTACAATAAAGAAACTTGTTAGCTTTTAAGAGTGTAGACACTTAATTTTTTGCCCATATAGTTTTAAGATTTATTTGTTTATTAATTTATTTTAGAATAAAAAGAAAAGGGGTCCTAACTTAGTAAAAAAAAATGAGAAAATAGAAAATTTAAAAAAAATAGAAAATTGAAAAAAAATAAAAATTTGAAAAGTTAAAGAAAAAATTAGGGAATCTAAATAAAATTAAAATAGTTGAATAGGAGTAGTAAATAAAAGACATGGGTTAAATGTGTTAGGTTTGGACTAAATGACTCAAATTTGGCCTAAGTCAACTTTTACCTTTATATACAATTTACTTGCAATTAAAATCAAGACATGGGCCAATAGTCCAATTGATACAACACTCAATAGTCCAATTGAGTCTCCTTGTAGACACTTTGTGCCTTTCGTCTTTTTCCCCCAATATGTGTCACGTGTTAATAACTAATTGGGCTATGTATCAGCCCTAACACATAGCATGCCACAAGTGAACCACGTAGTTGATGTGGTACCACATGGTTTATTTTCCTTCCCTTTCTTTTATTTTCCCAGCATGAAAATAGCCTAAACCCCTTACTTCAGCTCAATTTTCCTTGCATCTTGCACACGATTTTCATCAAATTAATGAGGAAATTGTATGCCAAACACGACCTAATTCTAAATCCACCCTTCATCTTGTCTAAATTCATGCATTTAGGCAATCAAATTCAAATCAAAAAATAGAAGAGAAAAAAAAGCTTGAATGTGCCTATTTTAACTTGAATTGACTGAGCTTGATTCACTCTTTGATGATTAATTTCGAAGCTTCTATTGCATTTTTGAGGCAAGTTTGAATACTAAAACATCATTTCAACCAGCAAAATCACATAGTTTTGAATCAAATCTCAAGATTTTAGCTCAATCTTTAATTCTCATATTCATGGTGTTTCGAGTTTTTCCATGTTTAATTCTTACTCAAACAGTGTAAATAGATACCTAAGGGTTCATTTCCATCGTGAATCTTCACTCAAAAACAACTTACCTAAGCTCTTTCTCTCTTTACCCCCTAACTTACGCAACACCCTTTCTCTCTTTAGGTTTCTCTCTCTTTAGTGTTTCTTGAGATAAACCACCACCATAGTGGTGTTCCTATCGCTTTAGGCCTTTGAATCCCAACTCATCCCAACCTTAACTATGCCTTCTAAACCACTAGACATGACCACCAACACTAAACCCTAACCACTACAAGCTTTACTACGTGAAACCCTAATTTTAGCCACCCTCGTGCCAAATTGATCACACCATGACAACCTCGACTCTTAAAAGCCCTTGACCTAACATCCTTATCACTCCCAGCCGCCTTCGTGCAACAACCCCAACACCTACCATGACCGCTGCCTTGCACCATTGCTAAAAATGTAGGCCGCGACATCCTCTCTAGACCTACATTCCTCGATCTAAATCACACAAAAATCCTTTTCCTTGCTTGTTTAGGTGGCTAAAACACATCGAATTAGCCCCTCCATAGCCACAACATCTTCTTCTTCTTCTTTGCACACTTATGTGCCATACATGTACTAACTCGACCCAAACCCACAATCGAATTCGAATCTATGCCCAACTTTGACCCGCACCTGATTTAAGTTTAGCCTAGGTTCCTTTTTCCTTATCTTTTACTCTATTTTCACTTTCTTTTTCATTTTTTTAGTTAATAATAAACATTTATGATAGAAAAAAAGAAAAATATGTATGAAAAAATAAAAAGGTTTTATTTTATTTCCCCTAATGTAAAGATGTTTTCAAAATGTCATTTCATTTCATTTTAATTATTTATTTATTTTATTTCTTTTCCTTTTCCAAAAAAAAAAAAAGAAATGATAATGAAAAATAAAAAATTAAATAAATGAAATAAAAAGAAAAGAAAGGGAAAAAAAGTTTTGTCAACTAGAAGTAAATGTTTTTCAAAAGTAAAATCATCAATAAACTTATTTTTAAATTAGGAACTTTTTAGAATTATTAAAAAATAAAACATCAAAATTAAGACCCTCTTAGTAACTTTTTGTAAATTAAAAATTAAATTGATAAAACTATAAATTTGGCCCTTTTTTAATTAAAACAAACTACAAGATTAAAGTTTTATAAAAAAAAAGAACTATAAAAATCTAATTCCAATTAGTGAATATGTAAGCACTTATGAGCAACTACGGTATAACTTGAAATAGAGAAATTTTTTTATTCTCCCTTTTGTAAAATGATTTAATTTTTTTCTTCCCTTTTTTGGAAATAAAATTAGTTTTCTTTATTTGTAAACATAAAATTATTCTTTTATGATAAAAAGGTGTTTTGAAAAATAAAACTAAACTTAGACAATTAAAAGTAGTACATGTTCAGAGTTTAATAGGTTAGCCTCCGAGCTTAAAGTCTCTGGTTTCAAGAATCATTTTTTTAAATTGGTTTTTTGAAAAACCGGTAGCTAAGTTATAACTTAAAAATCGGTAGTTAAGTTATAATTTAAGGAAAAATGCAAAAAATCCCCCTAAACTTTAACTTAGATAGTGATTGATCTCTTGAACTTTCAGAGTAAAGTTTTTGACTCTATAAACTTTGATAAATTGGCAAAACAACCCCTATAACCCTTAAACACTGATTTTAGTGTATAAACACCTTTTAAACTTTAATTTCTGTACGTAAAAACCCCCTAAACTATGGAGTGTTTAGGTGGTATTTATGCATCAAAATCAAAGTTCATGGACTGTTTACGCACCAAAATCAAAGTTTATGGGGTGTTTATGCACCAAAACTAAAGTTTAAAGGAGTTATGGGAGTTATTTGACAATTTATGAAAGTGTAGGGGGTTAACAACCTCACTTTGAAAGTTTAAGGGGTCAATTTGTACCTAAATCAAAGTTTAGGGAGAGTTTTTTTGCAATTTCCCCTATAATCAATCTACCCAATTAGTTTTAACTTAACTCTTTTCCTAACCTCAGTCAGATGACAACTTCAAACACTTTTTAGAATCTACAAGAAACCAAATTTTCTTTAATTCCTAGTCAAGAGTTTATATTGAATGAGTATAAAGTTCAATATAAATCGAATTAAGGAAAAATAAAACTAAAAAATCGAGTTCGCAGCTTGACGATTCTGTTAGGGACATCAAGAGGGCTAGCCATTTAAACCTTTGAAAATTAAATTTATCTTTCAAAATACCATTGTTAATTTATGATTCTTTTCTAGTAAATATTTTCTTTTAGTTGTTATATTTGCTTTTACATTCAACATAAGCTTTATTTATTGCATCATGGATGCAAGGTAAATACAATTAGACTTAGGCTGTCTTAAGATCGTAGGATAGGAGGCTATTGTATAAACTTCGAATGTGGTGATGTAACCACCTTTGAGGGCTGACCAGGCAACCCTACTTAAGTTTTGATGTAACTAATGGGCTGTTTCCTCGAAAATATATGAGGTTACAGAGCTTAAAGACCTTTACAACCTACCTTGATTGCATTTCACGAACCCTTTTCCTAAAATTAGCAAATAAACATGATGCAACAAAACCTAAAAAGTTGTAACTATGAAGTTTCCTAATCTTTTCCTTATAAATAATTTTTTTGTAAATTTTTCCATCTTTTCCCTATAAATATTTTCTTGTAAATTTTTCCTTTCTTTATAAAATATCAATTTAATTCCCATGTAAATAAGATAGTTTTGAAGTAATTTTCTTTCTTTTTTTAGAAATGGCTAGTTCCTCCTTCATAGCAGCCCTTTTCAAGGAAGTCCATATCCATGAGCCATTAAAACTTAGAGGAATACTCAAGAGGTGGTTTCGGTTTTTCAATCCAGACCAATAGAAGGTCATATAAGACGTAATTGGGCTTGTCCTTTCATTACTTAAAGTTCAAACTTACGTTACCATGATGCAAGCTTTAGCCCATTCTGAGAGCAAAAAATGTTAGCCTTTTGCTTTAGCCTAGTTTGTTTGAGGTCAACTATTGAAGAATACGCTCATCTGTAAGGAATCTCTTCTATTGTGAAATGGTATGTTCCAAACACTATAGTCAGGCTTGCAAAGATATTTAATAAACTTCTAAACCTTTGTAAATTTAAAATAAGAAATATCTAGGCAGATCATAATTGAAGAATTATTAAGGTAGACAATCTCTTCACCCGGTTTGTAACCTTATCTAATTATTGTAAAACCCTTAAGGGGGATTGGTAGTTTTATCCAAAATCTTTGTATTACGTTATATAGACTATCTTACAAGTTAGAGGTTGCAAGATTTCAACTAGCAAGTTTCTCAACGTACTTAATCTTTTTACATACATTTGCTTAACTACATAGATATAGTAATAAGTGATCCAGCAATCCACAATCACTAGAATTGTAAAGAGTCAGAATCTACTACCAAACAATAAGAAAAGGTATCTAAATTCTAATAATTATAAAGCCAATAAACACTTTAAAAGTTTAATTTGGCTATCCTACTTGCTTTTCTAATCTAATTATTCTACTTTCTCAACTCGGTGAAGCACTCGACCCTCAAATCTTAGCCTAACCCCAACTTTATAAGACATATAAAAGAAACTGTTGGGAATAAGTTATATCTAGCTTAGTGAGTAGCCTTCCTACCTTACCATCAAACAATAACAAGCAAGTTATTTATCAAACTTATGAATGTATGTACAAGCATATGTAATATAAACAGCATATACAGCCAACCAATAACTACATACGGTACGATTTTATGCCTACCATTGCTTGAGTTAGGAAGTATTTAAGCATGTCATGACCTAAGTACCTACGTCCAATATGAATTCTCTTAGCAAGATAAGTACCCTTAATGATAGACATGGCTTGACCTCAAGAAGAGAGTGACACTCCCTAGAGCTAAGTAGATCCCAAAGGATGATGCAAGAACATATCACATGAATACATTGTGTAATAAACAATCCCAACATATAATATCAATATGGATCCATCTATGCATAATCTCCTGTTCTACTACGTAGTGTTGACGCCCTTTAACTTATGCAACAGGATGCAATGCATGTCCCTTTTTATTAAAGGCTGAATATTTATTAATTGAGATTCGTAGGATGACCAAGCAAATATATTTCAAACACTCCAATACCCTGAGTTCTAATGTAGCAAATAAGGGTGTTTAAAATATCTTTAGGTATTTTGCAAGCAAGAGTCAACCAAAGCAAGCACATATAAGTTCCCATATACCCCAACATGTAACAAGTTCAATTATTAGATATAATTAGATGATGCACTAACTATAAACACAAAACAAAGTAAAATAGGGGGCGGAACACTCACCTAGCTTTGAAGTCTAGTATTCTCAATAATTCTCGATAGTTTCGAACTTGGTATCCTAAATCACCTAAGTAAGGTAATTAAAGTAAATAAGACTCATCTTAAACTTAATCTATTTTACTAGCGTCTCTATGATTTCCCTATTTTCGTTTATTTCGTATTTTGATCACAACTTTCTCATTTTAAGTCGGAATTTTGCATTCTTATAATCAATTCATCATTTTCAAGTGTTCTTTCATTTGCTAAAGTTCTTTTATGGTGTTTAAACTGGTAAGAATTTTGTTTGGGTTAAACAAATTTGTTGGTCAATGGTGTTGGTTTAACTACTTTAGGGATTGGGCCTAGTTTTAGGCTTCGGGCTTAATTTCGGGTGTAGGGCCTTATACTTGATCTTTTGAGCCCTTATTTAGGTATTTTAAGTTTTTGTTTCTACCCTAATTCCATAGCTCTTAATTTGAGCCTTAATGTTACTCTTGTGGGACTAAATAGGCACTTTTTATTAATTTAAGGCCTTAGCTTACTAAGGGGCCTATAAGAGATAGTTTTAATAGGCTTTTGAACTTAATGGATCTTTTATATTTTATTTTATGAGGCTTTTAATTTAGGGATCAGGTCTATTTACTAAGTTATTGAGCTCTATTCTAAATCCTTTTAAGGGCTTATCTTGCATTTTAAGGCCTTAAGCCAAACTCCACTTATTATTTTGGGCCTAAGTCGACTAAAAACCCTAAGATAAGTTCATTTTCTATTAGGGTTCAGATTTGGTTCTTTTCATTTATTGGACTTCCAATCCTATTTCTAATGCCCTAGTCACTAACTAAGCTAGTTTAGGCTTAATTTGCATTCTAGGGCCCTAAACTTGATTTTAACTTGTTGTTCTAATGGGCCAAATATCCCATGGGTCCACTAAATAACTCATTTTACTAAGTCTTTCAAATATGGTCTTATTCAATTTAATGGCTCTAAATTAATTTCTCTAAGCTTATATGTCATTTTAGGCCATTTTATGCTTCTAGGATCTTATTTAGCTCCTTAACCAATGATTAAGTCTTAAATCCTAATTAGCATTAATTAATAATGTAATTAACATATTGGACTAGAATTTACAACTTGTTTTCCTAAGTAAAGGGAGTAGTTAAAGAGAGTTTTTAAGTGGATTTTAACTATTTCTCTACACAACTTATTGTAACATGTTGAAACCATAACCATGATGTATTTTAAGCTAAGTCTTCCTAAGATGAACAAGAAAAGTAAAAAAATATGATGGAGATAGGACTATTTGTGTTTCGGTCCTAGCATGTAGTGGGGGTTTAATGGTGGTTTCTCATCATTTTATTAAGTTACCAACATAAAAGTATCTCTTACACTTTTAGAATGTAAGTAACAAACTAGCTATGTACATGAATGAATGTATGATTATATGGCTCTAAAATGACATATACATTATTATAACATGTTTATCTAGTATTTTTAATCCTAAACTCTCAAAATATCATAGGTATAACAAGTATAAATAGAAAACACAAGTTGGGCGAGTTTTACCTTAGATTAGCCTACATGAGTTCCAATTTTCCATTTAAAAATGAAATCAAAATGTGCTCCTTTTAGAGGGAATGTTTGTCTATAAGCAATTATAGTATGTGTGTGTATGTGTGTGTATGTGTGTGTTTTGATAATAACAAAAAGAGTAAAGATATTTAACACGTTTGTTAAGTGTGCAGGTCAATAAACAAAAATAAGATTTCTGCTTTAGTACTAATTTTAAAAATCAAAACCAAATTTAGAGACAAACTGAGAACCTCAAGTATTGTATCAGAAGTTACAAAGCATAATGTTTTAAGAAGTAGAGTTAGGCCAGGCTTAAAATTGTTTAAAGGCCCAACTCTACTTGTTGGATATATTTGTGTAATGTATCCAATACGTTCCACTAAGTTAGTTAATTAAATTCATGGGGATTAAGGAGGATTGGTCTAATGAAAATAATGACAAGATGAATTGGATGTGTTCATCATAATTATGGATGAATATTGGTGGATTCATATTAATAGTTGTTCATTAGATTTTTCGAGATTTATTTGAAGGATTTTTATCAAAAAAAAAAAATTCAAGGATTTTGTGATATTTTTCAAGTTCAAATCAAGATAGATGTGAGAAAAAGATTCAAGGATGAATCTTATCTGTATTTTCAAATTTGAATTTAGCTAAGATAAAAAATATCTCGAAAAGGATTAAACTAAAACAAATCAGAGCTGATACACACAAAAATTAGTGCACTTATTCATCAAGAAGATATTCTAAGCTTTAAGATTCAAATACAAGAGCAACAAGCATCAATATTTGCTCTTAATTTTTAGAAGATATTTATTTTAAAAAAAATAAAAACAAAAAAGGAGTTTAATTTTTCAAAGACTACAACAATTGAATATAAGAAGAAACTAAAGCTTTTGTACAAGAATACTTGCAAATCTTGGAGAATATAAGAGTAACATTGAACGTTCAAATTCAATTCAAGATCAAGTTGATGTCAAGGTCTATCCACCACTAATCCTAAGCTACTCGAAAAGATTAAATAAGAGTGTATGAAAGAAAATAAACTTGGAGAAGGTTGTCTCTCAAGAAAAAAATATTCAATATCTAATTGTCAAGTTATCTACAGCTTACAAGAGTAAAGGACTATTTATTGTAAGTCCCTAAGGCAACATTATAAATAAAGAAATTACAAGAAAGTATATACAAAAAGAGGATTCCTAGTACATATGAAAAAGGGCAAAAAGGATAAAAGACAAAAATAGAAAAGTAGTACAATGTCAGATGAGATGGATAGATGGCAATGCAACATTGGTCCCGTACGAAGATTCTCTTAACACCGTAGGCAAGAGGGATCAAGATGTTACGGCAATAAAAGGGGCTGAGACGAGAAGGAGGGTGACGAGAGAAATGGTAACAGGCCGAGAGAAAACCACTCAACCAATAGGTAAGTCTCTCATTACTCAATAAAAACCTCTCAGTAGCAGTTGGTTGGATTACTCGGTACATGGTCCTTAGTAAGGGAATAGTTGGCATCATCACAATCAAGAGTGTAGATCAATGTATAACAATGCGGGGAGCTCAAGGAGTTCAAGCACCTTCTTTCGATGTAAAGTTTCTCGTCATCAGCAGGTTATTGAGAGAGGATTCTTTGAGTGAGGGATTAGAGGCCTTGGAGCCATACGTAAGTAATGAGACCATTGGTCAGTAGTTCATCATTTTTTCTATTGAAGTTAGTAAAAAGTAGATAATGGAACGATACTGGAAAAGATCACCGAGTCCCTAACAGTGGAGTTGAAAGAGTGTAGTAGGCATAAAGTTAAAGCACTATAAATCTCTTGCTTGATCTTCTCAACTTACTCTCATTTACTTTGAGTTTTATTGTTGACTATATATTGTTTCATGCCTAATCTTGCTTAAGTAATCAAAAGGGACATTTTTAATCTTGTTTTTCAAAAACGTTCATTAGGCCACCCTCTCAGAACTGATGCGTCTTCGAGGCTGTATATATTGAGGTTGCACCATAATGAACAAGAACAAGGAAATAAAAGGGGGTTTAGCAAGTCCAAATAGCTACCAACTAGATATGACACACCAGCAGATCCCACTCGACCTAATCTTAACACTCAATATGACACATAAATGTAATATTAGGGCCGCTCGCCACTAACTCTTGCTAAGGGAGCTAAATAAGAGTTGAAAGATAAGAGTTGAACAATAAGAGAGAAGACATAACTAAGTGTTCTCAAAAGGGAAAATGTCCATATTCAATAATGAAGATTAATAATGTCTATATACAAGCAAATGGGGGTTTATATACTTACCCCACTAAGGTTACAATACATACAAGGAAAAGACAAAAAAGGGTAATTTACAAAATGGGATACATAAGACAGGCTAAAAAGGGTAAAAAGGATAAAGAATAGCTTATACAAAAAAGTAAGGAGTCCTTCTGGAATGTTGTGCCAAAAGATACATATCATATGGTGGTTAGCAATTTGGAATGCAGTTGGTCTTGCTAAAGTGTACCTTAAGGTGGCTCAACTCTACTATGATACAATTTGAATGAAGTAAAAAAAGATTCAATAGACAAAGCAATCTTGATTTTATTCAAGTCGAGTTTAAATCATTAAAGGATGTTCAGATCCCCTTTAGGTCGAACATCTTACAATTCGACTCAGACTAAGGGCTGACACTGTTGGTTCGGAAGCTAACTAAATCATGGTATGAGCTTAGTAATGCATAAGGGAGGTTGTTCGGTTGGTTGGCACTTCTACGCGAAAGCTCGAGAATTGTATCAATCCTTACTAGAGCTTGGCATTTAGGTTGGTAGAAACGTAAAAGATCAAGATCAGGATAGGAATCCTTATCCTGAATGGGGTTTCAAGCTAGTATTCTTTGTATGAGTCCTTATAGTCCTCTAACTTGGCTATGTGTGACTAGTCCAAGGAATTGATTCATATCATCTACTTAGGGCTTAGAAATATTTGTCCTTAAATCTAAAGTAATTTCGGGCTCTTATTCTACCCAGGCATTTGCTGAGTCTTTTTCTAGTCGATAAGGAATTAGGTTAGACATATTGAAGGAGGAAGAAACACCATAGTTCTCAAGCAATTCAATATGTTAGGCATTATGGTTAATCTTCTTCAAGACTTTGAATGCACCATCAGCTTGTGAAGATAGCTTGCTCTATCTCAAGTGCGAAAATTGTTCTAGGTTAAGGTGAATTTATATTAAGTCAACTAGTCTGAAAGAAACAATTTGATGGCCACGACTACCAATCTCTTGCTGCCTCCGATTGAACTTAGTAATCTTCCTTGTTATGAACTGATGCAGTTCTTATAATTCTTAGGCTTGGGTAACTCTAAATTGACTTTCCTTAGTAGCTGCAAGGGTATCAATCAGATCTAGGGGAATAGTGGGATTGAAGCCAAAGATGACTTTGAAAGGAGTCTCCTTAGTGGTATTATAGACAATTCAGTTGTATGCAAACTCCACAATTGGCAAACACAAATCCTAATTCTTTAAATTCTTTCCCACGATAGCTCAAAGTAAATTGCCTAGCGTCCTATTCACTACTTTAGTCTGACCATTAGTCTGAAGGTGGCTACTAGAGCTAAATATAAGTTTACTCCTAAGTATTCTCCAAAGAGTTTTCTAAAAATAGCTCAAGAATTTGGTCTTTCAATTTGGAACAATTGTCTTCGATACTCCATGCAGTTGAACAACTTTCAGCAAAAACAAATCAACAATATATAAAGCATCGTTAGTTTAGTGGCATGAAATGAATTGTGTCATTTTGCTGAATCAATCCACCACAACAAAGGTTAAGTCCTTCCCTTTAGTTGTCCAGGGCAACCCTAGGATAAAGTCTATGTTGAGGTTAGCCTAAGGTGAGGTTAGCAAAGGTAAGAACATGTACTCTCCTTACGGCTCTCTCCTTCCCTTGGCCCTTTTGTAAACTTTGCAACTACCAACTACCTTATAGACATCTTTAGCGAAACCAGGCTAGTAAAAGTTTTCCTTCAATAGGTTGGCTGTTTTAGACTCTTTAAAATGACTAGATAATCCAACACTACAAGCATCCCTAACCAACAGCTCACATATGGAACAATATGTACATCCTTCTTTCTTTAAACAGATAGCCATCCTTGAGGTAATATCATCCAACAACAACTCTTTCTTTACTATGCTCAAGAATAGGACCTAAATAGGGGTCATAAGCATACTATTCAAGGATAAGGGAACATCCTAGTAATTTCGTCTACAAGGTGGTTAGTAAGGTTTGCCCTTCATGACAAGGCATTTGTGACCACACTAGCACTACCTTTCTTGTGTTGGATTACATAAGAAAACCCTTCCATAAATTCTAGCCACTTTGCCTACCTTTTCAATAGTTTATTTTGACTCTCAAGATACTTCAATGACTCATGGTCAATCTAAATTACAAACTCTCGTGGTAATAAATAGTGTTGTAAAATAGTAACAACTCAAAAATGGCAATATAACTCTTTCTCATACATAAAATAGTTCAGTATGGCACCATTGAGCTTTACACTATAGTATGCAAATAGTTGTCATTCTTGCATCAAGACTACACCAATGCTATTGGCTGATGTATCTCATTCCAATGCAAATGGTTTGTCAAAATCTTTTAAGGACAAGATAAGAGCATTAGTGAACTTTTCCTTGATTTCCCTGAAGGTTTGCTCAACTTGTTCATTTCATTAGAATCCATCACTCTTCTTCATCAGTTCGGTCTAAGGGGGTTGTAATTGTATTATAGTTTTTAATGAATCGCCTATAGAAGGAAGCAAGACCATGAAACTTCATACTTTAGTAATATTCTTCAGCATCAGCCATTCCAAAACATCTCAGACCTTTTTCTTACATACTCAAATTCCTTCTCCTGATATTACATATGACAAGGATCAAGGATTGATCATGCGCTCCTGAGCCTGAGGGCTTTCTCAAGTAGTACGCTGAGCTGTTCGAGGTAAGTTAAACGCTAAGGAGAAGTGCTCACCCCAATCTAATCTATCGAGCTACTTTGCTCTCCACACCATCCAGGATGCTACCGAAGTGACCAGTCGATGTGTTAAATCGAACCTTCTACTATACTTTAGTCCAAGCACCACATTTGAATATAGCCATCTCCACAGTGCCGATGCTAAGCTAAGAATTGTCCGGAGCCAACCATCCGAGGCCAATCCAAATGTGAGTCATCCCCTAAGCCAACCCTTGTCCAGCCTAGCAATCTGAGTATCAAACTATCGACACTAACTAGACCTGATTAGAGACTTACCCCTACTCAGCCTACAGTGTTGTTAGGATCGTAAATTGAGTGAAACACGTGCACACTGTCCTTTCTGATAGAGGATGTTCCTTTTGTATGATTTCATGCTTCCTCTGTAAATTATTCTCCTTTTGTTTAGAAAGAAGGGATCCATTTCTATAATTTCCTGTAATTTAGGAGTTACCCTAATTGGGTACTGTAAATACTTGCATAATGTAATAGCCACAACAGAATCATATACAGAAGAATACATTGAACTTTTACCCCCTCTTAAGCTAAGTGTCCATTTTTTATTACTCTTGAACTACTCTTATCTAGCCCATCAAGCATGGTGTATAATATCCATCGTCGGTACATGAGAACCCCTGCTCATCCCTTGATTACCATTTACTCTTCAAGCCATCTTGTGGCTTAGACCCACCCCTATTGGTTATATGTGATATTAGGTTCGTGTGTTCATATACGAAATCCGTATCATCTTGGTATCAGAGCCTAGCTACGTTTGAAGATGGATTTTGCTATTGTGTTTTTTAAGTAGTTTGTTACTGTAAGATAAAGATCTATTGTTAACTTAGGAGTTTAGTAGTTGAAAAATGTTTTGTGCTCTGTTTTTCCCTCTTTTTTGATACGCAAATAGAGTGTGGTTGACAGTTCATTTGTTGTGTAATTGTCGTGGTGATTGGAGTGTTAGTCATTGATCTCCAAGTGGTATTATTAGATGTCAATTTTGTGAAGTAACTGACAATGTCAGACTTAAGTGTTCAAGGAACTTTGGGAAACCAAGAAAGCAGTACTCGACATAGCCAAGGGCAAGAAGGAAGCTTCATACCTCAATCAGTAGGTAATCGCTTGGATAAGCTTATCGACTTGGTATTTAGTTTGGTGACTGTTATCCAAGAAGATAAATAGTGAGCTAAGAATAGCCCCACTAGAGAACGTAAGCAGCAAAGGTGAGGTAATAGTCAATATGGCCGAGTTAACACCCCAGCTCGACCACCCCAAGTTGAAGGAATTGGTAGAGATGCGAGATGAAGGCTAGCACTTGAAGAGATTGAGGAAGAAGTGGAAGGAGACAATGAAGCAAAGGAGTACTATGGGCCTAAAGAAAGAATGGTATGAGCCTTTAGAGTCGAAGGATTGAGGATACATATCTCGAGTTTTTCTGGAAGTAGTGATGCTGAGGACTATTAAGAATAGGTAGATGAGATTGAAAAGTAATTTGAATGTCATGACATACCTAATAATGCAAAGTTTGGACTTGCTGTGCTGGAGTTCACTAGTTATGTTGTCTTATGATGGGAGAACTTGCAAGCTACCTAAAGAAGGGAAGGAGAACGAGAGACTAGGAGTTGGGATGAAATGAAGAGGGTTATGCAAAAAAAGTTTGTACCAAGCTATTATTCTCTGATGTGGCTACTCCGATACCTAAGTTAGTTCTTTAGTAATGTAGAGAGAGATATCAAGTAGTTAGGAAAAATGAAAGAGTGGAAGAGGAGGACCCCTTACCTGGGAGTTATGCTTAGCATATATAGTGAGACAATGAAGATTGTACTCGGACTAGATAATTAGATTGAGTTTATGTATTAGGTTGATTAACATAAGCCTACAAAATAATTATCTGAAAATGCCTATCAACACTTATCCCCACTCTCATTGGTGACAAAGTCGGAAAAGAGAGTATTTAAGGAGGTTGATTTCATGAGATTTCTTGAAAGGTATGTAATTTGAGCCTGAAGAGGCTAAAGTTATTGAAGAAGCAAAGGCCTAAAAAGATGAAAAGCGAGAGTGATCGAAGCACCCATTAATATCGATACGCCTTAAAAAGTGAAGGCCTGAAGAGGCAAGAGCTGAAAAAGGCCGAAACACCTAAAGAGGTGAAGGCTTGAGGATGTGTGGGTGCCTAAAGAGGCAAGGGCTTGAGGAGGCTGAAGCACCTAAGAGGTAAGGGTGCTTGAAGAGGCGACAGCCTAAGGAGGTCGAAGTGCCTGAAGAAACGAAGGCATGAGGAGGCAAAGGCACCTGAAGAAACCAAAGTGCCTGAAGAGGCCAAAGCGCCTGAAGAGGTGAGGGCCTAAGGAGATCGAAGCACCTGAAGAGGCAAGAACTCCTAGATAGGTGAAGGCCTAAAAGGGCCAATATGGTTGAAAAGGTTATGGAAACATGCAAGTTGTTCGATAGGCTCATTGGCTTCTAGTCTGTTAATGTATAGGACTTTAGTGCCAAATGTTGGATTTAAGTGTTAACCCACCACCATTTGACGGTTGAAGGTTTTCAAACGGCATGTTGTCTATTTATTAGACAAAGCATGTGAGTTTATACTAGCTCATTGTCCATAGTGTATAGGACTTAGAGTTATTGAGAGTTGCCTATTAGAGGATGATGTTTGCATGGGCTTAAAGTGGAGGGACTTCCTTATCCCCAATCTATTTTTGAGTTCTTGCATTCATTCCAAAGGGAGGTTGAAGTAAGCTTGCTAAGAGTTAATAAAGTGTCATGAATGTAAGTAGATATAACTTAATTAAGAAACCAAAAATTAAATGTAAATATCGTCAATATCACAGTATGAAGCACAACATGAGATACACACTTGCACGATGGACACAGACTACGAATGATTCAACTTTTAGATAGGTATATTTACCTTTGTCCTCAATGTCGGCTTCTTCAAATGCAATTCTTCCAGAATAGCTCAAGTCGACATACGTAGTTGAATAGCTTAGGTTCAACTTATAGCTCAAAGTTTAACCATAGCAGCTTGGGCTTGCATTCTATATCAATACTCGTAATTTCTCATCAATATGTAACCGCATAAAGAAGCTCAGCAGCTGACGTTTAAGAGATTGTGTGGATTCAAAGTTCGGCATGGATTCGATTACAACTTGGCAAAGCGAGTTGCTTTATCGGCGTTGGTCGGCTTTGAATAGAGTATACTTGGTCATAGTTGAATTGCCTAAAGCAACTTCTGCTATATTAGAGTTGCGGATTTGTAGCTGATCGAGAGAACAAAGTCCAGTCAAAAGGAGCTCGAAGTTCAAGCTTATGTTTGAGTATTGCTCGGCTCCTCTGGTTTTAGATGAATGACTCGGTAGACTTGCTTGGCCAAACTTCTCGACAAGCTCAGCGACTGGATGAGTCAAAGGCTCAACTTCCTGGAATCCAGGCATGTCGGCAATACTTACTTAACACACTGTGACTTGAAGCTCCATTGAAGTTACTCGGCCATAGGGGACTACTTGAAACCTTGGAGTAACTTGGACATGCTCAGCTTTTTGGCCATTCGGCACAAAAATTGATTCACAAGGAGTTCATTTAGACTCGACACTCTTCGCCATTTAGCAGATCGCGATCAATACGGCTCAATGAGATCTTTCTCAACTTCCTATGTCCCTTGGTCAGCTGGCTAGCCTTGTAGGCCGATGGAAATAGCTCAACATCCATTTCTTGGCATCTAGGTACATAACAACCTGGCCTAACATGATCCCTCATGTGTTGCGCATCTCGAAGGACAGTGAGCTCTCAAATTGCCCCTCTGGTCTAACAGTAAATGGCACATACTGTTCTTCTACTTCCTTATCTGAGGCAGATAGTAGCTATGGACAAATAGCGAGTAACAAGGGCAATTTTCCCTCCATCAAATCTCCATCTCCTCCAAACAACAAAGAGGATGGTCACAAGTTTTCTATTACAGTAGCTTTGATTCAGTAGAATCTACATAAGGATCAACTTTGCTCAGCATAACAACTTAGTCGCAACAATGGCTTGGCATGGACTCTATTCCAGCCGTGATGACAAGTCATTCGACCACCTTTGGTCGACCTCGGCATTATAATTCGAGGAACTCGAGCCCCCAACTTATTGCATTCCCAAACTTTGTGGAAATGAGATAAACCATGCATTACGCGTATCATCATAGTAACAAATTCTTATGCTACTGCTAGAGATCGAGTCTCTTTACGTGCTGCTAACAAAGCTTTTCTTTGCGATTTACTATATTCAGCATCATGAAGTTTCATGTCTTCAATCTTTCAACTCCCGTCGTCATTCAATTTTTAGACTTCTATCTTTTTCGGGTCATAATTGCTAAATCCTCCACTAACCAATAGCTAATATGATGAGCCCCAGTTACTTAATCATGTAGGAAATTATGAACATAAACTTGGTACTAGGAGAGAAGCGATGGTTACGCTCGAAAGTGGCAGCTATCAACCATACGATGACGGTTATGAATCATAAAAATGAAATCACAAATTTCTTTCCTCTCGATTTCATGCATGTCCCACTCAAAAATGGTAGTTATCAACCATATAATGACGATTGTGAATCATAAAAATGAAATCACAAATTTCTCTTCTTCTTTTTTCTTGGTTTCATACATCTCCAACAGTTGGTTGTAACGCGACACGTTAACTTGAAAATATAGTCAACCAATCTAATATTTATAGTATAAAATGAAAATGCATGAAGTCGTAGTCCCTCAACAAATTGTGAATAAGTATAAGCATTCGCAAGGAGGAGATCCAACCAAAGAGTAATTAGATCCAACTAAGGATTATCAAAATATTTTGAAAAGGCATTCACGAGACAAAGCACTACCGAATTCTACAATTTTCGACATTTTTCCGTTTCCTACAAAGGGCACTAATTGTTGACGGTTGATTTTTGTCTCGATATATGAACACCTGCAATACGATAAAATGGCTACAGGTCGCGCCGGAGGGTACTCTGGCACAACCACTCTAATCCTTAAGTTAGTTTCTAGTCATGTACCCTCCGGCGGGACTACTTTGATGCCTAAGTTAGTTCTCTAGTCATGTAGAGAGAGATATCTAGTAGTTAGGAAAAATCCAGCGCGACCACTCCAATGCCTAAGTTAGTTCTCTAGTCATGTAGAGAGAGATATCTAGTAGTTAGGAAAAATGAGAGAGTGGAAAAGGAGGTCCCCTTACCTGAGGGTTATGCCTAGTATTTATAGTGAGACAATAAAGATTGTACCCGGACAACCCGGACTAAATAATTGGACCGGGTTTATGTATTGGGTTAATTAATATAAGCTCACATAATAATTATCCAAAAATGCCTATCAACAAGAAAGATCAACTGTAGACACTTATGTTAAAAAATTCCAAATGTTAATGATCTGATGTGAAGTCGTAGAGTTAGAGGACTGAACTGTATCTCAGTTCATCGATGGATTGAAGTATGAGATTAGGAATGTCCTAGAAACCCTGGATATTAGAACGCTTGAAGATGCAATCTAAGCCGCCCAGAGGATAGAAAGGCATCGAACAAGAAGTTTTCGACTGCCAGTCAGCCGACCAAGTAGTAGCCGAACTATTCCAAGTAAACCTGTGCAAACGAAACCAGGTAAGGTTGCTAAAAGACAACTTGTTCCGACTACCCAAGCTGAAGAGAAAGAACCCTTAAGGATGTTTGAGAAGGGCTAAAGTTCAAGGAGGAAAACAAGTGAGATAAAGTGTTTCAAATGCCAAGGATTTGGACATATGGCTGCTCGATATCCAAACAGGCGAACCATGGTGATCTAAGGCAAGGTGTTGACTGTTGAAATTGACAGTATTGATGAAGAAGTAAAGGAGTTGAAAGAGGACGAATAGACCAAACTATCTGAGGAGGAAGTTATCGTATTGATGAAGAAGTAAAGGAGTTGAAAGAGGACGAATAGACCAAACTATCTGAGGAGGAAGTTATCTATGGCAAGGAAGGCAACTTTATACTATCCACTGTAGTGTTGAGAAGGACAATAAGCTTCAATCCCATACCTGAAGATGAACAAAGGGAAAATCTTTTCCATATTGGATGCAAGGTAAATGAATCACTATGCGCACTGTTTGATGATAATAGGAGCTACACCAATGCAACCTTAGTAATTATGGTCCAAAGTTGAAATTACCGACCAAACCCTACCCGAAAACTTACAAGGTTCATTAGCTTAGTGATAAGGGAGCCCTACAGGTGAACAAGCAAGTGTTTGTGTCTATTTGCATTGGCGAGTATCAAGACGAAGTGCTATGTGATGTGCTACCCATGAGTGCATCTCACATTATGCTTGGACAACCATGGATGTTTGATCAAGTTGTTATATATGACGGAAAGAAGAATACATGTTCTATAGAGCATGAAGGTAGGAGGATAAAATTGAGTTCGATGATGAGCAGGTAAAGGTCATGTAGTCCCAACTTGGACAAACCCTGAAGAAAGAGGCTTTGGTGATGACTCGAGCCAAACTGAAAAGGGGATGGAGCTTGAAGGGCTGACCTATCTGCTTGTCCAAAGAATTCTAGAGTTGAGACCTAAAGAGGAGGAGTTGCTTGCTGAGGTGAAAACCTTATTAGAGGAATTTATTGACCTATTTCTAAAAGAACCGCCGAAAGGTTTGCCCCCAATCTAAGGTGTTAAGCATGTAATAGACCTATAGCTAGGAGCCACACTTCTAAACAAGCCTGCCTATAGGCTAAATCCTGAACAGGCTGTCAAGCTACAAAAGAAAGTAGATGAGCTAATAAAGAAGGGGTATGTGCGTGAGTTCCTTAGCCCCTGTATCATTTTAGCCTTATTAGTGCTAAAGAAGGATAGTTCTTGGAGAATGTGTATGGATAGCCAAGCAATCAATCGAATCACTGTCAAGTACAAATATCCCATACCTAGGCTTGATAATATGCTAGATGAGTTAAGTGGAGCAAGAGTGTTCTCTAACATCGACCTCAAATCTGGATACCATCAAATCCAAATGCATGAAGATGATGAGTGGAAGACCGCATTCAAGACATGAAATGGTTTATATGAATGGCTTGTAATGCCATTTGGATTGTCTAATGTGTCGAAACATTTATGTGCTTGATGAATCATGTGCTTTGAGAATTATGAGGAAAGTTGGTAGTAGTTTTTTTTTTTTTTTTTTTATGACATTTTGGTGTACAGCCCCATCCTGGAGACTTACCAAGAGCATCTCTAAAGAGTCCTAGTAAAACTCCAAGCTAAACAACTCTATGCCAATCTAAAGAAGTGTGACTTTTTTTTTATCCAAGGTGATCTTCTTGGGGTTTATTATGAGTGAAGGTGACGTCCAAGTTGATGATGAGAAAATAAGAGTGATCATAAAATGGCCTAAGCCGACCTGTTTTGCAGACATGAGAAGTTTTCATAGCCTAGTGATGTTGTATCGTCAATTCATAAAGGATTTCAGTATGATTATGGCCCTGCTTATCAAACTGTCAAAGAAGAATATTGAATTCAAATGGGGAGAGAAAGAGAGAGGAGAGGAGTTTTGAGGAAGTAAAAGAGAGGCTAACTATAGCCCTAATCTTAGCTCTATCAAGCTTCAATAAGGTGTTTGAAGTAGAGTGTGATGCATTTGGACTAGGCATAGGTGTTGTGCTAATGCAAGAAGGCCAACATATTGCTTACTTGAATAAGAAACTTCAAAGAGCTACACTCAACTATTATGTCTATGACAAGGAGTTCTACTCGTTAATCTGAGCCTTAACAGTATGGAAACACTATCTGCTACCCAGGGAGTTTGTGATCTACACCAATCATAAGTCCTTAAGGTATTTGAAGAGCCAACCCAAACTATCTTGGAGACAAGCCAAATGGATCGAGTTCATGAAGGGTTTTTCTTATGTTGTAAAATACAAGAATGGAAGGAACAATGTAGTGGCCGATGTCTTATCAAGACGACATATCCTCCTGACCGAGTTGTAAATAAGGTTACTTGGTTTTTCAACCATAAAGGGTTTGTATGCCGAGGACCCACACTTTGGTCCTATATATGCCTGATGTAAAGAAGGACAGACATTGGAAGACTATCATAGGAAAGATGAATACTTATTTAGGAAGAGGAGGCTATATATCTCAACCTGTTCCACGAGAGAATTGCTAATGCGTGAGGCATATGGAGGAGGATTAATGGGACATTTTGGCTAACGTCAAACCCATGAAGCACTATCTACAAGATTCTTTTGGCTGAAAATGATGAGAGACGTAGTATGCGACCTATAAAAAGGTGAAAAGCCAAGCTGAGCAAAGACATTATCTACCCTTACCCATCCTGACCAAACCATGGTCCGAGCCAAGTATAGACTTCATGTTAGGATTGCCAAGGATGTCCCAAGGGAAAGACTCTATCATGGTGGTTGTGGATCAATTTAGCAAGATGGTACATTTCGTGTCCTGTTCCAAAACTAATGATGCTTCAACTGTCTCTTTTCTTTTCTTACAGGAGGTGATCAACCTTCATAGTGTGCTTAGAACCATTGTTTTGAACTGAGACCCCAAGTTCATGAGCCACTTTTGGAGGATGATATGGAGATGAATGGGAACCAAGCTATTGTACAGTACGTCCTACCATCCACAGACTGATGGATAGACCATACTTATCAATAGAACTATAGGACCTTTGCTATGGGTTGCTAATGGACTAAACGTAGCCGATTGGGATCTATGCCTGCCAATCATTGAGTTTGCCTACAATAGGACCACCCATAATGTAACTAACATGTCTCCATTCAAGGTCACCTATGGGTTCAACCTAGAGCTCCCAATAAACCAAGCACCCCAATAGATACTTGATGATGACCGGCCAGCCGTTGAAAGAGTTGAGGCGATCCGAGCCATGCACCAAAAGGTCATAGAACAATTGAGCAAAGCTAATACTAAGCTCGAGAAGCGAAGCCAAGGAAGAAGGAAGAGAGAGTTTCAACCATGTGATTTGGTTTAGATAAATCTCAGCAAAGAATGATTTCCAAACTTGAGGAAGAGCAAGTTGTCCCCTAAAGTTAACGGACCTTTCAAAGTGCTTGAAAAGATCAATCCTAATGCTTATAGGATTGAATTACCTAAAGGATATGGAGTCTCAAACTCCTTCAACATTGCTGATCTCCAACCTTACACTCCCAAAGATGAGCTACCTGGAGTTGAACCAAATTTGATCCTAAATATCAAATAGCCCGGAGGGGATGATATGGATCAAGGATTAATCACGCCCTCCTAAGCTCGAAGGCTTTCTCAGGTTGTTCACCGAGCCATCCAAGGTGAGTTAAGTGCTAAGGAGCAGTGCTTACCCTAATCTGATCTACCAAGCTACTTTGCTCTCCACACTATCTAAGATACTGTCGAGGTGACTAGCTGATGTGCCGAATCAAACCCTCTGCTATATACCAGTCTAAGCACGACATCTGAATACAACCATCTCTACAGTGCTAAAGTCAAGTTGAGAATTATCAGGAGCCGACCATCTAAAGCTGATCTAAATGTGAGTCATCCCTTGAGCCAACTCTTGTCTAGCCCAGCAATTTGAGTGCCGAACTATTGACGCTGACCAAACTTGATTAGAGACTTACCTTTCCTTAGCTTGCAGTGTTATTAGGACCATAGATTAAGTGAAACATGTGCACTATCCTTTTTTACATCTGTATTGTCCTTTCTGACAAAGGATGTTCCTTTTGCACAATTTCATGCTTCCCCTGTAAATTATTCTCCTTTTGTTTAGAAAGAACGGATCCATTTTTGTAATTTCTTATAATTTAGGACTTACCCTAATGGGTATTATAAATACTCACATAATGTAATAACCGCAACAGAATCATATACATAAGAATACACTAAACTTTTAATCCCTCTTGAGCTAAGTGTCCCTTTTTACTTACTCTTAAGCTACTCTTATCTAGCCTATTAAGCGTGGACTAATAGCGAGTGACCTCTGGCTATACTTGTATGTCATATCAAGTGTATCCCGAGATCGTATGAGGTGTTGGTATGTAATATCTATTGTTGGTGCATGGGAACCCCTGCTCATCCCTCGACTATTATTTACTCTTTAAGCCATCTTACGGTTTAGACCCACCCCCTTTGGTTACACATGATATTAGGTTTGTATGTTCATCCACGAAATGCATAACATACCTGAGAAAAACTACTTCACTTTAGCAAAACATATACCTCTTCATCTTCCCATACAACTTCTTGGTTCATAAAATGTTAAAAACATCTCAAAGATGTTGTACATGATTGTTTAGGTTAGTACTATACACTAATATGTCGTCAATGTACATGACTACACACCATCCGATTAGCGGACGCATCACATGGTTCATAAGCCACATAAATGTGCTCAGCGCATTTGTAAGTCTAAACAGCGTAACTAGCCACTCATAGAGACCATGCTTCATCTTGAAAGTAGTCTTCCATTCGTCACCAGGTCTTATGCGAATCTGGTGGTAGCCTCTTTGTAAATCAATCTTCAAGAATACATTGGCACTGTAATGCTGATCCAACATGTCATCGAGCCTTGGTATTGGGTATCTATACTTGATTGTAATATGATTTATAGCTCAACTGTCGATGCGCATGTGCCACAATTCATCTTTCTTTGGGACGAGCAGAGCTAGTACAGCACAAGGACTGATGCTCTCTCTCACATATCCTCGCTATATCAATTCATTTACTTACCTTTTCAGCACAACAGCTTGCTTAGGATTCGTTCTATAGGCAAGTCGGTTTAGCAGGTTTACGCTAGGCTATAGATCAATATAGTACTCTATGCCTCAAACTGGGAGTAGTCCCTTAGGCAATTCTTTGAGGAACAGATTTGAAAATTCATCAATCAATCTTCAAATCTCATCAAGAACATCTTCAAGATCTCTCAACTCCAATAGTCTTTTAATCAATGGCAACATAAGCTCATTGACCATCTCAACGGCTTGAAGCTTTCTTTAGCTCATCACTAAAGCTTTCTTCTTACTAGATCGGGTGAGCTGGTTATAAGTCTCACTCACTTGAGTTAGTGTCATGGGATGTAGTACGATCTTCTTTTTACCCTTGACAAAGGCATAGGTATTCTTATATTTGTTGTAAGTAACACGTTGATCAAACATCCAAGGTCACCCAAGTAACAGATGTAAAGCTCCCATGGGCCCAACATCACATACCACCTTGTCCCAATACATATTTCCAACACTAAAATGCATGGTTACTTGTTTAGTGATATACAAAGCACCCTTATCATAAAGCCAGTATAGCTTGTAAGGTTGGGGGTGCTTAGAGTTAGTAGTCCAAACCTCTATACAAAGGATTATGCAACGACATTGGTACAACTCCCTCCATCCACAATGATGGTACACAACTGTCCCTTAATGGTATACTTTGTATAGAATAAATTCTTTCTTTGGTCTTCCTTAGAGCTTGGTAAGGAGCTTAGCACTTGTCTCAAGACTAGTATCATCACCCCTCCTTAGTCAGCATAGACATAAGTCTCCTCTTCCTCTTTAGCTTCAACTCTTCTAGCATTCTTCTCTTCTTCTAGCTTACTCTTGTTGATATTATCCACTATATCTCTGTGGAGCACCATGGAACATCGGTTTGGATACTCAACAGTCATGTGTCTAAAACCCAAGTATTTAAAGCATTTCACCTTGCTTGTCTTTTGTCCAAAGGTCTATCCCTTCTCATATGTCCTTGGTGTCAACCTATCCTCAACTTGGCTCTTTTAGGCCACTCAACTATCATCAGGTCAATCATGTTTTCCCATGGCTTGGGAGAGTCTCCTTAAGTCAGTGTAAGCAAGTTGGCATGAAATAGGAGCTTAGGAAATAGTCAGCTCAGAGCATTTCTCCTCTACTTTTCAACCTTCTACACTATTTTAATGGCCTCCTCCAATGTATGGAACTTCTGCACTTCCACAATATTGCAAATTTCGTATTTAAGTCTGAAAATGAACTTCGACATTGTGCAAGCCTCATGTTCATACGCGTTTACTTAAATCGTTAGCATCTAAAATTCTCTCACATTGTCATCAACGGATTAATTTCCTTGATGAAGCTCTTACAACTTGGCAAAGGTGTCCTGCAGGTAAGTCTCGAGTACAAATCTTCCCTTCAACAATCTATTCATCTCTTCCCAAGTTCGCACACTTTGTCATCCATCTCTTGCTCTAGCTGCATTCAAATTCTTCCACCACATAGTAGTATATCCAGAGAGCTTAAGTGCAACAAGTCAAACCTTAACTACATCTATATACCGATAACAGTCAAATATCTTCTCTTCCCACTCTAAATATTCATCTACATCTACATCTACATCTACATCTGCATCTCCACTTCCACTAAACAGTAAGATTAGAACCTTGACATTGTCAAGCCTTTAAGGAGCTCGATGTCCTCGCTCTTGTGCCTAGTAATATTTAACCTCTTCTTCTTCTTCTCCATCATTCTTTAAATCCAAATCCTCAATATCCTCTTCAATCTCCTCTAACTCAATCCTTCATCTGGCAACTCGGTCTGCAACTCCTCTAGTACAATGAGGTTAAACTAGGCAATTAGCTCAGCCACCATGGTCATATCGTCTCTTAGGAATATTCTTAGGTGGGTTATGATGAGTATACCCTGTGGTTGTTGCCTGTTGATTTGTATCATAGTAACTAGACTCTCAACAAGATTGGTGAGTCAATCAAGTTCATCATCGACTAAACCAAGTTATTACTACCATTTGGCCTTAACAAGCATGAGCACCATTACTCAAGTCACCAATAATACCTTGAACACTTGAATCCAACATAGTGCAATGCTTCTCCAACAGATTGACAACACAATAAACAACACACACTTCAGCTTACTATCCAAAACCTTACCAACATACTCTAACAACTTCAATCACCCAATACACACACAAATACCATAGAAATAAACTTGCTCTTTTTTCGCAGTAAGAAACAGTGCAAAATAGAGCAACAACAAAAACTGCACTTACCAATATACGAACCTTCACTATAAAACTCACAACTTCAAAACTTACTTCACTCGAACACACTACAGGAGCTATGAAAGGAACACAGAAGCCACTAACGGCAAACAAGAACCAAAACTTTACGCTAACTTCATACACTCCCTTTCGGAATTGATTCATCTTTAACGTCGTACACACGAAGGTCACACCATAATGAACAAGAATAAGGAAATAAAAGGGGGGTTTGCAAGTCCAAATGGCTACCAATTGGATATCACACATTAGTAGATCCCACTTGACCTAATCTTAACACTCAATATGACATAAGAATGTAGTATTAGGGCTACTCACCACTAACTCTTACTAAAGGAGCTAGATAAGAGTTAAAAGATAAGAGAGAGATATGACTAAGTGTTCTAAAAAGGGAAAATTTCTGTATTCAATAATGAAGATTGATAATGTCTGCATACAAGCAAATGAGGGTTTATATACTTACCCTACTAAGGTTACAATACATATATGGAAAAGATAGAAAGGGGGAATTTACAAAATGGGATGTATAAGACATGCTAAAAAGGGTAAAAAGGATAAATAATAGCTTGTACGAAAAAGTAAGGAATCCTTCTACAATATTATGCCAAAAGACACGTGTCACATGATGGTTAGCAATTTAGAATGCAGCTAGTCTTGTTAAAGTGTACCTTAAGGTGGCTTGACTCTACTATGATACAATTCGAATGAAGTCAAAAAAGAGTCAATGGTCAAATCAGTCCTAATTTGGTTCAGGTCAGGGTTGGGTCCCTAAAGGATGTTCAGATCCCCTTCAGGTTAGGCATCTTGCTGTTATGCTTAGACTGAGGGCTAGCACTGGTTGACTCAAAAGCTAACTAAATCATGGTATGAGCTTGGTAATGGATAGGGGCTTACTCGACAAGTCAACACTTCTGCTCAGAAGCTCGGGAATTGTATTAGTCCTTACTAAAGCTCGACATTTGAGTCAGCAAAAATGTAAAAGATAGAGATCAGAATAGGAATCCCCATCCTAAATGAGGTTTTGAGCTAGTATTATCGGTATGGTCCTTATAGTCCTCTAGCTTAGTTACGCGTGACTGATTCAAGGAGTTGATTCCTATCATCTACTTAAAGGTTAGAAAGATTTATCCTTAAATCTGAAGTGATTTCAAGCTCTTATTCTATCTTGGCATTTGCTAGGTCTTCTTTTAGTTAATAGGGAATCAAGTCAAACACATTGAAGGTAAAGGAAACACCATAGTTCTTGGGCAATTCAATTTGGTACACATTGTGGTTGATCTTCTTGAAGAATTTGAATGCACCATCAGCTTGTAAAGATAGATTGCTCTATCTTAAGTGCGAAAATTGTTCTCAATTGAGGTAAATCCATAGTAAGTCAATTGGTTTGAAAGAAACAATTCGGCAGCCACAACTATCGATCTCTTGTTGCCTTTAATTGAACTTGGCGATCTTCCTTGCCATGAACTAATGCAGTACTAGTAATTCTTGGGCTAGAGCAACTCCATATTGACTTTCCTCAATAGCTGTGAGGGTACCAATCAAATCTAAGGGAATAGTGGGAATAAGGCCATAGACGACTTCGAAAAGAGTCTTCCTAGTAGTACTATGGATAGTTTGATTGTATGAGAACTCCACAATTAGCAAACACAAATCCCAATTCTTTAAATTCTTTCCCATGACAATTTAGAGTAAATTTCCTAGCATCATATTCATTACTTCAATCTGACCATTAAACTGAAGGTAGCTACTAGAGCTAAATACAAGTTTATTCCTAAGTCTTTTCTAGAGAGTCTTCCAAAAATAGCTCAAGAATTTGGTGTCTTGATTTGAAACAATTGTCTCCAGTACTCCATGCAATTGAATAACTTCCTGCAAAAACAAATTGGTAATATATAAAGTATTATTAGTTTGGTGGCATCAAATGAAGCGTCATTTTGCTAAATTAGTCCACCACAATGAAGATTGACTCATATCCTCTAGTTGTCTAAGGCAACCCTAGGACAAAGTCCATTCTGAAGTTGGCTTAGGTAAGGGCATGTACTCTGCATGTAGCTTTCTCTTTCCTTTAGCCCTTTTGAAAACTTCGCAACTACCAACTAACTTATGGACATCTTTGGCCAAATCAGGCTAATAAAAGTTTTATTTCAATAGGTTGGCTGTTTTGGACTCTCCAAAATAACCAGATAATCCAACATTATAAGCATCCCTAACCAACAGCTCGCGTATGGAACAGCTCGGCATACACAACCTTCTTTCTTTGAATAGATAGCCATCCTTGAGGTAAAATCCTCCAACGGTAACTCTTTCTTTGCAATGCTCAAGAATAGGACCAAAATGGAGATCATAAGCATACTATTTAGGGATAAGGGAAAATCCCAGTAATTTATTTTGTAAGGTGATTAGCAAGGTCTACTGTCATGAAAAGACATTTGCGACCATGTTGGCACTACCCTTCTTATGTTGGATTACATTAGGAAACCCTTCCATAAATTCTATCCACTTTGCTTGCCTTTTTGAAAGTTTATTCTGACTCCCAAGATACTTCAATGACTTATGGTTGGTGTAAATTACAAACTCTCGTAGTAGTAAATAGTGTCACCAGATAGTAAGAGCTCAGAAAAAGGAGCATAACTCTTTCTTATATACAAAATAGTTCAGTACAGCACCACTGACCTTCTCACTGTGATACATAACTAGTTGTCATTCTTGTATCAAGATTGTACCAATGCCAATGACTGATACATCGCATTCCTATTCAAATTGTTTGTCAAAATCTAATAAGGACAAGACAGGAGCAATAGTGAGCTTTTCCTTGATTTCCCTAAAGGTTTACTTAACTCATTCATTCCATTAGAATCCATCACTCTTCTTCATCAGTTCGGTCAAAGGGGGCTACAATTGTATTACAGTTTTTAATGAATTGTCTATAAAAGGAAGCAAGACCATGAAAACTTCGTACTTCAGTGATATTCTTCAGCGTCAACCATTCTAAAACATCTCGAACCTTTTCCTCATCTACTCAGATTCCTTCTCCCGATACTACATACCAAAGAAAAACTACTTTGCTTTAGTAGAACATATACCTCTTCAGCTTCCTATACAACTTCTCAGTTTGTAAAATGTTGAAAACAACTCAAATATGTTGAATATGGTTGTTTAGGTTAGCATTATGCACTAATATGTCATCAAAGTACACGACTACACACCATTCAATTAGTGGATGCATCACATGGCTCATAAGCTGCATAAATGTGCTCAGTGCATTTGTAAATCTGAACAACATAACTAGCCACTCAAAGAAACCATGTCTCATCTTAAAAGTAGTCTTCCATTCGTCACTAGGTCTCATGCGAATCTAGTGGTAGCTTCTTCAAAAATCAATCCTTAAGAATACATTGGCACCATAAAGCTCATCCAACATATCATCGAGCTTAGGTATGAGATTTCTATACTTGATTGTAATACGCTTTATAGCCCGATTGTTAATGCACATGTGCTATAATCCATTTCTTCAAGACAAGCAGAGCTAGTATGGCATAAAGATTCATGCTCTCCCTCACATATCCTCACTCTATTAGTTCATCGTTGCCTTTTTAACTCAATAGCTTGCTTAGGATTCATTTTTTAAGTAATCGGTTTGGCAAGTCTACACCAAGCTGTAGATCAATACAATACTCTATGCCTTAGACTAAAGGTAGTCCCTTAGGCAATTCTTTGGGGAACAAGTCCAAAAATTCATCAATCAATCTTTGGATCTCATTAGGAACATCTTCAAGATCTCTTAACTCCAACAATCTTCTAATCAATAGAAACATAGGCTAATTGGCCCTCTTAGCGACTTGGAGCTCTTTCGGCTCATCACTAAAGCTTTCTTCTTGCTAACTCAAGTAAGTTGGTTATGGGTCTCATTCACTTGAGTTGGTATCATGGATTGCAATACAAACTTCTTTCCATCCTTGACAAAGGCATAGGTGTTCTTATATTTGTCAAGAGTAACACATCGATTGAACAACCAAGTCACCCCAGTAATGGCTGTGAAGCTCCTATAGGGCCAACATCACATACCACTTTGTCCCTATACATATTTCCAACACTAAAAGGCATGGTTACTTGTTCAATGATGTGTAGGGCACCCTTATCATGAAGCTAGTGTAGATTATAAGGTTAGGGGTGCTTAGAGGTTGGCATTCCTAACCTTCATACAAAGGATTGTGCAACGGCGTTGGTATAACTCCCTCTATCCACAATGATGGTCTACATCTGTCCCTTAATAGTGTACTTTGTATAGAATAAATTCTCTCTCTAGTCTTCTTTGGAGCTTGGCATAGAGCTTAGCACTCGTCTTAAGACTGGTGTCATCACCTCTCCCTGGTCGACGTAGACACAAATCTCCTCATCCTCTTCAGCTTCAACTCTTCCAACATTCTTCTCTTCCTTTAGCTTGCTGTCTCAATGCTATCCATTACATCTTCTTAGATCACCATGGAACGTTAGTTCAAACACTCAATAGCCATGTGTCCAAAACCCAAGCATTTAAAGCATTTCACTATGATTGTCTTCTATCTAGAGGTTTGTCCCTTCTCATATGTCCTCGACATCAACCTATCCTCAACTTGGTTGTTTTAGCCTACTCGACTATCATTAGATCGGTTATGTTTTCCCTCTGCTCATGGGAGTCTCGTCGGGTCGACATAAGCAAGTTGGCACGGAATAAAAGCTCAAGAAATAGTTGGCCTAACTTGGCTTGGAGCATTTCTCCTCTACTTTTCAACCCTTCACGCTACTTTAATGGCCTCTTCCAATGCATGGAACCTTTATACTTCCATAATGTTGCGAATCTCATATTGAGTTTGAAAATGAACCTCAACACTATGTAAGCCTCAAGTTCATCTATGTTTGCTTAGATGATCGGCATTTGAAATTCTCTCACGTGGTCATCAATGGATCAATTTCCTCAATGAAGCTCTTGCAACTTGGCAAAGGTGTCTTATAGGTAAGTCTCAAGCACAAATCTTCCCCTCAACAATCTCTTCATCTCTTTCGAAGTTTGTACACCTAGTCATCCATCTCTTACTCTAGTTCTAAAGGGTAGATTAGGGTTTTAGGATAATTAAGCAATTAGTCTTTGATTAGCGAATAGTTTACTATTTAATTAGGGTATAGTAGTTGGATTAGGGTTTTCAACACTAGATTACAGTTTTACAATCATTTCAAAGTTTCACACATATTAGGGTTCTAATTAGGGTTTTAAGGTTTCAAGGTTCGTTTAGGGGTTTTAGTATTGGTTTTAGGGTTTCGAATTCATTATTAGGGTTATCTATTTCAATATTCATTTTTTGCTAGTTTACCCATTTGTAGGTTTTAAGGAATTCTCATGGGCTTCAACCATCATTCTTTTTCCTATTAGGGTTTGAGATTGGTTTCGTTAGATTATGTTAATCTTAGGAGTTAACATTAGTTATTGGCATTTGTTTACAGGATTTTAGAACTTTGAGTGTAAGGGTCAAACAAAGATTGAGGCAACCATCTAGGGTTTTAGGAGTTTACATTAGGATTTTTTAGCATAGTCCCTTAGATTCAGCATTAGTTATCTTACCAACACTAAGGATATTTTTGGAAAATCTTATTAACTTTCAACCACCTATCTAGGAAATTTGCAAGGTTTATAGTTATAATCCGGAACTCTTTTGTACTAATTTTGAAGCTTGACAACAACATAGAATCAACACCTATATCTTAGCAGCCTTTGGGACCATCTTGTTTCCTAAAGGATTATTGTCGACCCTGGTATTTTATCCTCCTAGTTATTTTATAAAATTAAGTCTTCTTTAAATCAATCAGTATTAAACCCTTACCCGTTTAATATCGACACTCGACTAGGTTTTAAAGAAAACCCATTCTTTTATACCTTGAAAACATCTTGGAGTCGCCACCTGATTGAAGTCGAGAAAAAAAAAAGTTAAGTTATAACTAATTGGGTGCTACTGGTCTTTCAATAAAAACTTATTTAAAAAAAAAAAACGGTTTTAGAAACTTAAAGATCTAAATCCAAGGGTTAAGTTTTTAAACCTTTATGGGTACCATTGACTTTCCAAATTTAAAATTAATACTTAAAAATCAGCTTTCAATTTTAAAAGATAGAACTCGGTTATCAATTATTCTAATTGTATAAATGAAGTAAAAAAGAAAAATTAGGTTTTTTTTATTTTTATTGTTGCCTCGTAGGTACCTACATACTCGCTATTCGATACTAGATATACATAGTTCTTTTGATGAAAACTTTAGTGGATTGATTTGGTTCTATTTTTTTTAAAAGAAATCGACTTTACATTTTATTCAATTTAGTTTATTTTAGAAAATCTCTATAAAAAAGGTCTTAAATTAGATTTTATTTTTGAAAAAAAAAATCTAAAATGTCTTAATATGAAAAAAGGATCCATTTATTTTGATTTTTGAAAATCGATTTTCTAAGTGACAAAAAGAAATAATAATCTTTACTCTTTCTATTTACTTATTTATTTTTATTTTTATTTTATTTATTTTATCTATTTTTACTTTTTATTAAACTAAATAAACTACTTTTTCTTTTTTACTTTCCCTTTTTCTTTTTTTTTTTATTTTACATTTACAACCATAAAAAAAAAGAAAAGAAAAGAGAAAAAAATAATAAAATCAAACAACAATAACAACAACTAAAAAAAAGGAAATAAATAAATGTAATAAAATAAAAAGAAAAAAAATAAATAAAAATATTTGGGTGTAGTCGGCACACAGGTCGAACTTGGATTGGATTTCGAGTCAAATCGTAGGTTGTCGAGTCAAGTCGTACGAATTCAGTTCGAGTCATGTAGATCACTAATGGCAACAACAACAAGGCTCGATTCAGCTTGTTTTAACCACCAAAATGAGCCAATGAAGGGTTTTTTGTGAGTTTTGGATTAAGAATAGGAGAGGTAGGTTCAATGCTGTAGTCATTATGGGTAGTTTTGAAGGTGTTTAGTTGTGGTGGTTGGCGGTGGTCTTAGGTAGTTAGGTTCTGGAGTTGCTGGTGCGAAAGGGGTATTGGTTCGAGGGTTTAGGGATACAGGGAGAATAGCCATGGAGTTGGTTTGAGTCAAAGAGGGTCAGAAGTATTGGTTTGAGGAGAGGAGGTATGGTGGTTAGGGTTTGGCGGCGGTGGCTTGGTGGTGATTGATAGGGAGCGCGGCAACGATCAAGGGTAGCTGGGTTAAGTAGCTAGTGGTGTGGGAAACGTTCCTAAGGTGTTCAGTTATGGTGGTAAGCTCAGGAGAGAGAGATTCAAAGAGAGAGAGAGAGTGAGTTAAAGAGAGAAAATTATCACGGGAGAGAGAGACATTGTTTTAAGTGATTCTAGTCAATTGTGTGAAGTTGTGTGTGTTCCATGAGCTCCCCCAACACTCCTTTTATACATGAATTTAGCCTAGTAAGTAAGGAAAACTTGAATATGAGTAAATAAAAAAAATCGAAATTTAAGTTTTTTTCAAATTTTAGAGCTTGATTTGAGCATCGATAGGGATGAATTTGGTCTTGTTCTTGTATTTGATTCAAAGAAGTCAATGTCTAGTTTGCAATTTCACCATTAATTTGGCAAAATTGCAATTCAAAAGGGGTAAAAGAGGATGACAAAGAGAGCTAACCAGATGTGTTTAAGGTGAGAAAGCTTAGGGAAAAAGAAGGAAAATACGGGAAAGAGGAGAGAAAAAGAAGTGCTGACGTGATACCACGTCAACCAACCCGACTAACCCCAATGTGCCACGTGTCATCACGTAACACGTGGCTTAACACGTGGCACAATCAAATCCTGACACGTGGCAGTCCCTAATATGATGAAAAAAAAAAAAACTTTATATGCTCCCCCTAAGATTCAAACCCAAGACCTTATACTCATACCCAATGCTATATTTATGTGCTTATCCGTTAAATCATTAGCCTATGTCTTGCCGTCCATATGTGCAATTGGACCGTATTAGCTTAAGCTAGATTCAAATTTAAGCCCAAGTCTAACTTATAAACTTATTTCAAAATTAAAAAATATACCTTAATAAAATATTATTTGCTAAATTCCCTAAAATCTTATATTTTTTCAAATTTTCTATTTTTTGAATTTTATAATTTTTTTCAATTTTTATTTTCTGAACCTCTTTTTTTTTTTTTGGGTTTCTTTTTAGATTTACTATTTTTTGATATTTTTCCTTTTTTTTGTGCTTTTTCTTATTTTTGTATTTTTCCTAAAATTCTTATTTTTTTCTAAATTTCTTTTTTTTTTTTTATGTCTTTCCTAATTTAGGGCCTATTGAGAAAAGAAAGAAAAATAAAATAATAAAAATAAAAATAAAGGGAGCAAAAATTTGGTATCTACAACTATTCCATATACATCACAAAATTACAATAATAGTGATCCAATTCTTATTGAGGAGGTCCTACATTCCAACTTTACTTGCTGATCAAGCTAGATCTCTTAATTGTCTTAAAGAACAAAGAAACGAAGATTTAAACACCAATATGGCCTTACTCATAGTTTGGTTCATTGACCATGCATGAAGCCCTAAGCTTGACTTCTCCCATCGAAAAGGCACTTAAGCAATGAATCTTATTGATGCGCTTGTTGCTATCATTAAACTCCTTAAAGATGTTGCTACCTATTACTGAGTTAGAGCTTTCTAGAAGTTCTACACTAAAGATATCCCTTGGGTTGGAAGATGGATAGAAGTACTTAGCTTGAAGAAAAGAATAAGGGTAGAAGCCGAGTCAGAGCACCACAAGAAGAAGAGCAATTAGTCCTTAGCATTCTGTTTTTTTTTTTTTTTTTTTGTAATAAAATGGAAAGGAAAATAGTCAAATTATGTATTTAGAAACTTCAAGTTGCAATGCTTACAAAAATCCATTTCTTGCCACGTTATAGTCAATTTGCCAGCACTCCTCTCTACATCCGCATGCCTTCATTTCTAATTTCTCATCTTTATTTACAAATATTCATTGTTGGTTTTGTTTTAGCAAACATTGTAAATAAGGAGATTCAGTTCACTTTTCTTTATGATTCTTCAAAAGCTTATGTTTCAATAATTAAGAGTGAAGTAAAAATAAAAAGGAAATTTTTTCTAATTGCATTTACTCTCCGTTAAGTAGATTTCTCAAATTCAAGAAAGCCATATCCTTAGGCTTTCAATTGTAAATATTTGATTTCTTTTACAAGTCATTTTATCAGTTCCTTCCTTTTCAATTCTTTTCATTCTCTCATCAATTCTCACAAATACATCCTTCTCAATGATCAAATTTTTCAGTCATTTTCTAAGTATCCCATAACATTTTCTTTAAAATGATAGGATTATACTTCTTATAGGTAAAATTTTTAAATATCCATAGGTTATTAGTAATTGACTGTAAATATTTAGTCTTCAAGCTCATGTTCCTTATGAATTACTTTTCCAGTCTAAAAAATTCTTTCTCACAACTTATAAATTATGCAAATAAACCTTATTCTTGTTTTCCACAATTTATAAGGTCTTTTCTCTCTCAAAAAAAAAAAAAAAGAAAGATTTTTCAACATTAAAAAATAAAATTCTAGAGAATTGCTAACAAGTATAGATTCTTATTAAAAGCAATGGCCAGTAGTGGAAACAACAACAATCTTGATGACACCAATTTTACATAAATGAGGATTCATTCATTAGAGCAAACTATGGCAAAAGTGGCTAAACAGATGAACTTCATAGCTTTACTTAGGGCAACAACACCAACAAACAAAGAGTACTTGGAGGATCAGCATGGGAAGAAAACTATTGAATTCCAATAAGTCAACCCAACATTGGATCCCAATTCTTTCGAAGGCAGCACAAGATTAATCAATTCATCATAACTCAACTTAGGGCCAAGTCAAGACAGCCTTAAAGAGTGGGAAAGAATGTTGACCTAACAAATTGATGAGAAGATGAAGGCATTTAAAAGTTATGATGAATTTGAACAAGTTGGCATCACCAACTTTTTTTATATATGATATTGAGGCCTATCTAAAAAAATTCAAAGTATTAGAGTTTGAGAAATATGATAGGACTAGATGCCCTAAGCTCTACATTTGGTTGATCTACGCAAGATAGCTAGTTACATTAAAAACGAGAAGCTATTGATCCAAACATTTTAAGATAGCATCATTGGGCCAGCTTTGTCTTGGTACACCCAGTTGGACCTAAGGTAAGTTGAGCAATATAGAGATAGCACCATCTATTTAGGACTTGAGCTATATGAGGAAAAAGGATACAGAGACTTTCAAGGAATACGCCTAAAGATTGAGAAGCATAGCAGCTAAAATCACCTCCCCTTTATCATAGAAGGAACTGACTAATGCATTTATCCAAACACTTAATGGGTCGTATTTTGATTGTCTCCTAAGGCAATCAACTGCTAGCTTTGTAGATGTAGTTTCAGTAGGCAACTGCATAGAGGAAGCAGTAAGGATAGGAAAATTGGTTGATGACCCAATTATCTCAACAAGTCCCGAAATGGCTATAAATTCAATAAACTTTGAAGTAAAGATGCTCAAAAGGCATCTTACTTTAATACTGATCCCAATAACTCAACTCCTTCATCAATTAAGAGAGTTAGGAACGCTAAGTTGTGCACCTCCTCCATTCAGACATAAGCTCCAGATGCCAAATCCTTTCTTACCATATGAAAACCTCATGTAGCCAATGGGTTATTCTACATAAGAATACTAGAAATTGAAACATAAGATTCAAGACCTTATTGATGCCAGGCTACTTCAAATAGACTCTACTAACCCTAATGGACCAAAAGTTAAGGTAAGTGTTCCTTCACAATATGCTGGATCATGCATCAACATGATAGGAACATCTAAATGAAAGAGGCAAATGGCAAGTAAGAGTTTAAGTCAAGGGAAACAAGAGCAATCCCATAGAAACCAAAGAATAAGGGGCAATTATTAAGAAAATCCAAGTACTTGTGATTTGTAATGTCAGAAATCTCCTAAATAAAAGTTCTTCATTTTTTTGAATATTTCCTAGTATTGGGGCAAATGAATGCATGTTTTTGATATCTAATTATGAAAGTTTAAAATGAAAGAGGCAAGTCGAATCATAAACACCAACCTTTAAACACTTGAGAGTTGAGTGTTATTTCAGTAAGGATACCAGACTCATTCCTCAAAAAAGGTCCATCTTGAACTTGATATACGAATCAAAATGATGTTAAGCATTCATTTTTCAATATCCTAAATATAAAATCCCTTATCAACCTTGTTAAGCCTTTAAAAGGAGTATTCTCAAAATTATACCATATCAAGAACCACCCTACAACAAGATAATTTGCAAGTTAGGGTCATTAAAAAGGAGAAAAAGTTAAAATTAATTTGTGCTTGCTCCAATCACCTCAATTCAACTATAATTATCACTCTTGATTAGTTATTTCCTTTAAGATGAAGAAGGGCTTCCATCCTAAACACTACCACATATACCTTAAGTCATACACTAAAAGAAGGGATGATCACCTTTGTCTTGAGGCAAATTTTTAAAAAATGAGTAAAAAAGGGAGAAAAAGAAGAAATAAGAAAAGGAGGGGGAAGGGTGTACAAAAGGAAAAATGAAAAGTCCACAAAAACAAGGAGATGAAGTCCAAAGCCCCTAAAACCTAAGAAAATTAAGGGCATGTACCTCAAAAGGCCTGTTCTTAGAGTAAAGGCCTGTTCTTAGAGTAAAGGCCATCCCATGAAATAAGAACCCTTAAATTTGAAACAGTAAGGGTGAAAACCAAGACTATCAAATCTACTTCTCTTGTAAACTAAGGCCCGCCTACACTTGCACCCCTCCTTAAAAGTGCATCTAATTGGAGAAAATAACTTATCCTTAGTAAAAATTACTTTTAGAACTAGGGTAAGCACAATTTTAGTTTAATCTATAAAGTTCTTGACTTATAAACCTAGGTTGAAGAGCAATTCTTTCATAAAAAGGCATTTTGTTAATATCCATTTTTGAAACTAATGACCAAAAGCCTATATTACACTATAGACCGAAAAAGACCAAATTGATTAAAGTGTATCATTTGTAAGATAGATCATAATTTTTGAAATTACAGTCAAAAGTGAAAAATTAAACCAAGAGAAAGTATGGAAACCCTCTTAAACTAAACTAATCAATTATAAGATCTTAGTGCTGTAATATCCCTTATATGCTAAGTGACCAAACTCTGAATCATCGAGGCACCTTTTGATATAATGGCTCAAAGTACGTCAAAACTCCAAAGTTAAGCATGCTCAGGCTAAGTTAATGCTAGGATGGGTAACATTTTGGAAAGTTGCTACACTAGAGGACAAAATCATGTGGGATTCCACGCTAAAATGGACAATATCTTGATGGAAGGAGTTTTAGTTGGGTTGTTATAGGCAGTATCAATATAGTCCACCAGCTAAAAGGGTAAAACCTTGCCTAGTGGTGGTTCTAAACCTATGTAATGAAACCGACGAGGACATCAGTTTTGTAAGAAAGGAAGGGGTGGGGGGAGGGTATAGATTGTAATACTCCTTATACATTAGGTGACCGAACTCTAAATCATCAAGGCACCTTTTGATGTAGCGACTCAAAGTACGTTGAAACTTCAAAATTAAGTGTATTCAAATTAGGTTAATCTTAGGAGGAGTAACTTCTTGAGAAGTTACTACACTAGGGGACAAAACTATATAGCATTCCATGCTAAAGTGAACAATCCCTCAATAGAAGGAGTTGTAGTCGGATTTCTAGTTAGATTGTTACAATTGCCCTTGTGATCACCCCTAGTGACATTAAAAGATTGCTTTCCTTGAGATTGAAAGCTAGTGCCTCAAAGAAAAAAAGTAAAACAACCTAAGAAAAAGAGGATCCGTTAAAGACAAGTTGACAGATGATTTGAGCAAGGCTAGGATAAGAACAAGTTTCAAAAGCCCACACTCATTAAGACTTAACCATACTCGTTATCAAATCTCAAAAGAGAGAGAGAGAGAGAGAAGAAGAAGAAGAAGAAGAAGAAGAAGAAGAAGAAGAGAAAAGAACAACTTTGAGTTAATTCATGATTGGTCATTATATCTAGCTTCATCCAAGTTGGCCTTAGTGCCAAATTTTGTCTCTTTGAAACATTTTTTTTCTAGTCCCAACATAAGTCCTTCCCCCATTGTTAGAATTCTTCTTCCTACTCAATCCTAATGACTATTTTCATCAGTTTTAAGGGATTCACCAAAGTTCAAATAAAGGGACTCACTCCCTATTGTCTAATCCAATATCTCTTTTTGTCAACTTAAAGAGCATCGCCCCTAGCAACTAGTTTAGGTGACCTTAGTTATTTAGTCTCTCTTTTAATCAACCATTAAGGTCAAATTTGTCCATTCCAAGAAAATCGCACAATAAATAAAGTTGTTTATCCATCAATCCAAGATGGTGATAAGCTATCATACCCATCGGTTTAAGATGGTATATATAAGATGGTGAACAAAAAAGTCCATTAACCTAACATGGCGATAAAGTTTTTGCTATCCATCATTCCAAGATAGTGATTTAAATTTTCAAGTCCATCAATCTAATATGGTAGTAAAACTTGCTAAATCCATCAATCCAAATTGTTGCTTAATCTATCAATTTAAGATGGTGATAAAACTTTCAAGGCCTGTTAATCCAAGATGCCGCTAATCCATCAGTCTAAGATGGTGATAAAACTTGTAGAACCCATTAATCCAAGATGATGACAAACTTTTTTATCCGTTAACTGAAGGTGGTGTCAAAGTTTCTTATCAATCATCAATCCAGGATAGTGGTAAATTTTCAAAGATCCATCATTCTAAGATGGTACAATGATCCATCAAATCTAAGATGGTGATAAAACTTGTAAACCTATCAATCCAAGAGGGTGATTTAAATTTTTTTAAACCCATCAATCCAAGATGTTGCTCATATTGGTGTCAAATGTAGTGAATTGAAAAATCATCAATCTAAGATGGTCGCTTAAGATTTTCTTTATTTTCTTGAAAAAGTTATGTCTACTCTAAAGCAATTATATTACCGTCCATCCAAGACAGTATCTTCAAGGTTCAACCTATTTTCAGGGGCATAACCAAATTCTTTGATTTAATTCTCTTCCTCAAGGAAAAATTTCTGTCTCCCATCTTCAAAATCTTTAGTAAATCAAGTTTAAGATAGCTATCTAACTATAGAGCTTTCTAATATAATTTATCCGTAGGCATAAATAGTATCTCATTTGTCTTTGTGATAAATTTTACTCAAATTTCATCACAAAAAAAAAAAAGAGTAGATGTAAACACCCCTTTTTTTTTTACTCTATAGTTTTAGGATTTTTTTATTTTAAAATGAAGGAAAAAGGTCCTAATTTAGAAAATATGAAAAAAATTCAAAAATATATTTAAAAAAGGGAAAATTGAACATATATAAAAATTATAAAATTTGAAAAATGTATAAAAATTTGAAAAGTTAAAAAAAATTAGGGACTTTAAAAAATTAAAATAGTTGAATAGGAGTGGTAAATAAAAGACATGACTTAAGTGTGTTAGGCCAAGACTAAATGACTCAAATTTGGCTCAAGTTAATTTTTAGCATTATATATAATTTACTTGTAGTTAAAATCAATATACTGGCCAATAGCCCAACTGGTATAACACTTAATCTTGATATTAGTAGAAGCTAAAGGTTTAGGGTTTGAGTCTTCTTATAAGCACTTTGTGCCTTTTATCTTTTTCCCCCGATATGTACCACATGTCAATAACTGATTGGACTACGTATCAACACTGACACGTGGCATACTACGAGCAGACCACATGGTTTATTTTCCTTCCCTTTCTTTCCTTTTCCCAACATAAAAATAGCCTAGGCCCCTCACTTTAGCCAGATTTTCCTTGCATCTTGCACATGATTTTCATCAAATTAATGATGAAATTGTATGCTAAACACAACCTAATTCTAAATCCACCCATCATCTTATCCAAATTCATGCATTAAGGCAATCATATTTAAACTAAAAAATGGAAAAAAAAAGTTTAAATGTGCATATTTTAACTTGAGTTAAATGTGCTTGATTCATGCTTTAGTGATTAATTTTGAAGCTTCCATTGCATTTTTTGGGCAAGTTTGAATACTGAAACATCATTTCCACCAACAAAATCACTTAGTTTCCAATCAAATCTCAAGATTTTAGCTCAATCTTTAATTCTTAAATTCATGGCGATTTGAGTTTTTCCATGTTTAATTCTTACTTAAACAATATATAAATAGATGCGTAAGGGTTCATTTCCATCATGAATCTTCACTTAATTCACTCAAAAACAACTCACCCAAGCTTTTTCTCTCTCTACCCCCTAACCTATGCAATACCCTCTCTCTCTAAGTCTCTCTCTATTTAATGGTGTCTCAAGATAAACCACCACCATAGTGGTGTTCCCTTGCTTTAGGCATTTAAACCCAACTCATCCTAAGCCTAGCCATGCCCTTTAACCCACCAAACGTGACCACCACCACTAAACCGTAATCATCACGAGCTCCACTACGTGAAACCCCAATTCCAACCACCCACATGCCAAATTGATCACACAAAGATATATGGACCCTTGAAAACCCTTGACCCAACATCCTTATCACTCTTAACCACCTTCACGCAACAATCACAACACCCACTACAATCGTTACCTTGCATTACCACTCAAAATGTTGGATCACCCCCTCCATAGCCACTGTGTCTTCTTCTTTGCATATGCACGTGCTAGCCCAACTCAAACCCGCTACTAAATCAAGATTCGAACCCAACTTCAACTTACACCAGATTTGAGTTTGGTCTAACTTCCTTTTCCCTTATCTTTTATTCTATTTTCATTTTTTTAATTAATAAAAAGTATATATGACAAAAATAAAAAAAAAAGGAAAAATATGTATTACAAAATGAAAAGGTTTCATTTTATTTCCACCATTGTAAAGATGTTTTCTGTTAGTTCATTTCATTTTATTATTATTATTTTTTTCCTTTTCCTTTTCTAAAAAAACCAAAAAAATAATAAATTAAATAAATAAATAAAAGAAAAAAAAAGTTATGTCACTTAGAAGAAAATGTTTTTCAAAAATAAAATCATCAATAAATCTATTTTCAAATTAGGGACTTTTTAGAATTTTTTTAAAATAAAATACCAAAATTAGAACCCTCTTAGAAACCTTTCATAAATTAAAAATTAAAATGATAAAAATATAAATTTGGCTAGTGTTTTTTCTTTATTAAAACAAACTAACATATAAAGTTTTATAAAAAAATGAATTATAAAAGTTTAATCCCAAATAGCAAGCACGTAGACACCTATGAGCGACTTAAAATAGGGAAGTTTTTTATTTTTCCTTTTGTAAAATAAATTTACTTTTTTTTCTTCCTTTTTATGTAAATAAAATTAATTTTATATATTTGTAAATTTAGAATTATTTTTTCACGATAAAAAGGTATTTTAAAAAGTAAAACTAAATTCAAAAGGTTAAAAGTGATACTTGTTTAGGGTTTAATAAATTAGCCCTTAGACTTAAAATCTCTAGTTTCAAAAATCATTTTTTTTTTAACTGGTTTTGTCAAAAACCAGTAACTAAATTGTAACTATTCCATCTAATTCTTTCCAACTTAACTCTTTTTCTGACGCTAGTCAAGTGACAACTTCAAACAATTTAAAAAAAAAAACTGAATTTTCCTTATTTCCTAATCAAGGGTTTATATTGAATGGATATAAGGTTCAATATAAATTGAATTAAAGAAAAACAAAGCCCAAAAAACAAGCTCAACAACTTGACCCACCAAATGCGGCAATACTACGAAACCTTAACCACCGTGAGCTCCACCTTGCAAAACCCCAATTTTAGCTACCTCCGTGCCAAACTAATCACACCACAATGACCAGGACCCTCGAAAACCCTTAACCCAACATCCCTATCACTCCCAACCACCTTCACTTAGCAAACCTAACACCTACTACGATCGCTGCCTTACACTACAGCCCAAAATGACACTTTAGGCCATGGCATCCTCTCTATACCCACATTCCCCAATTCAAATCACAAAAAAATAAAAAAAAATCTTTTTCCCTACTTGTTTAAGTGGCCAAAACACATCAAATCACCCCTTCCATAGCCATTATGTCTTCTTCTTCTTCTTTACACACACACGTGCTATGTGTTAACCCAATTTGAACCTATTACTAAATTCAAATTCGAGCCCAACTTCACCCAACACCTTATTTGAGTTTGGTTCGGCTTCCATTTTCCTTATCTTTTATTCTATTTTCATTTTTCTTTTATGTTTCTCTTTAGTTAAATATGTATGAAAAAATAAAAAGGTTTTATTTTATTTCCCCCATTGCAAAGATGTTCTCAAAATGTCATTTCATTTCTTTTGGTTTATTTTTTTTTCTTTTTCTAAAAAACCAAAAAAATAATAATAAATGAAAAATAAATAAAAGAAAAATGAAAAAAAGGAAAAATAAAAGTTTTGTCACTTAGAAGAAAATGTTTTTCAAAAATAAAATCATCAATAAACCTATTTTCAAAAATAAAACACTAAAATTAGGATCGTCTTAGAACCTTTTCATAAATTAAAAATTAAATTGATAAAAATGTAAATTTGGCTTGCTTTTTTAAATTAAAACAAACTAATATATTTAAGTTTTATAAGAGATATACTATAGAAGTTGATCTCGAATAGCGAATATATAGGAACTTGTAGACAATTATGAGATAACTTAAAATGTGAAAAATTTTTTTATTTTCCTTTTTCTAAAATAAATTTAATTTTATTTCTTATCTTTTTTGTAAAAAAAAAAAATAATTTTCTTGATTTGTAAATCTCGAATTATTCTTTCATGATAAAAAAAAAAAAAGGTATTTTAAAAAGTAAAACTAAATTTAGAAGATTAAAAATGATATCCATTCAAGGTTCAATAAGTTAGCCCTTATACTTAAAATCTTTGGTTTCAAAAATTATTTTTTTAAATCCGTTTTATCAAAGAACAGTAACTGAGTTATAACCAATCTATTCAATTGGTTCAAACTTAACTCTTTTTTCGATACCAATCAGGCAGTGACTCCAAACATTTTTTAAAATTTATAAGAAACCAAATTTTCCTTAATTCATAATCAAGAGTTTCTATTGAATGGGTATAAGGTTTAATATAAATTGAAATAAGAAAAAATAAAATCAAAAAATCGAGCTCGACAATTTAATTTACCTAACATAACCACCACCACTAAAGTCTAACCACAATGAGCTTGACCACGTGAAACCCCAATTTTAGCCACCCCCATGCCAAATTGATCACACCATAACAACCAAGACCCTTAAAAAAACCTAACCCAACATCCCTATCACTCTCAACCACCTTTGCTCAACACCTACTACAACTACTACCTTGCACCAATACCTAAAATGCCACTTTAGACCGCAATATCCCCTCTACACCCATATTCCCCCTTCCGAATCACATAAAAATCATTTTCCCTACTTGTTAAAGTGGCCAAAACACATTGGATCAACCCCACCATAGCCACAATGTCATCATCTTCTTCTTCTTCTTTGAACATGCATATGCCATGCACTTGCTAACCCAATTCGAACCCACTATTGAATCTGAATTTGAGCCTAACTTCTACCCGCACTAGATTTGAGTTTGGTTTGACTTCCTTTTTCCTTATTTTTATTCTGTTTTCATTTTCTTTTTTTTTTTAGTTAATAATAAATATATATGAAAAAAATTAAAAAAAAAAAGAAAAGAAAATTTGTATGAAAAAAATAAGAAGGTTTTATTTCATTTCTCCCTTTGTAAAGATGTTTTCAAAATGTCATTTCATTTTATTTTATTTTATTTCTTTCCAAAAAAAAAACCAAAAAGAAATAATAAATGAAAACTAAAAATTAAATAAATAAAAATAAAAACAAGAAAAAGGAAAACAAAAGTTTTATCACTTCAAAGAAAATCTTTTCCAAAAATAAAATCATCAATAAACCTATTTTCAAGTTAGGAACTGTTTAGAATTTTTCAAAAATAAAAAACTAAAATTAGGACCCTCTTAAAAAAATTTTGTTAATTAAAAATTAAATTAATAAAAAGGTAAATTTAGCCATTTTTTTCTTTTAAATTAAAACAAACTAATAAATTAAAGATTTATAAAAAATAAACTATGGAAGTCTGATTTCGAATAGCGGATATATAGATACCTGTAGGCAACTACGAGACAACTTAAAATAGAAAAAGTAGGAAATTTTTTTTATTTTCCCTTTTGTAAAATAAATTTATTTTTTCCCTTTTTTTATAAACAAAATTAATTTTCTTTATTTGTAAATTTAGAATTATTCTTACATGATAAAAAGGCATTTTGAAAAGTAAAACTAAATTCGAAAAGTTCAAAGTGGTACCCATTCAAGATTTAATAAATTAACTTTCAAACTCAAAATCTCTAGTTTCAAAAATTATTTTTAAAAATTAGTTTTATCAAAGACCAATAGTTAAGTTATAACTAATCTACCAAATTAGTTTTAACTTAACCATTTTCTCGATCTCATTTAAGTGGCGACTCTGAACACTTTTTAAAATTCATAAGAAACCAGATTTTCGTTAATTCCTAGTTAAGGATTTATATTGAATTGGTATAGGATTAAATATAAATAGAATTAAGGAAATATAAAACTAAAAAATCAATCTTGACAAATAGTAAATCTTCTAATATTTTTTTACAGATCTTAAGGTAAATTAAATCAAGATGGACTTTTGCTAACCCTCATTTTTATTCACTCCATTGCAAGTGTTCTTTTAACCTTGTAAAAACTTATTAAGAATATCACATTTCTTTATTGTTCTATAATATCAATAAAATATACATTTTTTTCATAAGCCAAAAATATCATGACAAACAAATGTCACTCAAACATTGATTTCAAAATTAATCCATAAATTTGAAAATATTCAAACAAAATATAAGAGCTTTACAAGTAAGTTCTAATTGATAGATTCAATTATACAAGAACTTATGGTCTGTAGCATGAAACTTTAAAAATAAAATCAAAGAACACATGAGAAGACTTTCTTAAAATCTAAACTAATTATTTTTTACACAAAAGCATACTCAATAACTTTTCCTCAATTAATGTTGATGCTAAACTCAAAATTCAAGTCAATTACAAAAGTACATAACAAAAACATTACTTAGTCTTATCAAAATAGAAAGAAATCCAATCATAAAATGGTGTTGTTTTGCTTCTCATCTCTTAGCATTTTTTGGGTGAATTCATCACTCATGAAACTTTTGCAAATTGACGATGGATGGATTACATCGTAAGTTGGTGTTCAAATATAATAGTCTAGCCAAATAAGGAAAATGAGAAAAAAAAAAAAAAAGTACTGTTTTAGAAATGTTGTAAAGAAAAAAAATTGAAAATTGCATTCAACACCCAAACTTTCTAAGAGAAAAAAAAGAAAATGAAAATGAAAATAAGATTATACAAAGAAAAATACAAAAACTTAAAAAAGGGATAAATACAAACTTTAAACTAATTTGAATAACTTATACAATGAAAATAGTGAATAATTGACTAAATATAAATAATTCGAATGAATTAGAAAATTAACCTTTCTATAGTTCATCGTCTCACAATAATACTATTGCTATCTCTTTTTCACTTGCCATTAATACTTAAGCCCTAATTTCTTATGATTTTTCGTTGGAAATGTCCTTCTCTAATTTCTACCCAAAGACTAATTCCAAATCCTCAAACTTGGTTGATGAGCCAAATCTCATTTAACCTATTGAATTGCATTTCGTTTTGGGAGTGAAAATTCCATGTGGATGAAAAATAGCATTCTAAATACGGATTGCAATTTTGTGTTTCTATTGCAAAAGAGTACTAAATGTTATTATTGAAATAATGAGAGAAAGGAAGAGAATCTAAAAATGGGGGAGAAGAAAGAGAACATGGGTCATGGGAAAGTTATATCGCCTTGATGATAGCGATTAACGTCAAGTAGTTATATAAGTGGAAGAAAATATACATATATAACCATGACTACATCTATATTCTTTTTATAATATACAAGACACCAAAAAAAGGTGGGGCTTAATATATATATATATATATATATATATATGTATATATATATATATAAAGTAAGTAAACAATGATATCAAATGTAATTATATTAAGTAAAATAACAAAAAATTAAAAATAAAAAAAAAAAAATAGTAGAAAAATTGGGGAGAGAAAAATCAAGTGACTCCCCAATGTTAAAAAGAAAAAAGAAAATAATTTTACATTAAAAAGGCAATCTTTTCTTTTTCTTTTTCTTTTAATTTTGCGGTTTTTTGTGACTGTCCACCACTAGTGGTAGGTTATACACAATTTTTTTACCATTTTCTAATAAATTTTTTATAAAAAATTTTGCAAACTTTTGAAAACATAAAAAAATTAAATTAGGAAATAAAGGCCTAGAAGGGAAGTAGAAAAATTGTCAAACATTGATAACTAAAAATATACTTTTCCTATGTAAAAAAAAAAAATGCAAATAATCTACTAAAGTAATTTAGGACAGACCAAAAGTTATTTATACTAATGAATGGTTTTACATTAGCATTTCATCAGAATATTTCCTTTTAATATTTGGATTTTATCAAACAACCCCGGCACATGTAACAATTCTTAATAAACCATTGATATTAGGGTAATTATGATTAAAAAAAAATTTGTAAAAAAAAAAATCTAATGATCTTCTACAGTATTAAAGCTAATGATGTTTTTAGTGTCTTAATATTTATATGATTTGAATTTTACCAAAAAACCCCTACATACTTGACAATTCTAAATAAATCATTGATATCAGTGTTATTATGGTAAAAATTTAGATTATTGAACTAATTGTGGATTAAATGGTTCAAATTAAAAAAAAAAAACGTAAATCAATAGAGAATTAAACCAATCTTATCAAAATGAAAATGAGACTGTAAAAGCTCCTAATATTTTAATATGTATATTTCAAACCAAATAAGCAACTTTTACAATCCTATTCTCTATTTTTAATGAGGCTGAACTAACTCCTCATTATATCTTTAATTTATATTTTTTTAAAATTTAAACCATTAAACTTATATTTAGTTTAATAATTTAAATTTAAAAGAATATAAATCAAAAGTAGGATGAAACATTAAACCAATTTTGTGAAAAACAATATCGGACCATAGAAAAATCCAAGATCTCCATATAACATCTATTGCAGTTTTCAATTATTCGCTCAGGTTTTTGCGAAAATAATCAAAATTACCCAGTTCCTAAGTCACTTTCCAAAATGAAATGGAAAAGCCATGTGCGTTGCTCATGTAAAAGTTCTTATCCGATTCCAAAATTTAAATAATAATAATAATAATACTCAGAATCAGAAGCATTTAAGATATAAAACTCTCCACTTACAGTATAGTATCCTTGCATGGCCAAAACAGAGAAATAAAAAAATAAATAGTAACCTTGGGAGCGAAAGAGCTATTGGTATTTTGTCACCTTATTTGGACACGGGATTAATAATTTAAACCATTTTCCAAACTAATACATTGTCTAAAATTGGGATTCACATTGTTAGTCCAAAAATAAAGCGCCTGTTTCATTACATTTTCCTCAGAATATAAAGAATTTAATTTACCCTCCCCTCTTTAAATAAAATTAAGAATATAAATTGTAATCCAGAAAGACTAATACAAGTCTAGAATTGTTAAGGTCAAAGATAAACCTAGGCCGCAAAACTGCTTGGGTTGGAGAAATAATGCTAAATGTTGCCTGCTACAAATTGCTCCCTCTCTTTGCTTTAAAGCTTCAAGCCACCTCTTGCCATGGCAAGAGCACCCTCAAAGCTTTTGTTTCCACCAATAAATCCGCTCATATGGACGAATACGCACCCAGGTATTCCAGTTTCTTGGGAGAGCTCATCATCCCTTAAACCCCGCCACTTGGGCGGAAGAGCTTTTCGGCTTTCAAATCTATCGGGAGCTACTGCAACTGCCTGTACCCTCCAGCTTTTGCTCCTATCATCCTGCACAGACAAAAGATATATCAACATTTGCAATATCAACACCTAATATTTGAAAACTGGGGAATACGAGGGCATATTGAATAAATTGAAAATATTAACGGATGTTTTTAAGGCATTTGTTAAGAAGCAAAATACAGAAACTTCTCAACATTTCATATATTCAATTTTCTGTAAAGCATGTAAGCAATGTTGGAGAGTATGAAAAGTTTCTTTTTCAAACCCTTAACAAGTCTACCAAGAAAACTCATTAACAAAACCCAATATGCATAATTATCTTGTGAAAAATGTCACGCACCACATGCATAGGATAAAAATAACGCTCTAGCAATGGCAAATATTGGAAATAAGGAAATTTGATTTTGCGTTGTATTCATGCCAGCGTTTGATATGCTGGTCTAAAACGTTCTTCAGTTCACACACAAATGGAGTGCATCTCTTCTCCTCGAGCCGAGACATTTATACAGAGGATTACGTGATTAATGAGCAAAAAGTTGATACCTGATAAAGAACATATTTGATAGAAGGTTCAACTTTCGTTTCCTCCTCAAGCTCGAACAAGTGAAGTTTCCACTGTTTCAAAAATTTAAAACGGCTATCAACACAACATTACTAGGTAGAAAACCATATCGTCAGGATATCCGACAATAACTTCATGGAATAGTAAAGGGCCTGCATTGCATTCCTATTGCTTGGGAATGTAATAGGCAAGTAATAACCTATTACTTTATTCAGCTGATTTAAATATACAATATGAAAAGAATAAGATTAGAACTGAATTGACTAAAGTACACCTATGTTTTTTGAAACCCAACCGTAGCCACCATCTCCTCCCTGAACCCGAACATCATCCTAACCCCCAGCCACCACCATGCCCAGAGTCCTACCAGCTTAGATATTAGACACAGCCACCCCACCAAAATCCAACTCAAGCATTGCAACCAAAACTAGGTGCAGATTTCCAACCATCTACTTAACCTAGGCAATATAAGCCAAGCATGACCTAGGTTCATATGACCCAGCCGCATCCAGGTCCCATCATGGTGCTTTTCTTCTCATCATGAACCCAGTTCATCTGGATCAAGGTCATGGTTTATTTGGGTCCAAGTCATGGTTCCTCTAGTGAAAGAGCACCGATACTCAAATCAAGTGCAAACACACTTCAACAAGTTCAGCAAGTATCAAATTACTAACAAGAACAGTCTTACCTAAGCTACAAGCTCAGAACTCCTCAGCAACTCCCAAACCGTGATTCCTCAACCCTAAAGCAATCTCCCAAAAGATGGTTTTTTCTCTCCAACCCCCTTCTAACTAACTTCCCCTTATTATAGCTCCTGCAGCTTCTAGAAAACATTTCCCACTGCATAGCTGCTGAACTCCCCCCATATTATTCCTTGACTAACTACTTTTACTTGCCACATCAGCAAGTTCTTTATTCATTACTGACTACTAACATCACTAGCACATCAAATAGCAATACCATCACAGACCTTGGGCCGCCTAGAATACACATGACAAATAAGCCCAATCACTTTAGTCATATCAATACCCACCCAACACCACGAAAGAAGGAAATTGGAGCTTAAAAGAAGCGATATCCATCCACGAAGAGTTGTCAACAGATTCTCCTTGCCAATGCACCAAAAATTGTGGAACATTATGACCATCGCAATGACAAAAACAACAGCCTAAAATTTGATGAGGAACACAAGGTTATAAATCCGCATCAAGCAACAAATCAGGTGGACGAATAGAAGCAACCAAAGAAGAACTAACTGATTTCTTAAGCAGCAAAACATGAAAAACTGGGTGTAACCGACAACCATGCGGAAGTTGCAACTTTTATGCAACATTGCCAATTTTCTCAACAATAAAAAATGGGCCATAATACTTAGGTGCCAACTTAGAACCATTCCTCACTGTTAGTTTGGCATTTAATGCCAGTCAGAGACGAAGAAATACCCATTCACCAACTTGAAAAGAAACATCACAACAATGTTTATTAGCTTGCTGACAATTACGAAGTTGCACCACATCCAAATGCTTTTGTAGCAAAGCCAAAGTAGCATCTCTCTCCTGTAATGCTGCCAAAAAGGATGGATCACCAATTTCTTTTGGAATAAAAATAGGAAAAACAGGAGACAATCGACCATAAACAATTTCAAAAGAAGTCATTCGAGCTAAAGAGTGAAAAGAAGTATTATATAAATATTCAGCCCAAGGAATCCAGTCAGCCGAAGTGCGAGGCTTCTCAAAGGCAAAACAACGCAAGTAATGTTCCAAACAACGATTCAACACTTCGCTTGCCTGTCTATCTTAGGATGATGAGATGTACTATAATGGAGTTGAGTTCCTTGAGCTTTGAAAACCTCCTTCCAAAAACTACTAATGAAAAGTGGGTCACGATCACTTACAATTGTATGAGGAACACCATGAAGATGAATGATTTCCTTGACAAACAAATCGGCAACTATTTTAGCAGAATAAGGATGCCACAACAGAAAAAAAATGCCCATATCTGGATAGACCATCAACAACCACCAAAATTACATCAAACCCTTTGGACTTAGGCATACCAGTAATAAAGTCAATAAAAATGTCTTCCCATATAGCAAAAGGAAAGGGAAGAGGATTAAGCAAACCAACAGGAGCCAAAGTTTGAGATTTATTGCGTTGGCAAATTGTGCAAGCAGCAGCAAAAGAAGCTACATCTCGACGCATGCCTGTCCAAAATAAATGGGAAGATAAACACTTATATGTACGAAGAAAACCAGCATGCCCTCCAATAGGTGTCGAGTGAAATTTGTGAAGAAAAATATTAACCCAGCTAAAACCTGCAAGTATAACCAACCTGCCATATTTGTACAAAGTATCATGCTCAATATGATACCCATTTCCAGCCTCTTTTCCTTCCTTTAACAACTGTATTTTGCTGGCCAAAGTGAGATCACACATAACATTGGCTCAAATTGCATCAAAATCAGGCCAAATAGGACCAGAAATTCCATTAAATTCAACATTACCATGAACTTTGAAACGAAGGATCAGCAGTTGTGCTCTTGGAACCAGCTCTATATTCGATAGTAAAATCATACCCAAGCAATTTAGAGAACCATTTTTGTTGATCAGGTGTAATAATCTGCTGTTGAACAAGGTGCCTTAAACTTCTTTGATCCATATGTACTACAAATTTCCGACCCAATAAGTAAGGCTGCCAATGTTGTATTGCAAGAACTAAAACCATTAATTCTTTCTCGCATGTGGATTTGGCCAAGCTTTTATCACCTAACGCTTTACTAAAATAAGCAGTTGGCCTGTGATGTTGCATTAGAACTGTCCCAATCCCTCTCCCCAAAGCATCACACTAATAATGAATGGTTGAGAAAAATCAAGCATAGCTAACATTAGAGCGCTAACCAAGGCCTGCTGTAATAGGCAAAAAGCCTGAAGGGCCCCATCAATCCAATGAAATCCATCCTTCTTTTGCAAGTCAGTCAATGGCCTTGCAATTTTACCATAGTTTTTAATGAATTTACAATAATATCCTGACAAACCAAGGAAACCACGTACTACTTTAGAAGAATTTGGTATATGCCAATTTAGGACACTTTGCACCTTTTGTGGATCCATACTCACCCCTTCAAAGAATACAATATGCCCCAAATACTCTAAAGATAATACACCAAAAGAGCTCTTCTTATTTGCCTTAAAATTCTATGAGTGTAACAAAGAAAGGACAACCCTTAAATGATCCAAATGCGTGTCCACATCAATGCTAAACACCAAAATATCATCAAAAAAGACAAGCACAAGCTTCCTTAAATGTAGTCGAAACAAGTCATTAATTGTAGCTTGAAATGCTGCTGGCGCATTTGTAAAACCAAATGACATTACCAAGAATTCATAATGACTTTAGTATGTCCTAAATGCAATCTTAGAAATGTCATCCTTAAACAGTATAATTTGATGGTACCTAGTGTGTAGGTCAATTTTAGAGAAAATTCATGCACCAATCAATTCATATAAAAGTTCATTAATAATGGGAATAGAATACTTATCTGTAACCGTAGCATCATTAAGAGCTCGATAATCCACACAAAAATGTCAAGACTCGTTATTTATTTTTACTAAAATTACTGGACTTAAAAAAGGACTAGAGTTGGGTCTAATAATTCCAGCAATAAGCATTTATTTGACAAGACACTAAATTTCACGTTTTTGCACCTGCGCATATCTATAGAGTCTAACATTAATAGGTCCCTTACCCTCCTGAAAAGGAATACAGTGATCAGTCGGTCTATTAGGTGGCAATTCCATAGGCTCATCAAACACTACATTAAATTCAGTCAACAAAACACCAACCAAGGATCAACATCCTGCTATTCCAACATCTTTTTAGTGGAATACAATTGCCAAACAAGATTGCCCCACTCTAAATCAGAAATTTTACACAAAGCAAAAAGTAACACTTGATTTATACATAGAGAAATCACCATGCAGCACACAATCTCCTTGATCCGTAGGTATTGATACGTCTCTAGTATAGTAGATATAGGTAAAATAGTATATTAATATGTGTCATGTTAATAAGGGCAGAATTGTAAATGTCCAATGTAAGTTCTATATCACTTACTAAATAGTATATAAATACTTAGAGCTGAAGGGTAGGGAGTAAGTCATTTTGTTGAAAGTTGTTGAATGAAAGGGAGTGTTTAGAAGATTGTAAGCTGATGTACCTACTCTAATTGCTAAAGCATTCTACTTCACAATTACTCTAGAGTGATTAAGGTTCTGTCAAGTATTCTTCTACTTGTGTTTGTACATCTTCTACTGGATTTCATTAAAACAATACAAGAGTGAACCCATGGGTTGTTTCAGGTATGGTCATAATCAAACGCTTCCAATCAACATGAATTTCACCCAACGTTTCAAGCTATGCCACCCCCAATATCAAATCTACAACCCCTAATTCCAAAATATAACACAGAAAATAGTAAATTTATGACCACAAATCAATAGTTTCACGTCACAACAAACACCACATGATTCAACTACACTACCATTACCCAACTTAATTCAAAAATGAGAAGAATGATCTACTTGCAGCTGCAAATCTTGTATCAAACTTCTAGAAATAAAATTGTAGCTGACGCCACTGTCAACTAATATAGAATGGAGTGAGATAAGAGAGTACCTCGAAATTTTAGTGTCTTTGGTGCATTTAGACCACTAAGAGCCAATAAAACTCCTTATCACCAATATCCTTACAATCATCAAACTAAATAGAAACAGCCTTCATAACTTCTCCATCTACACATTCGTCCGGTAAGATTTCACCTTCATCCTCTAAAACCAAAAATCGCATAGATTTGTTAAGGCATTTATGGCGTGCACTAAAAGGTTGGTTACGATGAAAACAAAGCCCTTTAGGATATATATCCATGAATTCTGAGTACATAAGCTACTTTTGACCATGAGTTCCACAGTTTACGAGTTGGTTTTTGCTTGAATCAAGTGGCATAGGTACTGAGGTACTACCTTAAACCGATGTAGAATCTTTTCGTTAAGAGGACTAAGAGTTTACTGACTTAGTGATAGCAGGAGACTGATTCGAATCTCTTCCCCATGGATTGACAAAAGCAAGAGAAGCAATGGAAGAGACCACCACAGTCTGACTTCACACACCTAGTGTTTGAGAATATGTTCGGTTGAAGTAACCAATTTGTTTTGCACTATCATTGTGCCAATATGTTGGGGACACATAAATTACGTAATCAAACTCCTTTTCCACATCAAATGATAAATCCATGGCTTAAGCTAAAGTTGTAGGCCCTAAAGTTGAAATAAGAATAAAAATCTCCTCTCATAACCCTCCCAAGAAGCATCCTAACATTTGTAATTCCATCGTTACTAAACTTGCGACAAGGCTTCAAAATCTTCAATACACTACTCTACGGTAGAAGTTTGTCGGAAAGTCGACAGCCAAATAAAAGGATTATTTGAGGAATTTCTATTATATCTTTTCAAGATCTCCACTATTAAAATTTCCCGATTAGGTTAGGGATCCATTAATTAAGTGTTTTAAGCCAATCAATTAACCTTCCTCACATACACAATGAAGGTAGAGGTACTTTCCTATCTTCTCTAGTCCAATGAACTTCAAAATATTGTTCTACAGCTATAATCCAATTGGTTAGATCGAATCTTCCAAAGATCGGAAGAGTAATGGGTAGTGCATTGGATTAATATTTGTCAACAACACTTGTTATGCGAGAATCAATCCGATCTTCCTAATTAACCACATCATCATATTCTACAAATACTCTATTTGAACACTGTTGTTCTTCAATAGCAGTCGTATGAGAATCCTCTCCTCCTTCATTGACTGCACACTTCCCTAATCTATGACCTAGAACATCCTTCAACATTTCTTGAACAAAAGCTACTGTGGTCTCCAAATTTTTGTGACTATTACCATAATTATTCACCAAGGTTTCAATAGATTTATGTTCTTGTTCCATCACATTCAATTGAACCTTACGATTATGATCCATAGGAGAAAGTTGCCATTGAATCTCTAATAATCCACCATGAATTTCATCAACGTTCTTCTCAAGTTCGTCTACTCAACTTTCCATTCGAGTCATGCTTGCATCACTAATTCGGCTAACTAATCCACAATAACAAGAACGAGTTACCCACATACAGTGCCAATTGATAGAGCACCAATACTCAAATCAAGAGCAAACAAACTTCAACAAGTTTAACAAGTATTAAATTACTAACAAGAATAGTCTTACCTGAGCTACAAAGCTTAGAACTCCTTAGCAACTCTCCTAAACCATGCCGTGATTCCTCAACACTAAAGCAATCTCCCAAAAGATGGTTTTTTCTCTCCACCCCACTTCTAACTAACTCCCCTTATTATAGCTCCCGTAACTTCTAGAAAACATTTCCCGCCGCATAGCTATTAAGCTCCCCACATCTTAATCCTTGACTAACTACTCTTACTTATCACATCAGCAAGTTCTTTATTCATTACTAACTACTTTTACTTGCCATATTAACAAGTTATTTATTCATTACTAACTACTAACATTAGTGGCACATCAAATGGCGCTACCATCACAGATCTAAGGCCACCTAGAATACACATGAGAAATGAGAAATAGGCCCAATCACTTTAGTCATATCATCTAAGTTCTTCTCAGCCCAAATTAGGGCTCTTTTACTATTGATTCATCCAGGATCATCATTTCTGTAGCATGTGGCTTGTGGAGCTAGTTGCCCTAGTGGGTTTAGTACGTCCAGTGGTGCCTATGGACAAGATGGTTTAGGCAGTTTTGACCATGGCTCTAATGGTGTCTCATGGCGAAATACAGTCATCAAATGGAGTTAGTAATATTAAGGAATAGCCACTTGTGGGGTCATAGAAAGGAATTGTTGTTTCTTACTTGGTAAGATTTTCTTACCTCATCAAATAACCACTCCCCCAAGTGAATATGTTGACAAGGTTTCAATAAAAAATAGAGAGGGAATGGATAGTCATCCCCCTCCATTCTAGGATGTGAACATGCAGTCAAAGTCGCATCATTAGTGGCAAATTAGTCTGTGGTTCTACGTGACACAATTTCCAATTTTAAGTTAAAATATTTGAAACAGCAATAACATCTTTTCTTAACATGCATGCATCAATCCCTTGAAAGGATAGAAACTTTTGACCAATAAAGAGGATAGCCATTAAATGGCAATTTATAAACTCAACAAGCATTTAGATCAATAACTTCAAGATATTACATTGATTCCACATCTCAAAGCAACTCGTGTTTAGATATGACTTTATAGAAAACACAAAATATGGGGATCTAAATCAAGGAACATTAACTTTCTATTCAATAATTAAAATCTAATTCCAAAGGAAATTGTGTTGACTAAAATTCATTTGAGAAGACAATCCACAAAAAAGAAATAGAATCATCAAACATTAGGGCAATGAAGCTGTCCACCAGTGCTAGTCCTCTGAAAATTCAGCCAATCAATGACAAAAAGGTCAGTATTATGTTGGCTACTTACAGGACAAAATCTATTCAAAACCATGATTTCTCCACTAGGGTCTACACCATATCTTGCTGATATACAGTCCATGACGATAGACCTGGCTGGCAACCATGATCTTGCATGATATCTAACACTCTGAAAAGAAAAGGGGAAAAGAAGTAAATGCTGAATCACCAGCTGCCAGCCATTAGTGACTTTAGCCATCAAAAATACTACAAGTAATGCAATTATCAACAATGAGATTATATTGTTTTCAGCATACAAGTTGCCTTTCTTTCAAAGAGGGTGTATACAAGTTTATTAGATGTCCTAAAGGTTAAATATATATAACTACTAAGTTCCCTCAAGAAACAGGGAAAAAACAAAACACAAAATTTTGGTGAGGCTTACTTCGAAAAATTCACTGCCTGCTACAGCCATTGCTCGTTGGAAAGCTTCATTCTCCTTCTCAGGAGACTGATCCAGATCTATCCAGTCAAGATTAAGCCTTCCCACTCTTGAAGAAAGATGTGTGTTGTTAACATATTTTGGAGGTTGGTCAGTGTCGTACTGATTAATTCCATTGTCAACTGCATCAATTGCCTATAACGATCAATCACATAAAAAAAGTCAAATAGTTTATGAAGCTCTTCTTATCAGTAGAAAAGAAAGGGGAAAAATCAGCAGAAAATACAAGCATCTAAATGAACACAGACACAAAACAATGCTGAAATTAAATATATATATATATATATAATAAAAAAAACTCACAAAAGAAATCCTAGTTAGCAACCGTTATTCATAGATCATGTAGTATGCAACACCACTCTTGTCCAAAATTTAGAAACACAAATTTCACCTTAATGCTCCATGACCTTGCCTCTCGTTGTTGGATTATTTTTAACCAATATCTACTGTTCTTCCTCCCCCAGATAAATTGGCACAGAGGTCAAAGAAAGCATAAAAACTAGTACCAAATTAATTTAAAATCTATGAGAGAGAGCCATGTGTTGCATATCCCATCACAAGTCTTCCAAATTGGTCCCTTTCCTTTGAATCTCTCTACACATATTGTAAGGACTACAAGAGCACATGACCCAGTTTGACAGAGCTCAATGCTGCATAATGCTCCAAGGAGGAGACAAGCATACTTTCTAGAAGCCCATAAAGCCCAAACTCATTCTTCTTTTCATTTGACCTTAATTAGTAATATAAAAATTTACAATTGTCATTTTCTTCACCTATATAACTTTTTCTCTATATTCTCCACCATTTTCTTCTTCCATTCATCTGAATAAACGGTAACAAGATAATTTTCTACCTTTTTCTTCCCTGGACAATTACTTCTATGCTTCCACATGTTTCATATTCATTATTTCCTATTTCCAAAGTGGAATACATCAAACTCTTACAAGATATATCAAAAACGTAAATGAAAAAGATTTTCAAAAATGTAAATAGAAAAGACTTGACAATCATGCCAAAAAAGATTTTCACAGATTTGCAGAGACAAACACCAATAGGACCACAAAGGTATTTTCTTTCTTAAGAAGGCAGAAGGCAAATGAGGAATTGCCACCAAATATCATCAAAATGATTGCAATTCTTTCATTATATAGTAAAGATAGAGGGAGAAACATCTCATTGTATTATTGAACGAAACTTTTCTACCTCCATAAAACTTTTGTATATGGCCAGAAACAAACGATGCACATCTGGATGTTCTTCATCAACTTGAAGCTCCTTAGCTATAATCTCCTTTCCAAAATGCTGAAGCAGAGATACAAATGTATCAAAAGATTATCATAAAAGCAACACTATCTTGGAATAGCTAATCCAACCCTCATCCAATGTGATCAATTAAGATTTAAGTCCCTGCCATCTAAAATAATTATCCACTCCAAGGATTACCTTATAAACCAAACCAGCACTGCTAAGCTTTGTGGAGAACCCGTGTCCAAACACCTCTTCAAAACCTTTCTGATGATGATCATATCTATCCCTACTTGGATCGTACACACCCCCAACATCAAGCACAGCATCAAGTCCCTCCAGCACCTGCATTTTTACATGGATTCACATTTAACTTCCATTAAATAACCACTCCAGCAAAAAACTTATCCAGAAACTATAGAAATGTAAGCAATAGCGAGGACTTTCTTAGGCTATACGCATCACCTTTAATATATTTTAAATGCAAACAAAGAAAGAGGTTTCATGCCCCATTCATTTCTTGGATAGTTTTACCAGAAAAAGCAAGCCAAAATATGCAATATCAGACAATGATCAGCCAATTAGTGGCACATATTAATATGGATTATTATGCTAAATTATGCAATTGAAAGCTCTGGTTCCACAACAGAGAGAGTTACTCAAAAGTCATTTGAGATAGCCTTAACATCTAGCCAAATGGAAGACAATGAGACAAATCTAGGTTAAGCGGAGTCGTGCATCAACTCTATGTACAAAAATGTATATGATCACATCTCTAAGGTTTTCAGGATCCTTATTCTCAAGATAGAAGGATTAACTTAAGAGGCTGCATCCAATCAAAGCATGCATATTTTCCAGCAATTATAAACAATCGATCAAAGGGATTCCTTTGGTTTAGTATTATAAGAAACATGAAGACAATTGAACGAGTTATAATCATTATATGCTTGAAATTAAAGTCAACATCACTCCAATCATGTCTGCCTAACCAGCAAGTCAACCAACTCGATGTGTACTCTACTATTGGGGATTCAACTCAGAAAAGGCTTCTTGTTAACCTATGACTGCACGCTTCAGTTCTTCATCATATACTATCTGTAGTTAATTTAGTTAAATCAAAACCCAAATCTGTGTTGAATATGCAGTACTTAATCTAGAATCTGAACACAAGTCAAAGCATCCTAAAATATACTAACGAGACATTCTTCCAAATCTTTGCATGACTTTGTCGCACAGAAATTCTTTCCCCAACGCCGTCTATCTTCAAACACGAAGTGCCACTAATGCAACTCCTTTTCCCACCATGAAATTCAACAATTACAAACGCTAGATTGCAACAGATACATATTAATATATATATATATATATAAAGGGTGGGATGCCGGTAACAAATTCCAATCAGCCAAAAGAAGAAACACATTTCACGGAAAAGAGAGTACTGGCATCTTAGCAAGTGGCCTGGCACCGTTAATCATTTTCCATGTAAAGAAGTAAAAGAATTTTACAAGAAAAGAAAAGGGGGATATAATGACCTGGGGGTCACGAGTGCGAAGGATCTCGGCATCGAAGAATTTGTTGGTAAGGCGAATCATGAAGCAACCAAGAGCTTCATCACAGTGGAAACTTCCATTATGAGTTCCCACGCGCTTTACAGGAGCGTTGGTGGCGTTGGGAGAGGAAGTCGAGTAAGGATAAGGAGAAGAAACCCTAGCAGGAGAAGCAGCAGCCATTATTGGAGAAGTCAAGTGGAAGTTGAAGCTGAAGCGTACGGGAAAGTTGGAAAAACCTTTTGCCTTCAAAATGCTGCGACTTGCTACTACTCCCAACATGAATTGAAGAGGGAGGCCTCGGCTTGGGTTTTAGCTTTCGATTCACGTAAATGATGGATGTTATTTATCGGGTGAGCCTTTAAATAAGTAATTGAGTATATAGATTAATTTTTTTATTATTTACAAATTATGCGTCGTTTAATTTTTTTATGTTTGGTTGTTAGCAACGATTAACAAGAGTTGGTAATGTAATAAAGAGTGTTATTACAAAAAAAAAAAAATCGTAATGTATAGTGTAAAATTATAATATTTCAACTACAGGAAACCGCTTGATTTGAAATTTATCAAGAATATTTATAATTATTTTGTGACTATAATTTGGCATAAAATAAAATTTTAACACGTAAAGTGACTTATTATGATGAAAGAAATGGTTATTGTTAGTCTATTTTTTAGTTTTTAGCCTCCTTATCCTTTTCTTTTATTCCAAAATACTAAATGAAAAAGAAGAAGAAAAATGATAGAGACAAAGAAAATCATAAAATTGAAAAGTATAAAAGTGAAAAAATAGGAAAAAGGATAAGAAAATTTTGGAAAAAGAAATGAAAGATAAAATATTAGAAAATAAAAATTAAAAATGAGGAAGTTTTTTAAAGCAAAAATGTTATTAAGGGTCTTATTATATGAACTATTTTGATGAATTTCCAATTCTCATATTTAAGTGGCTTTTCTTCAACTCTCAATTTAACTTGATCCAATTCCAGTTTAATCACCTTATTAGGGTAGTTAGTAATTTATTTGGTTAAGTTAGCTCATGGGAACCACTCATAAAATTTCTAATTATTTATTTTGTAAGAGAAAATTCCAGTATAGGATCATTCAATTGTAAATAAGGGCAAAATCCACCAAAGCATGTTCATGATATATACTGATTTTGTCAAACCACAACTAGCACCACTACGCAGCCAAATTGGTAAATCATGGGTTTGTGGGTGCTCAGGCTACAGATTCAAGCCCCTTCGGGGCTCCCTATGACTTCCTTTCCTAATTTTATAATAAGACAATCTAAGTGCAAGAAAAGATTGAGAATTAAGCGCAATCCGGTTGGTTACCTTCTAAAAACACTTGAAAATAATAGTAAAGTTTACACAAGATTATAAAAAGCATTTTTAGAATGAATTCGGTAAGTGTATTAGGTCATACTTGCAATATAATATAGGGAATTAAAACCGTCTCAACAAAGAGTTGGCCAGCTAAGTACTAGATTGAGTGTTATCTACTCTAATCTAAGGATACCAAATTTAAATTTGAAATATGAAATCGGTAAATCTAATTAAATCAATAAAGCACTAGGAAAATACTTAAGCATTAATATGTGGGTTTATGATAATTAATTACCTAAAATCATTAGTAATTCAATCAATGGAGTATGCATCAAGGTTTTTGAGTGGATTTTAGCAGAATTCACTTGAATCCCTCTTTATGGTTAAGTAATGAAATTTACTATACAAGTAAAACCTCCTATTATGATACGCTTTACTCTATAATCAACTAAATATTTAGCCCCCATTACTAACCAAATACTTTAGTTGAAAATATGAGTTAATCGCTTGGTCAAACTCATGACCCATATTTACAACATAAAGAGAGTGAATTCAACTATTTCTAGCAAACCCAATGGTCACAAGATTCACCGAAAATACCTTAGCATTATCTAACAAAATCCAAATCCTTAGTCAAGCATTCAGAAATCCTAAACTCACTTAACCCATTAGTCATGCAATTTAGTAAGTTTTTCAAGAGTACTACACTTGATTTCCACATATAAAGAACATGAAAAAATTAAAAGGATTAGATAAGAATTAGGATAGACCAGTTTTAAAGTACCATGCTCAAATTCAAAGTAATAGCATAAACCTAATGTTTCTCAAGCTCTTGAGTCTCCCAAACTAAAAGATGCTGGTCCCAATGAACAACAAAAATTTGGAAAGGGTTAAGAAGGGGTTTGAATTAATTATTATTCGATTTTTCAAATACCTAAACTTTTTCTCACTTCTTAATGTTCAAGATTACCACGAATCATAAAATTTACTTTTATATTCTAACAAATTTAAATCAAATATTTATATATGAAAGCATAAGTTAAAATTTAATATGATCTTTTAAATTAGTTCTTTAAGACTTTTTGTTTAACTTTTGATATGATTTCTAACATTTAAGATATTCTCTTAAATAAATATATGTGCTTTTGATCTCTTGAACATTAATATGCAAGCAACACAATATCCAAATAACAAATATGAATATGTTGGAAAAATAAATATTGATAAAGTAAAAGATAGAGTTTAGGAGATCAAATAATGATTTACAAAGATTCCTCCCTATGAGTCAATCCTCTCTTCGAACACCCAAGTGCAAAGGAACTAGTCTTCTATACTAGTACAATCCACTATTTAAAAGAAATCAAGATAAAGTATACAATTTCCACAACTCTTGCCTCCTTACTCCTTACTATAGAAGCAATCATAAATATACAAAATCTCCTCATTACTATCTCAAATAGCTATTCATTTAATTTTAGAATGTTTAGCAACTTTTTTTTTATGATTACTTCCTTGCACTTAGCTCGATTCTCTCAAACAATACCAAATATGAAACTTTTGCTCAAGTAAACTTTTATCAACTCTTTTCTTAGATTCAATTGTCAATAGTCATGTCTTGCACTTTGAATTTTCATCCCTTATATAGTTTTGAAATTCCAACATTCAAATACTGTTGTATTCTTAGTAATAGCCATTATGTCTTTAATTGTATAATATATCCTTCAATGTTGTCTTTAAATTTTCTTTACTGTCACTTGATTTTCTTCTATATAAGTTATCTTGACTTTTGCAATTCATGTATATGGAATTTCTCGACTTGACTTTACTTTGTTCCTTTATTCAAATTGTGTTCCCTAGCAAATCATATATATTATATAAATATATCTTCTCCCCAATGTTATGTCTTAACCTATAATTTTTTTCTTTCTTTCCTTCTTGTTGATAAGCTTTTATTATGATCTTTGCTTTAGTTGTTCAATTGACTTCTAAATGTTCCTTTTGCTTTTACTCATTTTCTCCACTTCTAAACTATTCTCGCCTCTTAACTTGTTATGTTTCTAGATTGTCTTACTTCCTATCTTGCTTTTGAATTTCTTTAGCTTTCAAATTTAAATTTTTTGCAATCTTCGAAATGTCTTTGTAAAGATTCTAATAATCTCTCCCATTTGATCTTTTCTAAATATATAAGCAACTAGGAAACATATCCTGTAAATATATATTTCACATACTTTATAAAAAACTTAGTTTTGTAAAATCTCTCTTTTTATACTAGCTTTGTGATTTTAACTATGCCTCCCCCCTTTTTAACTATTGATATTTATATCTCACATTTATCCTTCTCTATCTCCTTTTCGTTTGACATTTTTCGTTGTGCATCTCACTTTTAACACCATTCTCATCCTTTCTCTCCTTTAATTGTATTTTTCTCTTATTTTTTTGTATTTTCTCCCCTTTTTTCACATACTTCTTAATGGAATTTAACCTCTACAATTGGGGCATAACCTCTAGCCCCTTAACTTAAGCTAAACTCTAAGGCCTTCAAAGATTAGCTAAGTGAATTCTAACTTTACAACTAGTTGAGGACAAGTCTTAGTACTAGGCTGGACTATGTCGCATTCCTTCCCCACTCCTAAGATATACATGCTTATTTAAGCTCTTAAGCTTTCCTTAACATATCCAGCTAACCTCATCAATAACTCGATAAGTATATCTAATAACTTGGATCTTGCTTTAGTTTCTCCTAGCTCTCCTTAAGACTTTCTAAGTGCTACTCGACCTACTTGCTTGAATGCCAACCTCAACTTTAGGGCAACCTAAATCCCTAGGTGCTCTTTGCCCTAAAGTCCATCCTAATTCAACCCTAATCCTAAAAGTGATCTCCAACTTATTCCCAACCTCCTTGCAGGCTAATCAACTTATCCATCCACCTTTTGGACATTGTTAGCTTGGTTAGGCTTGATCACCATCTTTTTCATACAAATTACGGCACCAACAAGCTTTAGACACGTGCCCTCTGTTTTTTTACATATGAACTATTACTCCTTTTTGTATTTTGTCCCTTATTGCCTTTTAGGAATGCCCTAGGTTGTTAATCTTATAATTATCTATTTTGCGATTTTGAATTATCCCCTATGTTATCCTAAAAGCTTAATATAAAAGCTTCTAATGATAATTGGAATCATCTTTTACATTATTAATGAATATTCTATTTCTTGTGAGATTTCTCCAAGTTATATCTTTCTTCGCTCTTATCTAACCTAATTGTAGCCATAGGTAATAGCAAGTGGATCTTAGCTCAAAGCTTGTGTTTTATATTAAGCTACGAGTTAAGTCGTATTGCGTTTCTCTAATAAGTCATATCTACGAGAAGCTGCTTTATGAAGTTACTATTACTTCTCATCATTGCCATTTTCTTCACTAACGTAAAGGACCTATTATCACAATAAGACCTAGTGATATTCAACTTTTAGGTACACCATAGAAACACTGATATTAGAGCTTGAGGTTGCGATCGAAAGAACTTAAAGTGTTGTGTTGTGAGTTCCTAAGTAATGCAATAGTTGTAATTGTAGTTTCAATGGTGTTGTTATAGTGTTAGGTTGTATGTGTGCTGGCCTTTTAAATATTAGTGGCTGTGTCCTTAAGTTTTGTGGAAATGCCATATAAGTAATGGTGTTTTGAAGTTTCTACTATCTTGTAAATTTACTTATTGAATTAAGTAGTAGTTGTTTTACTAGTGGAAATGTCAAATCTAAGTGTACAAGGAGATATAGGTGATAAGATTCAAGGTACCGACCCAACCAAATACCGAAACTCAACTCATCTACTCCTCACTCAAATATCTCATTTGATCACTTATTTTTATTTATATTATTTAGACTTTCTATTTTTTGTATTTTCCTAAATTACCCTTATGTTTATTTTATATTTATGAGAATACCATTAGAGTATTTTTTTAGTCATTTTATTTACAAATTTGCCACTATGTATATGATTTTAGATAGATTTTGGCATATTAATGAAAAACTCTTAAGTTCTCATCAATTCCTTTTACCAAAGGTTGTGGCAAACAACCCTGTCACTTAAATCGGTGAGTCATATCTAACGTGTCGTAAGCCATGTAAGATCTTGTTGGTACTTTATATCCAGTTATATAGCTCATGAATTTGCTACCCTCCCCCTATCTTCCCTTTTATTTTCTTGGTTTTATTTGTTATGGTATCTCTCCATGTGTACGATCCTAGATACGCATTAGTTTTGTTAGTATTAGAGCATAATTCTGACTAAGGAGCGTGTTTGGTTCCATGAAGTTTTTGTTCATATACTGTAAGTAGTTGTTGTGTTCCTCTCATGGCTACTACATTGAGTGTGTTGGAATTACTATTTTGTATTCGAAAAAGTGCCTATCCATTGGTTTTATCATATCATGAAAAGTTTATTTGCTAAAGAATTGTGATTTGGGGATATGGCAATACATTGGTACATTTTCTTTCAGCTAAGTTTGTTTCCAATAGAGATGGGCGTAGTTTGGTTTGATACGATTCGCCCTCCTAATCTAACCGAACTTAAGATAACGGTTCGGTTTTTTTTTTTTTTTTTTTTAAGTTGAACATAACTATACGGTTTAGTTTGTAAATTTTTCGAATAAAATTAAAATAGCTTTGATTTAATCTATGGTTCAAACCATTTGTATTAAATTTTTACTAAATATTTTTGTCTCTTATAAATATAAAATTTTAAATAAAATTTACTCAACTTAATCTTAATAATTAACATAAAATTATGATAAAGAATAACAATATATAAAAAATTTGATTAAATTTATAAATATTAATAGAAAAATATATAAAAAAATACAAAATAATTATATAAAATTTTTTTATTTAATTGAACAATTTGGTTCAATTCGATTCGGTTCAAAATGGTTTGATTCGATTTCCTTTCTCAAATTGAATCACGAATCGTTTAAACATAACCGAATTGTAAATTAAATAATTTAAAAAAAAAATAATTTTTCAATTCGATTTAATTTAGTTTACGATTTGACCTGTAGTTTGCAAATTTTTTTCTTACCTCTAATCTCCACTATATCCATTTTGTGTTGGGTATGTGAATTGTTTTGATAAATGGTATGTTTGATACTCACACACATATATATATATATATTGCACTATCTTTGACTGGAAAAGAAAGTGCCAATGGACGTGAGAAGGCCTTCGTTGGGGTTTCGCAAACTTCACTGTGGGTATATTTATTGTGTTGTGATGGACACGTGAGGACTGTGACTTAGGGTTTTGAAATTGCAAGTGGAAGCTTCAAGCAATTGTTAGGGATTCAAATTGGGTGCTCAAATTGAGACGTAGGTGTTTGATTTCCTTACAGTAGGTGTTCCAATTTCTGATTTGGGTGTTCGATTGTGGACTAAAGGTGTTCATTTGGTAGTTGTGTTGCCATAGTAACGAAGAAGTGGAGCTTGGGGCTATAAAAGAGCGAGAGTAGTATATCGGGTTTATAGGTTTTTGAATGTCGGTCATCAGAGCTGTGTTAGTGGTGGTTTTGTCTGGTATTATGTGTGTTTGAAGCTAAGCTAAGTGTATAGATCAACAGTGGTGCGAGTTCATCCGACAATGGGTTTTGAGAGTTGCTAGATACTGTAACAATAGTGGTAATGACTTGTGAAGTAGCATGTGTTGAAATTGTTAGTACATTGGTGTTTATTTGCGTAAGTGGTAGTCATAGTGGTGAAAATAGCAGTGGGTAGTGTGTAGGGGTTTGAGAAGTGTGTGTGTGTGAGTGTTCGGAACTTGCAGCCAAGTATGCAAGTGAGGGTCGGTGGCGTACGTCCGTTTGGGTATGGTTGTCATCGAAGTTGAGTTAGTTGTGTACAGTCGGTGGTTTTGGGTTATGTGAAATTGTAGTTGTAACCTGTGTTGGTGTATCAGTAGCTACCATATAGGTGCTACTGTGAACTACTACCGAGCTGATTTACGGTACCTAGCTAATTGTGTATGCCGAGTCGTCCTTGATTTGGATGTGGGTTGATTGCCGACCTGCTATTGAGTTATGTTATAGTAGCCGAGCTACTTTGTTGTTTTTGTACATTCTAAGCTGCTCAGAGTGTTAACCAAGCTATTGTATGTAGACCGAGCTCACGAACAGTGCCGTACTGAGATCTTGTGTCTAAACTGCTGTTGAACTAGACGAATTGTGCCTATGCCGAGGTGTACTCTGCATGGGTGTTCGTAAATTTGCAGTGTGTTCAAAGTGTATTTGTACGGTGTTAATTGGATTACCAAACTACCCTAACTGTTAAATTTGCCGAGTGCTACAAGTGATCTCCACTGTAAAATTGAGGAGTATATGAGCAATTATTCATCTAAGCTGTTATATCTCTTCGAGCCACGTGAGAGTATTGTGTAGATTTTATCAAGTGTCGAACTGAATAACCGAGCTGAACTTGATATCCTGAGCTGAACGATAAGTCCGCGCCGCTACATTCCAAGTTTCTGAGCTGAATTGCAGTCATTGTCCCAGCTCCAAGCTACTACAATTCAAAGTGCCGAGCGAAAATTGGATACGAGCGAGCTGTTTTTCGAACAATAGCTATTGCCAAGCTGTTCTGAGCTGAGATTGTCGATCCTAGCTTCCCTTGAGTGGTCTTACGTGCACCAAGCTGTGCGTAAGTGCTTCGCATGGAGTTGCGAACTTGGTTAAAGCATGCGAGCTGCAGCTGTGAACTATAGAGGAGCTCTGAGCTCATTGCCATGTGTTGTTCTATTTAGTTTCGAGCCAAACTGAGGTAGTGTCCAAACCGAGCTGCTGTACTCCAAGACTTACACTCATTATTGCTGAGCTTGCTTTGTTTGTGTCCGAGCTGATTTTTGTATCTAGGCCAAGCTCTTACATTACGTCTTCAAGCTAAACTTGTGACTCCAAGCTGCTTCGATCCGACGTGTGCTGAGTTGTTTCTTGATTGGAGATAGAGATCTGTACCTAACTGTAAAATAGCCGAGCTGAATTACTGTGTGTTTCTTCAATTGTCGAGACTACAGTTACTGTTTTAACCGTGCTGAACTGTTGCTTGTATGTGACTGAGCTGTTGTTAGGCTCAAATTGGAGTATTAGTGCATGTCCAAGCTATTGTAATTGTTTGACCGAGCTGAATTAACTCCAAGTCGCTAAGCTGAGATTGCATGTTTGAGCTATCCTAAATCTTCCAAACTGCTTAATGGAGCCAGGCTAACTTGGTTGGAGTGTATTACAATCAGAGCTATTGTGACTAAGCACATGCCAAGCTGAATTGAGTAGTGATGCGACGTGCCGAGCTATGAAGGGTACTGGAGTCAAACTTGAAAGTGTACGCGTACATTTAGAACCAAGGTGAAGTGCCCTGTATGCTGGAGAAACTCTTGTCAAGCTCATTTACTTCACCGAGTTGCTGTATTGTTGTATAGGCCGAAGTGTTGTCTTGAAAGTTGAAGTAGAAGACGAGTTGAACTATCAGGGAAAGCAGTCGAGCTTTCTTTTGTGTGTCGAACTTTAGGTTTAAGATGAGCTGCTGAACTATGATCGTGTTGAGCTATAATATTACTTTGTCCAAGCTGTTGGTTTTGAAGTGTGAGTGTGTGGTCAGAAACAGAATTTTGCCGAGATGAACTCACAACCATCCTTGTTTCCCGAGCTGTCATTGATTCGTAGAGAAAAAAACTAAGCTACTTCTTGATTGAAAATTGAGATCCCTGCCAAACTACAAAATAGTCGAGCTACTATAAGTGGATTGATATGAGCTACAAATTAATTCTATCCGTGTTGTCCTATTTCAAAGTGACGAACTGCAGAGCCTAGCACCACATTATTTATGACTGTGGGTAAGGAAATTATACACGTGTAAGGGATCCTACAGTTATGTGTATCTAAGTATGACCCTGCTTTGTATCAGAGCTTATCGTGTGAGTGCACTAGTGTGAAGAACAAGGTGGATTGAAGTACGAGTTGTGCCGATTGCTGTTAAGCTGCTTTAAAAATCAAGCTAAAATATTTGAAACTACCAAGCTGAGAGTTTTTCGCTTACTAGATCCCAGCTAACATCCAGAGCTACTATCTCCTTCTCGAAGTGTTTGCCGCATCGGTGTTGTGTGTAGCTCAGAATCGTCAGCTTAATTAAAATTCGAAATTTCATAATATGGCAAAGGAGCTCAATTTAGGCAATGTGGCATCAAATAAATTTTATATAAAGGGTAGACTTAGAACGAGATATTGTATTGATTCGAGTTAGTCATTATTTTGTGAACTTTATCTCTAAAATTATTGCTGGAAGATTAGGCTACAAAACTATAAATTATTCAAATCCGTATGACTTTATTTATAATGATAAAGTGATTCGAGTAACGAAGTAAGCAATAATAACTTTCTCTATTGGCAAATTTCGAGATGAGGTTTTATTTGATATTGTTGACATTAGAGATTGTTACGTATATTTAAGTTTTTTGTGAAAGATGAGTCATAACATTAGCTACACGCCTTTGAAGATTACTTATTCTTTCTATGATAAAGAACAAGTTGTGCTCCATCTTATCTCTCTGGCTAATCTTGAAGATAATTTAAGGATTGTTAGGACTTCAATAGAGAGATGGAGGATCGAAAAAAAAATTCTCGAAGAGGCCATAAAAAAGGAAGAGGAAGTCGATGAAGAAGTTATTACATGATCGAAGAAGAAACTAGTTGTGAGGAAGTAAATCAGATTGTAACTGCCAAAGATGAAGTACTTGAGGTTGAGTAGGAATTTGAAGTCTTACAAGTTTAGATTTCCCAAGTTCATGTTATCTTTGAGCTTGAAGTTGTGTTATTCCCTATGATTAATAGTTACTAGAACTACTTAGGGGTAATTGATAAGATACATGGTGAGTGGAAGGAAGAGTGTTTAATGAAGAGCTTAATTGATTATACTCATGATGAGTAGAAAGAGTGTTGGATTGTGTTTGCTTTGATCATTAAGCTAAGTTGTAATAATTTATTTTTGTTTTACTCTTGCAAATTTGTTTTTTATCTAAGTGGGAGTAAGAGTAGGAGTAGTCAATTGTCAAGTTTCGAGTTGAAACTTTTTCAAGAGGGGGATGGTGATAGGATTTGGGGTATTGACCTAACCAAATGTCAAATCCTAACTCGTCTACTCCTCATCCATGTTATTTAGACTTTCTATTTCTTGAACTTTCCTAAGTTACTAATGAACTGCCGAACATCGATCCCATTACTCGTGCACGGTTTTGATGCCTCCAATCCCTTACCTAAAGAATCCTCTCTTGATAACCTGTTGATGACAAAAAACTTTATACTGAAAGAAGATGGCTGAACTGCTTAAGCTCCCTACGTTATTATAAGTTAATTTATACTTTCGGTTGTAATGATGTCGACTATTCTCTTATTAAGGACCCTATGCTAAGTAATCCAACCATCTGTTATGGAGAGGTTTTTGTCAAGTGCCGAGAGACTCATTTACTAACAGAGTAGTTTTCTCTTGGCTTGTTACCATTTCTCTCGTCGCCTTCTTTTCGTCTCGCCCTCTTTATTGCCACAACATCTTGATCCCTCTCGCTTACTACATTTAGAGAATCTTCATACGAGACTAATGTTGTACCGTCACCTGTCCACCTCATCTAACATTGTTTGTCCTTTTTATCATTTTTCGTATGTACTAAGAATCCCCTTTTTGTATATACTTTCTATATTTGTAATATTGTCTTAGAGACTTATTATAAATAGTCCCTTTCCCTTATAAGTCGGAGAATTGAACTTGACATAGAGACATTGAATATCCTGTTCTTGTAAGACAACCCTCTCCAAGTTTATTTTTCATACACTTTTATCTAATCTTGTCGAGTAGCTCAGGATTGGTGGTAGGTAGACCTTAACATCAACTTATGCGTCATATCAAGTAAAGTGTCAAGTCGTGTTGTGTTCGTTGGTATGTCACATCCTCTAAGCAACTTTACGTTAGCTACTCTAGTTCGTCCGTGGACTAATTCTCCTTATTTTCTTCGATATTTCGAAGAACCCATTTAGTTTAGACCTGCTACGGTAAGTCTTAATAATAACTAAGCTCTTAGGCACATCATATAATCCTGATATCAAAACTTGAGGTTGAGATTGAGAGTTATGTAATGATAGTCAGTTTGCTATTCGAGATACTTGTGTGTGTGTTAAAGGCATCCGTGTGAAGTGTATTTTTTGAAGCTTTGTGTTGAGAATGTTGAATCCTAGTGTATAGGGAGAGATTAACGATGCTGAAAGTGGTGCTCGTGATCGTAGTCGAGTTACCCAATAAACATCACATACTACTGACGAGCAGATACAAGATTTTGCTGCTATTGTGGCCAACTTAGTTGTCTCAGTAAACAAAGTCTTAGAGATTGGACCGTATGAGATAGTTACCGAGCAAGGCTGGGAGATGAGAGATAAGTCGAGAAGGTAGATTAACAAGCAAGCTCTAGAAGACTTTCCAGTAAACCAAGCACCATCGCATTGTACCAACAGAGTTTTGAGAAGAAGGTTGGAGTTGGACGAAGTGGAAGAGTACGGAGAAGAAGAAGAAGAAGACCAATATGTTGGGATTGATGAGTGTGAGTTTAAAGCACCAAGAGGTGCTGAACATCTTAAGGTGTAGATTTCAAGCTTCAACAGGTCTGGTAGTGCTGATGACTACTTAGATTGGGAAAAGAAGATCGAAAAAATATTCAACTTCTACAATTATGAAGATACTATTTGCATTCAAGTGGCCGTGTTAGAATTTTCTAAATATGCGGCAATGTAGTGGAAGAAACTACAGAATGTTCACTTGAGGACCTGATGCGAAATTCGAACATGAAACGACATGAAGAGAGTTCTGAGAAGTAAGTTCATTCTTGAACACTATGAACAAGACACTTTTCGATGACTCCAAGACTTGAGGCAAGATAACGAATCAGTAGACGACTATGTTCGAGATTTTCAGTTGCTTATGATATGATGCAATGTCGACGAACTTGAGACACAAACTATAGCATAGTTCATCTTTAGACTACGAGATGAGATTGGTAACATCATGGAACTGCAGAGCCTTATAACTTTGGATGAAACCATCCATGTGGCATAAAGAGTTAAAAAGCAATGGCAGAACCAGGTCAGTTGGATATCGAGTAACCGAACAATGCTACTAAATAGGAGTGACCTGTCAAGTCGACTACGGAATGACACAGCATCAAACAGTTCTGAGGTAGAACGCCAAAGGCAGATGTCGAGCCGACTAGAAGAAGGCCAATGTAAGAGCAAGACCGAGGAACCTGGGATCCAAAGAGACCGAGGAACCTGGGATCCAAAGAGACCAAGGTCAAAGCTTAGGAAAGAAAACTCAAGAAATCAAATGTTTTAAATGCCTTGGTTATGAATACCTGGCTAATCAATGTCTAAACTGCCAAGTCATGACCATAAAGGGAGACAAGCCCTAGTTTGAAGTAAAAAGTGTGAGTGAAGGAGAGGAAGAAGTGACAATTGATCAAATGCTAGAAGAATTTTAGGAAGACCTCGACCCCAAGATGTAGAGACACCTTCTGAGGGCAGAGTTGAGTATTTCTTTGTTGTTTGATGATCTCTCAATGCTTTTGTAGCTAACAAGAATGAGCAAAGAGAGAACCTCTTCCATACAAATTGCTAAGTCAATGGAAATCTATGCATCATGATCATTGACGGAGGGAGCTATACCAACGTCATTGTGCAAGGGGTAGTTAAGGCCATGAAATTACTAACCTTCCATACCCTAAGCTGTACAAGATTTACTGGCTAAACGAAAAAAAAGGATTATATGTTGTCGAGCAAGTTAGAGTGCTGATTACCATTGGTGGTAAGTATAAGGACAAGGTGCTATGTGATGTCCTTCTCATGTATGCTTCTCATATATTACTCAGCCAATCGTAGCTATTTGATTTAAGAGTGTTATACGATGGGTATAGAAACACCTATATGTTCTAGAAAGACAGGAAGAAAATTATATTGATACCCATGAGTCCTAAGGAAGTGTAAGAAGCCCAAGAAAAGGTTGCTATATCTCTACAGTGGAAGTCCTTGGTGATTTACTAAGCTCAGTTTGCACAAGAAGTTAAGGTTGAGGACTTTGTACTTCTTTTAGTTAGGAGATTCTTAGAGGTTAAAGAAGTTGATAACTTACTTACTGAAGTGTAGCAACTATTTTAAGACTTTACTAACCTATTCCTTACCGAGATACCAAAAGGTTTACCTCCCTTGAGAGGTATTGAGAATTGCATCGGCCTCCATCCAGGGGTTGCCTTATCAAACCGACTTACATACAAGCTCAATCCAGAGTAGGCAATTGAATTGAAGAAATAGGTGGATGAGTTGGTAGATCGTAGATATGTCCGTGAGAGCATAAGTCCTTATGCTGTACCCACTGTGCTTGTGCTGAAAAAGGATGGAACGTAGCAAACGTACATTGACAACCAAGCTATCAATAAGATCACTATCAAATACCGATACCCAATCCCGCAACTTGATGATATACTTGACGAGTTACATGGCGTCTACATCTTTTCTAAGATTAACCTGAAGAGTAGCTACCACCAGATACAAATGAGGCCTAGGGATGAATGGAAGATGGCCTTTAAGATAAGGGATGGTTTGTTCGAATGATTGGTAATGCCATTTGGTTTAACTAATGTGTCAAGTACATTTATGCGACTGATGAATCATGTGCCTAGATCATTGATCGGTAAATGCGTTGTGGTTTATTTTGATGATATTCTGTTCTATGATGCTGGCCTCATTACGTATGCTGAACATTTAAGATTAGTGTTTAACATACTTTATGCCGAGAGATTATTCGGTAACCTGAAGAAATGTGCATTCTATCAGAGTAAGGTTATATTCCTTGGATATGTTGTTTCAGGGAGGGGAGTTCAAGTTGATGAGGAAAAATCTAAAGCTATTAATGAGTGGTCTAAGCCAACTAGTATTGCCGAAGTCAGGAGCTTCCATGGTCTAGTCTCGTTCTATCGAAGATTTATTCGGAACTTCAATTCCATAACTACGCCATTGACTGAATTGACTAGGAAGAACGTTAAGTTTAGGTGGTTAGAAAAAGCTTAGAGGATTTTTAGAAACATGAAGTCTAAGCTAACGTCTGCTCCAGTACTCACCTTACCAGATTTTGAGAAAGTTTTTGAGGTTAAATGTGATGCATTTGGTGTCAACATTGGTGCTGTCCTTATGCAGGAGCACCGAGCTATTGCTTACTTCAACGAAAAACTCCAAGGTGTTGCCCTGAATTACTTAGCCTACGATATGGAGTTCTATACCCTTGTTTGAACACTCTAGAATTGGAAACATTATCTGTTACTAAGAGAATTCATCATCTATTCGAATTATGAATCTCTCAAGCATCTTCATGGGCAATAGAAGCTTTCTCGGCGTTACGCCAAATGGGTCGAGTTCTTGGAGACCTTTTGCTATGTCATCAAATATAAGAAGGGAAGCACTAACACAGTAACTAATGCACTTTCTCGCCGTCATACCCTCATCACAACTTTACAAGCTAAGGTTCTTGGATTCGACACTTTACTTGATCAGTATGAGCATAACCCACATTTTGGACCCTTAGTAGCAAGGTGTAGTGCTAGAGGAGCTGTAGAAGGGTTCTACTTGAGTGAGGGCTCTTGATGAAGGGTAGTTTGGTCGATTATTTTAGGGAAAAGAGGAAAATTGAGATATTGAAAGAGTATTTTTACTGGCCTAGGATAGTGAAGGATGTACACCAAATACTTGAGTGGTGCGAGATGTGTAAATATGCAAAGGGGAGGAGAGAGTTGTATGGAGAATATACACCCTTACCAATTCTAGAGTGGCCTAGACCTATCTAAGCATAAATTTCATGCTCATCCTTCCCCATACGCTGAGAATATATGACTCAATCATGGTAGTGGTCAATCGGTTCAACAAGATGGACCACTTTATTCCTTACCATAGAACTAATAATGCTTTATTCATTGCTAACGTCTTCTTCCAAAAAATTGTGTAACTATATAGAGTATAGAGGAGTATTGTGTCCAACCATAATTTGAAATTTACGAGCTTCTTTTGGAAGACCCTATGGAGGAAGCTCAGCACTAAGCTCTTGTTCTGTACTTCTTGTCACCCCTAGACAAATGGCCAAACTGAAGTAATGAATAGAACCATCGATAACCTCCTGCACGCTACTATTGGAAATAACTCTTATGACTAGGATTTATGCTTGCCTGTCATTGAATTTGCCTACAACCACTTGACTTACAACTCAACTGGAACATCACCATTTGAGGTTGTTTATGGATTTAACCCAAACTTACCCTTAGATTTAATTAACAATCCGACTACATAAGGGGAAAGTCAATTTGACCTACAGCACACCGAGGAATTCCAAAGGTTACATCAGAAGATTACTGAGCAATTGGCTAAAACTGTGGCTCGATAGAAGGACGTAGGAAGCTACGAAAGGAAATAAGTCATTTATACCCTTAAGGACCTTGTCTAAGTCCATCTTAGTAAAGAACACTTCCCTAACAAGAGGATAGACAAACTATCTCCTAGAACGGATGGACCTTATAGGATCTTAAGATGCATTAATGATAACACCTATGAGATTGAGCTACCCGAGGGTTCTGGCATATTTACCACATTCAACATCGCCAATTTGACTTATTATGTGCCCGATGATGAGGAGGACCAAGATTTGAGGGCAAATCTTTAGCAACCTCAGGGAATTGATGAACTACTAACCATTGGTCTTGTTACTTGCACACGGCTGTGAGGCCTCCAATCCCTCACTCGAAGAATCCTCTCTCGGTAACCTGCCAATGATGAGAAACTTTATATCGAAGGAGAATGGTTGAACTCCTTAAGCTCTCCACATTGTTATGCATCGATCTATGCTGACTATTCCGATGATGCTGACTATTCCCTTACTAAGAACCTAGTGCCGAGTAATTCAACCAGCTACTACCGAGAGGTTCTTGTCTAGTGATGAGAGACTCACTTGCCGACCGAGAAGTTTTCTCTCAGCCTGTTACCATTTCTCTTATCACCCTCTTCTTGTCTTGACCTCTTTATTGCCGTAACGTCTTGACCCCTCTCACCTGCTGTGTTTAGAGAATCTTCATATGAGACCAATGTTGCACTGCCACCTGTCCATTTCATCTGATATTGTATTACTTTTCTATTTTTGTCTTTTGTCCTTTTTACCCTTTTTTGTATATACTAAGAATCTCTTTTTTGTATATACATTCTTATAATTTCTTTATTTGTAATGTTGTCCTAAGAACTTTCTATAAATAATCCATTTCCCTTGTAAGTCAGAGAATCAAACTTGACATATAGACATTGAATATTCTATTCTTATAAGATAACCCTCTCTAAGTCCATTTTTCATACGCTTTTATCTAATCTTGTCGAGTAGCTCAAGATTAGTAGTAGGTGAACCTTGACATCAACTTATGTGTCATATTAAGTAAAGTGTCAAGTCGTGTTGTGTTCGTTGGTGTGTTACATCCTCCAAGTAGCTTCACGTCAACTACTCTAGTTCGTCCATGGACTAATTCCCTTTATTTTCTTCGATATTTCGAAGGACCCATTTAGTTTAGATTTGCTACGGTAAGTCCTAGTAATAACTAAGCTCCTGGCAAATCAGTTACCTTCATGTTTATTTTGTATTTACAAAAATACTAATAAGGCATCCTTTTAGTCTTTTTATTTACAAATTTACCATTATATATAAATAAAACACATGTATAGGGTTTTAGACAGATTTTTGCATACTAATGAAAAACCTTTGAAACTTTTCTCTTGGAAGACTCTTCTCTACTTGCTCTTATCAATCTCTTTAGTAAAGACTGTAACAAGTAACCTTATCACTCAAACCAGTAAGTCATATCCGATGAATCATAGGTCATGTAGGATCTTGTTGGTGTATCATATCTAACTAAATAGTTTACGGATTTGTTAAACCTTCCTTTTTATTTTCTTGTTTTTGTTTGTTATGGTGCCTCTTTATATGTACGATCCTGGAGATGCATCAAAAAGTGATGTAGAGAGCGGTGCCTCTGGCTGTAACGGCATGGTCAACAAACCCCATGGTTGACAAATGAGCAAATACAAAATTTAACCACCGTAGTAGCCAATATGGCTATCATTGTGCAAAGATTGGTGGAAACCTTACCTACTGATGAAATTCTCCTAAATAACTGAGTTGGTAAAGAATAGCATAGAGTACAATGAGTTGGGCTCTAAGTTGATAATGAGATGGGTACTCCTCTAGTTCAAGATAGATGAGTAGGAAGAAGAGCTCGAAGATGAATTGAGTTGGACAACATTGCTGAGGAAGAAGAGGAAAAGGAGGATGATAACTTTTACAAGTTTGAAGAGAGAGGTCCCGAGTTCTAAGAAGGATGGAAAATTTAAAGGTACAAATTTTGAGCTTCTCTAGCAATGGCAATGTTGATAAATACTTTGATTGGGAGGAGAAAATTGAGAAGATTTTCAACTATTATGACTATGAGGACTTTGTGAAACTATGACTCACAACCCTAGAACTTATTAGCTACGTGGTCATGTGGTGGAAGAAGCTTCAAGTAGCTCAAAGAAGAGACAGTCGACATGAAGTTAGGACATGGAATGAGATGAAGCGTATGATAAGAGGTCATTTCATTCGTGACTACTATAAGTAAGATACCTTTAAGAAGCTCCAAGAACTGAGATAAGGAGCATAAAGTGTAGACAAATATGTTCAAGAATTCTAGATAGTCATGATGAGGTGTGACATCGAGGAACCTAAGGTCGGAACCATCTCCAAATTCATTTGTGACTTAAAATATGACATATGCCATGTTATGGAAGTCCAATGCATTGACTCCCTAGATGAGGCAATTAAGGTTACATAGAGAGTAGAACGATAAAGGCGTTGTAAACCCTTTTATTTAAGGGACATGTAATTAACTAAGAGTACTTCTCAATCATTTACAAGTATTAACTAAGCTAAGAACTAAAGTTTACATTTAGAAAACAAACCTAGTCTTTCAATTCAAGAGTTCATTATCGATAAAAACTCAAATACGAGGACGCTAACCTTTATGAGGCTCATGAACTATGTGATGAGATTATTGATAAGGAAGCATATCATGGTGTACTTGGATGATATACTAATATACAATGCCAACCTATCATCTTATGTTGAGAACTATATTTAACATCGTTCAAGTTGAAAAGTTATATGGAAATTTGAAGAAGTGTACACTCTACCAAAAGGAAGTAGTGTTCCTCGATCATGTTGTATCTAATGGAGGAATCTAAGTTGACAAGGATAAGGTGTGAGTTGTTCTTGAATGGTCTACCTTGACTAATGCAACCAATGTAAGAAGTTTCCATGGTCTAACTTTGTTCTATAGGAGATCCATCAGCAATTTCAGTACCCTAATAGCACTATTAATCGAGCTAACTAAGAAGAATTCATAATTCAAGTGGAAAGAGAGAGCTTAGAAGAGTTTCTAGGAGTTTATGACCAACTTGACCTTAACCTGTGCTCTAATACTATCAGACTTTGATAAAGCACACTAGAAGTGGGAGTTGTTGTAGTACTTATGCAAGAGAGGAGACCTATCACTTATTTCAGTAAGAAGCTCAGTATAGTTGCCTTAAACTACTTTGCTTATAACAAGGAGTTCTATTCCCTTGTCTGAGCTCTCCAAGTTTGGTAACATTACCTCTTACCTCAAGAGTTCATTATTTGCATGAACCATGAACCCTTTAAGTACCTTTGAGGTTAGTAGAAATTATCTTAATGTCATGCTAAGTGGATCGAGTTATTGGAAACTTTTTCCTATGTGATCAAGTATAAGAAGGGCAATCTAAATGGTGCATTAAATGCCTTATCTCATTGCCAAGTAATTATTATGACCCTCCAAGCTAAGATATTAGGATTTAGATCACTTATTAAGCAAAAGGAAGGAAAGAGCCTAATGAAAGGTAAGTATACCTATCAGTTTTATAGTATAGTGTATTTGAGTTCAAGTGTGGATTCCTCATATACTAATTATGAAATATTAGTACTTCCCCTTATTTTCTTATTATCTAACATAATAATTAAGTGCAAATAATTAAATTACTAAATCTAATCAACTTAATCTAAAAGGACAATAATATCAAAGAATTAATAAAACAAAAAAGTAAAGGAAACAATAAAGATTATGAAGAATCCATAAACTTTAGTATTTAAATATTGAATTTCCCCCTAAAATCTATGCCATATTCAATCTTATTCTTGCTATTAGATTATAAGAGTTCCTAAATTAAGTTAATTGGAATTGCTTCAACAAATTGACTCTTATCCTCAATTATAATATAACCAATCGCTTCTACAATAGAATATATCAAGATTACATTAAGTTCTTGAACAATATTATTAGGTTACCCTAACCTAGAGAAATCAAATGGCCGAACCTCAATCTATTTAGTTGCTTCTAATTACACCAGTCCATTCACAATAAGATCTCATGAACTTTAAGGTAAACTCTAACATTGAATTAATAATTTGAGTAAATATTAACTTAATACAATAAAGCATAACGTAATTAGAACACAGTAATAAGAAGTTATAGATTGAAATAAAACAAAAGAAACAATTCTATATAGATTTTAGGATTTAATATTCCAATACTAAAAAGAATAAATTAAAACATTGAAAAGAAATTAAAACAGAAGAAAAAAAACATGAGAAAGGGTTAAAAGACAACTTTATTAAAGTCTTGAACCCTAACTTACTCTAATAATTGATTCATTGTTTACAAGGTTTACAAGACTATTTATAGTATAAATGAATCTTCAAAATATATCTCCAGTGTATCTTTAACATCTCTTGCAATATCTCCTACATATCTCTTTATTTCCAAATTAGGATCTCAAATAAGAAAATACATGGAAACATGGCATCTTTTAATGCCCCAAATCTCTTCAAAATAATAGAATTCGCAAGGAATAGTATATTCATGCCATAAGATCACGGCTGTGATTCTTAGGCATGATCTTTCTCTGCCCGGTAATTGTGAATTCTTGAAATAAGAGAATCATGCCTAAGGTTTACACTCACTATTCTCTCTGACCATCAGTTCTTCCTTATTTCCTTACATCTTTGGGTACGCTTTCAATTCATGATCAATACTCTTGAGTGTGATTCTCTTCTAAGGCTTCAAAACTCATAAAAATTATCTAAAACTTGACTAAATTCTTTAAATTCATCACATAAAGCCTAAAATCAACATATAATCCAATTAAGCACCAAAATGACTGTAAATACTCAAGAAACATATAAGAAACACTATCAAAATGACCTCATCAAAATACGTGTAATTTAGCATTCATCAAATTCTCTCATTCTCAAACTTTTGCTTATCCTCAAGCAAAACAAATAAAAACTTAATCGAACTCTTAAGGACAAAAATAATTGAAAGCTCTAAATCACAGAATTAATATCAATATTACATACAATCTATTCGTAAGTAAAACTACACACTCTTCCATCAAATTTCATCCTTTTTATCATCAAATTTGTTACGCCTCGAAAGGATAGAGTCGTAATAGTCTTGCCATGTGAACTATCCTAAGGTAGAAGCTGGCCTTATAGCTGCTACTACAGACCTAGTTCACACTGGGTGTACTCGAGTTAGTCGCTTTGAAGCATCCAATTTCGTACCTATTATTAGTAAAACCATGTTAGAGCTTTTCAAAATACTTGCTTAAGAACATTAGTAGTTTACAAATTAGTAAAATAGTTGTATTTCCATTTATCTAAAGTTTCTAACATTCTTGAAATGTTTACAAAAATCATAGGTTTTGGCATTTATGTACAACACGTTGGAAACTAGTGATATCTCTAGAGTACCATATGCCAATTAGTTTCCGTAAAAGGTAAAAGGTGACTAAGCAAAAGTCTGGTTCTTATAGGTCTTCAATTGTCCTTACTCCCTAGTAGAAGTATATTATCTTGAGGGTAGTTGTGGCATGGTCTTCTTAATCATTAGTAAACTTGTATTAAGGTCTATAGAGATGTGAGTACAAGTAGCTCAATAAGCAGGATGGAAACAAAAGAGTACATTAGGCATAAATATGGTTTTTAATCAAATTATTTTAATGAAATGCAATGCAAACAAGCAAATACCATCGCATGATGTTATTTAGTTCATCGTAAGATTAGAGAAATTGTGCCCGCTCTAATATAGGTTGAAGAGTTTGATGCCGTACACTCGCAAATCGAAACCAAACTGGGGCTTGTGTAATGGAGTATACCCTTCACTCATGACCACCTTCAAATCACGGCCTCTAATTAGGGCTTGTGTAATGGAGTATAACCTCATTTGTCACTTAGTTCGGCTAAGGATGGGGAAAAGACCATTGCAGTTATCCTTATCAAAAGGGATCCGTGTTTGGCTTGAGAATCGTAATTGTTTCCCTTTAGTGGTTTCTATGCATGTTTAGTTAGTAAAATATTAGTCTTTAGTTACGTCCAATTAGGTAGGGATCACCCATTTCATAAAGCAAAGCGAATTAAATATGAACATATAAAGCATCACTCTAAGTTTACAATTCAAGTAACAATCATACACGAAGTATGTGCACATGTAACTTTATTTAGGTATTTTAAGCTTAAGTTTCTAATTAAATTTCATAACTTTTAATTTGGGCTTTAATGTTACTCTTGTGTTTTACTAGTTTAAGGCCTTCGCTTACTAAGGGGCCTATAAGATATGACTTTAATGGGCCTTTTATATTTTATTTTAAGAGCCTTTTAATTTAGAGATCAGATTTAGTCACTAAGTTATTGGCTTTATTATTGGTTCTTTTAAGGGCTTTTAGGCTTATTTTGCATTTTAAGACCTTAAGCCCAACTCTACTTCTTATTTTAGGCTTAAGCCTACTAAAGGCTTTAAGATATGTCCATTTTCAATTAGGATTAAGATCTAGTTCTTTTTATTTATTAGGCTCCTAATCATATTTCTAAGGCTCTAATCACTAACTAAGCTAGTTTGGGCTTAATTTGCATTTTATGACCCTAAACTTGATTCTAACTTATTCCAATGGGCCAAATATCCTAATGGGTCCACTAAATAACCCATTTTACTAAGTGTTGCAGATTTGGTTCATTTCATTAATAGGTTTCTAACACTATTCTTAAGGCCTTAATTACTAACTTAACTAGTTTAGGCTATTAACTCACCATTAGCTTACTTAACTTGGTTAATTATATCCTAAATCATACTTAACACTAAACAATTATGTCATTATACTAATTAATCAAAATTTATAGCTCATTCAGTCCATCGATGGTGGCGGCCAAGTGGGTGTTTTCTAAGATTTCTTCAACTCCATCCATTTAACACTTATTCTAATGTATTTTCCTTTTTGTTAATCACATTTCTACTTGTTTTAAGTTAATAATATCACATAACATGGTGAAAATAAGATGGATCTATATCATGGTGAGGGCTGATAAGGATCAAAGATTAATTACGCGCTCTCGAGCTCGAGGGCTTTCTCAAATGGTGCATCGAGCTATCTGAGGTAAGTTAAGCGTCGAGGTGCAATGTTTGCCCCAGTTCGACTTGTTGAGCTACTTCGCTCTCCATACCATCCAAGAGACTACCGAGGTGATCAGCTAAGGTACCGAGTCAACCCTTTGCAACACTCTAGTCTAAGCACTAAATTAGGAAAATAGCCATCTCCATAGTGTAGAGGCTGAGCTAACAATTGTCAAGAGCCGACCACCTAAGGCCGGCTTGAATGTGAGTTGTCCCTAAGCTAACCATTGTCCAGCCTTAACAATCAAAGCTATCGAACGGCCAATGCTGACTAGACCTAATGAAGACCCACCCTTATTCAGCTTGCAGCATTATTAGGACCACAAAATGAGTAGAATTATGTGCACATTGTTCTTTCTAACATCCGTACTATCCTTTCTAACAAAGGATGATCTTTTCGCACAATTGCATGCATCTCCTATAAATTATTCTCCTTTTTTTCCTACTAATAAGGACCCATTTCTACAATTTTCTATAATTTAGGACTTACCCTAATTGAATACTATAAATACTTGCATATTATAATAGCCACAACAAATCATACAAAGAATACACTAATCTTTTTACTCTCTCTTGAGCTAAGTGTCTTTCTACTTACTCTTGAGCTACTTTTATCTAACCTATTTGAGTGTGGACTAGTAGTAAGTGACCTCCAGCCATACTTGTGTGTTATATCAAGTATGACTTGAGCTAATGTGAGGCGTTGGTGTATCATATCCATCGTTGGTGCACAGGAACCCTTGCTTATCCTTAACTACCATTTACTTTTCAAGCCATGAGATGGCTCGAACCCACCCTTTTAGTTACGCGTGATATTGGGTCCATGTGTTTATCTATGGAATCCATATCATCCTGATATTAGAGCTTGGCTACGTTTGAAGCTAGATTCTATTACTATATTCTTTGAGTGGTTTGTTATTACTCTCATGTGAAAACGGTTCTATTGTTGACCTTAGAGTTTAGCAGTTGAGAAATGTTATATGCTCTATTTTCCCCCGTTTTTCGATACGCAAAACAAAGTATGGTTAGCTGTTTGTTTGTTGTGTAATTGTCTTAGTGTTGGGAGTATTGGTTATTGACCTACTGTCATTATTTACGAAAAGAACTTCGAGTGGTATTTTTGGACATCAATTTTCTAGAGTAACCAATAATGTCAGATTCAAGTGTTTAAGGGACTCTGGGAAACCAAGAAGGTAGCACTTGATATGGCTAAGGGTAAGAAGGAAGCTTCATACCTCAGTCAATGGGTAACCGATTGGATAGGCTTACCGACTTATTAGCTAGTTTAGTAACTGTTATCTAAGAAGATAGGCAACAAGCTAGGAATAGATCCACTAGAGAACATGAGTAGCAAAGGCGAGACAATTGTTAGTTTAGCCAAGTTAATGCCACAACTCAACTACCTTAAGTTAAAGGAATGGTAAGGAATGCTAGGCGAAAGCTAGCACTTAAAGGAATTGAGGAGGAAAAGGAAGGAGATGAAAAATTAGAAAAGTACTACAAGCCTGAGGAAAGAAATGAACAAGCCCCTAGAGTTAAAGGGTTAAGGATGCGCATTCCAAGTTTTTCTAGGAGTGGTGATACTGAGGATTACCTAGATTAGGTAAATGGGATTGAAAGCAGTTTGAATGCCACAATGTACCAGACAATACAAAGGTTAGACTTGCAACCCTATGGTAGAAAAACTTGCAAACCTCCCAAGAAGAGAAGGAGAATGAGAGATTAGGAGTTAGGATGAAATGAAGAGGGTTATGCGGAGAAGGTTTATGCCCAGCAATTATCTATAGGATGCCTTCAAAAGACTGCAAGAGCTAAGATAAAGAGGGTCGAATGTAGACACTTATGTTAAGGAATTCCAAATAATAATGATCTGATATAAAGTCGTAGAGTTAGAGGACCAAACTATATCTCAATTCATTGGTGGATTAAAGTATGAGATTAGGGATGTCTTGGAAACCTTGAATATTGAAATGCTTGATAATGCCATCCGAACCGCCTAAAGGGTAGAAAGGTGCCAAACAAGAAGGTTCTAACCATTAATTAGTTGACCAAGCAATAGCTAAATTGTTCAAGCAGACCTATGCAAACGGAACCAAGTAAGGTTGCTAAGACCTAACCTACTTAGACTACCTAAGCCGAAGAAAAGGAACCCTTGAGGAAGTTTAAGAAGGCCCAAAGTTCATAGAGGAAGACAAGTAAGATCAAGTGTTTCAAATGCTGAGGATTTAGACACATAGCCACTTAGTATCCGAATAAGCGAACAATGGTGATCCGAAGCAAGATGCCGACTATTGAGGTCAATAGTACTGATGAGGAAGTAGAAGAGCTAAAAGAGGATGGACAGACCAAACCATTCAAGGAGGAAGTTATCTACAGTGAGGAAGGCAACTTTTTGCTGACCATTCTAGTGTTGAGGAGGACGATGAGTGTCAATCTCGTACCTAAAGATAAATAAAGGGAAAATCTCTTCCATATTGGATGCAAGGTGAATGAATCACTATGCGCACTGATCGTTAACAGTAGGAGCTGCACTAATGCAGCCTTTGCATCTATGATCCAACAGTTGAAATTACCGACCAAGCCCCACTCGAAACCTTATAAGCTTTATTGGCTTAGTAAAAAAGGAGCCCTACAGGTGAACAAACAAGTGTTCATACCGATTTGCATTGACAAATATCAAGATGAAGTGCTCTATGATTGCTACCCATGAATGTGTCCCACATTCTACTTAGATAATCGTGAATGTTTGATCAAGCAGTTATATATGACAGAAGGAGGATTATATGTTCTATGGAGCATGAAGGCAGGAGGATGAAATTGAGTCCTATGACTGCCAAGTAGGTAAAGGTCATACAGTCCCAACTTAGTCGAACCTTGAAGAAGGAGGCTTTGGTGACGACCTAAGCTAAACTAAAAAGAGAAATGGAGCTCGAAGGACTGACCTATCTACTGGTTAGAAGGTTACTGGAGATGAGGTCGAGGAGAGGGAGCAGCCTACCGAGGTGAAAACATTATTAGAAGAGTTTGCCGACCTGTTCCCATATGAGTTACTAGAAGGTCTACCTCCCACCTAAAGCGTCGAGCATGCAATTGACTTACAGCCAGGAGCCGCATTACCAAACAAGCTTACCTATAGGCTGAATCCTAAATAGGCCATCAAGTTATAGAAGCAGGTAGATGAGCTAATGAAGAAGGGGTATGTGCATGAGTCCCTTAGCCCTTGTGTTGTACCACCCGACTTTGTTAGTGCCAAAGAAAGATGGTTCTTGGAGGATGTATGTAGATAGTTAAGCAATCAATTGAATTACCATCAGGTACAAGTACCTCATACCCAGACTTGATGACATGTTGACGAATTAAGTAGAGCAAGAGTGTTCTCCAAGATTGACCTTAAATCCAGATACCATCAGATTCGAATGCGTGTAGGTGATAAATGGAAGACCGTATTTAAGATACAACATGGTTTATATGAATGGCTTGTAATGCCATTTAGATTGTCTAATGCATCGAGCGCATTTATGCACCTGATGAATCATGTACTTCGAGAATTAATAGGAAAGTTTGTCGTGGTTTATTTTGATGACATTTTGGTATATAGCCCTGACCTGAAGACTAACTAAGAGCATCTCTAAAGAGTCTTTGCAAAACTTCGAGCTGAACAGCTCTATGCCAATCTAAAGAAATGCGACTTTTGCCAACCCGAGGTAATCTTCTTAGGATTTGTTATGAGTGCAAGTGGCATCCAAGTCAATGATGAGAAAGTAAGAACGATCATAGAATGGCCTATGCCAATCTATTATGCGGACGTAAGAAGTTTCTACGGCTTGGCATCGTTCTATCACAGATTTATAAAGAATTTCAGTATGATTGTGGCCCCACTTACCAAACTCTAAAAAAAGAATGAATTTAGATAAGGAGAGAAGGAGCAGAGGAGTTTTGAGGAAGTAAAGGATAGGTTGACTACAGCCTTTGTCGTAGCTCTGCCCAACTTTGACAAAATGTTTGAAGTAGAGTGTGATGCATCCAAACTAAGCATAGGTGCTGTGCTAATGGAAGAAGGTTGACCTATTACTTATTATAGTGAGAAACTTTGAGGATCTACACTTAACTATTCTGTCTATGATAAGGAGTTATAATCCTCAAACCAAGCCCTAATAGTATAGCAACACTATCTGCTGCTTAAGGAATTTGTGATTTATACTGATCATGAATCCTTGAGACAGTTGAAGAGCCAACCCAAGTTGTCTTGGAGGCAAGCCAAATGGGTCGAGTTCATGGAGGGTTTTTCCTATGTTGTGAGATATAAGAACGATAAGAACAACATAATGGCTAATGCCCTACTGAGATAACATACCCTCTTGACCAAATTGTAGACGAGACTACTTGGTTTTTCAATGCTAAAGAATATATATGCTGAGGATCCACATTTTGGTCATATCTATGCACGGTGTAAGGAAGGACAGACACTAGATGACTATCATAGGGAGGATAGATACTTATTCAGGAAGAGAAGGCTATGTATCTCAACCTGTTTCATAAGAGAATTACTCATGCATGAGGCACATGGAGGAGGATTGATAGGATGCTTTTGTAAACCCTATAAATTTAGCTATTTAAGAGTAGAATTAAATTCTAGTACTATAGATAATCTCACAAGTCAATAAAGCTAAGTAAGATAAAAATTATATTAAATTATGAAATTGAATATATTATAAGTAATAAAAACCTTAAAAATTCAATCGAAACCTAAATCGTGTACAAAAACCCTAAACCTAATCTATATGTAAATACTTGAGATTGAACTTAAACTTGACAAAAACCTTAAAACTATAACTTTAAGCTTATAAAATGAATATATTTACCTTAATAGTAATAGAACCCTAAATGAATACAATTATCGACTAATACACATAATCGCGTAAAATTATTAATGAATACATTGAGATAACTTGTCAATATCGTAAACATCATAAACATAACGGGTAACAATTTAATTAATAAATTTTATAAAGTTTCAAATAATATTTATTAATTAATATTTTATGAATTATATTTGGAAATTCCTAATTTTCTTATTTTCTTTCCCTTTTTCTTTTCCATCTTTTTTTTTTCTCTTTTCTTCTTCAAATTTTTTTCCCCTGCCACGTTAGGATACAGCTCACGGTTTGTAGCTACCCATGTGATTTATTTTTTTTCTTCATATGTTTAATTATGTGGATGAGGACGACTTACATTACAAGCCCCATCACATCCATTTAATGCTGTCATTTTCTCTTCTTTTTGCTTTTGATTTTATTTCTACGATAAGCTTCGTCCTTATTTCTCTTATCTTAGACATTTCTTCTTCTTGTCTCCAAAACACACTCAATTTCACACTACAAAAAAAAAAAAAAAAAACCCATCGAAAATGACTTCCCATTTCCCCCTTCTACTAAGTTTGTTTTCTCAATTTTCTTATTGATTTTCAATAAATTCAAGAGAAAGAAGATTGAGAACTTGGAATCATCACATATCAAGACATCAAAGGAGCAAACTAATAGCCTTTTGATGTATGTATTTTCTTAACTTATACATACTTTATGTATATAAGTAGAAATATACGTATTTAGGGATTTTGTAATTTCAATGGATTTTTGTAAATTTCTTGTAATTAGATTAAGTGTACATGTACAAATACTAAAGTATGTTCATGTATCAATACATGTTATACTTATTATGTATATATATAGATATATAAATATGCGTATATCATATATATATTTATGTTTATTTATTTCCATTACTTATGTTTGTGTACAATATGTCATCGAAAATACATATATATTTATGTATTTATAAAGTATAAAATACTAGTATAATATAGTATATTTATAATAAGGTATATATATTAGGAATATATATGTGTATACCATAGTATATATATAATGCATTTTCATTTTATAGATATATATATATATATATATATACATGGGAATATATGCGTATGTATATTTGTATATGATAGTATATATATATATATATATATATATATATATATATATATAAAGAAATTTCAATAGATACATATATATAGGTAATTATGGTTGTATATGTATGCATATGTATAAGCTACAAAATATGCAACTATGTATATATATATATACATACGAATAGTATACGTAATATATTTATAAATATATTATCGTATTTCACAAGTATACATGTATGTATAAAATACCTATATTAATAGTATAGTATAAATCCAAATACAGTTATACTTAAATAATACAAACATAATATACTATAATAATAGATTAATAGATAAAGTAAAGTAATATATATATATATATATATAAGAATATATACCACGAAATTCAAGAAAGGGGAAAAACAATTAATTTACCCAATGTACTAAAATATAATAATAAATATAATTATGTACATAACATGTAAAATATACAAAATAGGAAAAATATTGAAATTATACAAAAATTGTAGAAATAACACGTAGCATTTTCCTTTGTTGCCACGTTAGCATATATTAAATTTTAATTAAATTTGTAATTAAAAATAATAATAAAATAATTAATTAATGGGAAAATGATTAAAATAGTAAAAATGAATTAAATAAGTCTTAAACCTTAAAAATGGCAAAATACGTAAATTATAATTAAATAAACTCAAAAATAATAAAATTGTAAAATATAATAATTAAATATTTATTAAATCCTAAATATGCAAAGAAAAACTTAAAATAATATTTTATAAGTAGTTAAGTCAAAATAATGAAATTCATAATATTTTTACATCATAATCAAAACTACGAGTTATAACGTTTAAAATGGACCATACTATGAGAAAGTACATCTAAAAACAACAAAAATCGGAGTTAAGCTAAAAATCGACTATAAGTTCATAAAAATCGCAATTAAGTTGAAAAAGTTATATACGATTGAAAATTTAAGATAAATTGAGAAAAATAGGTAAAAGATTTAAATTAAATTATGTTTATACTATACTTAGATTATAGTGGGAAACTTAATAAATAGTAATAGATATTTAGTTAATTAGAGAATCTAGTTTTTCAAGGTACTTATAAGTTTTTATTATCCTTTGGGTATTGAAATATCGAGACTTGAAAATCCCAAAGGCCAGGAATGTGAACATTAACCCCAGTAAGGGAGTTCTTATGATCTGTTATCTGCTTATTGTTTGTTATTAGTTATTTATATGCTGCTTGTTGGTTGATGTTGATTGTTTGTTAAATGATTAATTGCTTTGTGTGCTATCATCTGTGTGATCACTTTCTTAAATTGGTAAATATAACTATTCGACTAAAGAAACCAGTTGTGTTTGTCGCATGTCTATGATCCAACCGATATGTTGATAGAGAGTGTTAGCTTTGCAAATTTTTAAGAAAAGTATTTTGGTAAATGTTGTTCCAATCTTAAATATACTTTTGAATGATTTTTGAAAGGGCTTGTGGTGTCCGTAAATGATGTTTTTATTATTAAGGCAAAGCTAATAGAGTATCTCCAATTGTTTGCGAAAGGACTTGCATATTCGTGCCCTTGAGGCCTTAGAAATATGTTGATTGCGAGATGGACTCGCTTTATGTGCTCGAATGGCCTTTGATATGTTTGGTGGGTGACCTTAGTTGGGTTCTACCTATATTGATTATTGTTACTTAGACTAAGGTAATAGTCAAGTAGCGTCTGGTGGGACGTTGCCCCTAGGTAGCCTCATACTGTTAAGGTGAGGTGCTTCATGCAGGTAAGTATGGAGGAAAAATTGACATGTAAACGACACAAATCTACACCGTCCATAGTTTCGGACTCCTATGAATATGTTTCTTACATTCATTTCATATGTAGATAGCTTGCACGTATGCTAATATTGATTGATAACTTGCTTGAAAGGTAGTAGTGAGGAACAAACTTACTGAGCCGTGGTTTACTCATTCCTCTATAGTTTCTTTTACAGGTTTTTTGTAAGCAAGGATTGGGATAAGCTTGAGAGTAGGGTATAAATTAGAGATAGATTTGGCAATATTAAAGTTGATTGAAAAGTGTATAGTAGTACAAAAACAATTTATGTAGAGTATATTCATATGATAGGATTATGTAGTATTTCTTGTAAATTAGTAAGTTGTTTTACCTTGTCTTAGCATTTGATAGGGGATACCGATTCTCTATGGTTCTGATGGACTGTAGCCTATAAGATATCCATAACTATAGTCACTTCTATTTTATAGTAAGTTAATTAATTAAAATTGAAAACCTTAGTGACTAATTATTTAGAATCTTGCAATTTCTGACTTATAAGGTGGTTTTGGTATCATGGGTGAACATATGATATGAAAATTTTAGGCCATCCTACTAGGCCTCCCTTAGGGTCATAACAACTTTGGCCAATGCCAAACCCATGAAGTGCTATCTGCGAGATTCCTTTGGCTAAGAATGATGAGGGATATGCAATTCGTGTTGGGAAAGCATGTAACCTACCAAAAAGTAAGGAGCTAAGCTAAGCAAGGACATTATCTACCTTTGCCTGTCCTAATCAAACCGTGGTCCGTGCTAAGGTTGGACTTCATGCTAGGGTTATCGAAGACGTCCCAAGAGAAGGACTTCATTACAGTGGTTGTTGATCAATTTAGTAAGATGGCATATTTCGTACCCTATTCCAAAACTAACGACGCTTTGACTATCTCTTTTCTTTTCTTGCAGGAAGTAATCAAGCTTTACGAAGTTCCTAAAACTATTGTTTCAGATCGAGACTCAAAGTTCATGAGCCACTTCTAGAGGATGCTACGGAGGCAAATGGGAACTAAGCTATTGTATAGCATGTCTTGCCATCCACAGACCGATGGGCAGACCAAGATTGTTAATCGAACCATGGGAACTTTGCTATGAGTTACTATCAGATGAAACATGGCCGACTGGGATCTATGTCTGCCAATCATTGAGTTCACCTACAACAAGACCACCCACAGCATAACAAGCATGTCTCTATTCGAGGTCACCTATGGGTTTAACCCTCAGCTCCCAATGGACCAAGCACCCCAACAGAAGCTTGATGATAACCAGCCAGCTGTTGAAAGAGTTGAGGCCATCAAAGCAATGCATTAGAAGGTTGTAGAGCAATTTAGCTAAGCTAATGCTAAGCTCGAGAAGCAAAGCTATGAATGGAGGAAGAGAGAGTTTCGACCAGGTGATCTAATATGGATACATCTCAACAAGAAACAATTCCCAAACTTGAGGAAGAGCAAGTTGTCTCCCAAAGTCGACAAACCTTTCAAAGTGCTTGAAAAGATCAATCTTAATGCCTACAAGATTGAGTTACCTGAAGAATGTGGAGTCTTGGACTCCTTCATCATTATCGGTCTCTAACTTTACACTCCCGAAGACGAGCAACCTAGAGCTAAACCAGATTTGATCCCATATCTCAAACAACCTAGAGGGGATGATAAGGATCAAGGACCGATCACGTACTTCAAGCCCGAGGGCTTTCTCAGATGATGCGTTGAGCTATCCGAGGTGAGTTAAGTGTCGAGGAGCAATGTTTACTTAATTCAATTTGTCGAGCTACTTTACTCTCCTCACCATCCAAGAGACTGCCGAAGCGATCAGCCAAGGTGATGAGCCAACCCCTCCATAACACCCCAGTCCAAGCACCAAATCAGGAAAACAACCATCTCTACAGTGCCGAAGCCAAGTTAACAATTGTCAAGAGCTTATCACCCAAGGCTAACTCGAATGCGAGCCGTCCTTGAGCCAACCATTGTCCAGCCCCAACAATCAAAGCTGCCAAACTGCCGACGCCGACTAAACCTAATCAAGGCCCACCCCTACTCAACTTATAGCATTATTGGGACCACAAAATTAGTACAATTACGCCCGTGCTTTCGTTTTTGACATCTATACTATCCTTTCTCACAAAGAATGTTCTTTTTGCACGATTGCATGCATCTCCTATAAATTATTCTCCTTTTTATCCAACTAATAGGGACCCATTTCTATAATTTTCTCTAATTTAGGATTGACCCTAATTGGGTACTACAAATAATTGCATATTGTAATAGCCACAACAAATCATACAAAGAATACACTGATCTTTTTACTTCCTCTTAAGCTAAGTATCTTTTTGTTTACTTTTAAGCTACTCTTATCTAGCCCATTTGAGTGTAAACTAGTGGCAACTAACCTTTAGCCATACTTATGCGTCATATCAAGTGTGACCTGAGCTCATATGAGGCGTTAATACGTCATATCCATCGTAGGTATATAGGAACCCCTACTCATCCTCCACTAACATTTACTTTTTGAGCCATCTAGTAGCTTAGACCTACCCTTTTGGTTACACGTGATATTGGGCCATATGTTCATCCATAGAATCCATATCAAGGGTAGCATGGATGGTACTTAGAGTTTCATGAAGTTTTATCAATATCTTTTCAAGTTATGTACACAAAACTATCTCTTACACCTTTAGAATTTAAGTAACAAACTGGCTAAGTGTATGAATGAATGTATAACTATAAGGCTCTAAAATGACATATGCAAGATTATAACAAATTTATATTGTATTTCTAATCTTAAACTCTTAAGATATCATAGGTAAAACTAGTGTAAATAGAAAACTTAAGTTAGGTGAGTTTTACCTTAAACTGGTTTGCACAAGCTCTAACTTTTCCACTAAAAATGAAACCGAAGTGTGCTTCTTTAGGTGCAAATCTTTGTCTGTAGAAAACTAAAATGTATGTGTGACAGCAGTTTGTCATTTAGTGGCATATGGTGGTGATAGAGGTAAAAAGGCACTAATGTATGCAAGAGAATCCGAGAGCACTTCTTGGTTTTCGTTCCTTCTTTCTTTGATTTTTATTTGGGTTTATAGATAAGGTTTCCTAGGGTTTCATAAGAGTGAAAAGTAGAGTTAAATGAGGGTTTTATTAGGATAAAATGGCAGATATTGAAGGTGGATTAAAGAGGATAAGAAGTGGCTATTGGATTAAGGGGGGACAAGAGATGGCTGTTTTGGGATAAGGATACATGTTCTCCTCTTGGTACTATTGTACCTTGTTTGCTTTTTGCCATATAAGGGAGGATTTTGTCTCCTAAAGGACATGTATCCTTTAATTCCCAATTAATCTTTTGTCCTTTATTCTTAATTGAGTTTGACTTATTACTAATTAAGATGTAATGAGAGTTGGTAGATAAATTAAAGGGTAATTAAGCTAATTAATTGTGACTATACTTAATTAAGTAATTTAGCCCTAATTAGGGTATAACTAGGGTCTTGTCAAATTTTACCACTTTAATTAAGTTCATTAACCTATATTATTTCGTTTGTTAGAGTCCTTTATTATTTAGGATCGATTAAGGTTTTTTTTTTTTACCGCATATAAGACTGGCAATTTAAGGTTTCCTAGCAATTGGAAAAATTATTTGTGATTGGCGAATAATTTAAGGATATACTTAGGGTTCATTAGTTGAATTAGGATTTTGGACTTCCAATTAAGGTTTATTCAGTGTATTGATATTTTTTCGTCGTTTTAGGCTTTCCTACGTAGTAGGGGTTTTAGGGTTTTATATGTACAATTAGGGTTTTACTCTTTTTAGGGTTTTTTGAATTATTATTTAAGGTTCAATTATTTTATTTAGGGGTTTTATTATTATAACTTTTATTATTATATCTTGAGCGATTCTAAGGATTAACCATTGATTCTTGTATCTGACTTTAAGTTCGGATTCGAAAGTTTATAGGGTTTATATTATCTCCTTAAGTATAACGTTGGTACTCTAAAAGAAATATTTTCATATAATTACTTTAGTTTTATATGATTAATCATTCTTGATTTGTAGTTAATTATGATATAAAACCCAATTAACAAATTAAAGTGTAATTAAGTTTCTTACAAATTAGATGCATTTTAGGGCTTATTGTGTCAAATTAAGTTAGTTAAGCTTGTTAGATCATGTTGTCTAATTAGTTTAAGGAATTGAGATGGTTATTGCTATTTGAGTACGTTTTAAAGGGTAGATTAGGGTTTTAGGGAAATTAAGCGATTAGTCTCTAATTAATGAATAATTTTACTATTTAATTAGAGTATAGTAATTGGGTTAAGGTTTTCGAACTGTACATTAATGTTTTATAATCATTTTAAAGGCTTGCACGTAATATGATTCCGATTAAGATTTTATTATTCTAATGTTCATTTAAGGGCTATAGTATTTGTTTTAGGGTTTTGAATTCATTGTAAAGGTTATCTATATCAATCTTCATTTTTGGCTTAGCTTACCCTTTATCGGCTTTAGGGAGCTCTCATGGGCTTCAATTATCAGTCTTTCTCCCATTGGGGTTTAGGGTTGGTTTCGTTAGATTAGTTTAACCTTGGGAGTTAACATTAGTCATTGGCATTTATTTGCAAGATTTGAAGGCTATGAGTATAAAGGTCAAACTAAGGCTAAGACTGCTATTTAAGGTTTTAGGAGTATGAGTTCAGTTTCTTTTTTTAAGAGTAGTCTCTCAAGTTTAGGGTTTGTTATCTTGCTAACACTAAAGGTATCTTTCAAGGAGATCTTATTAACTTCCAACCCCTTATCTGGCAAAATTTATGGGGTTTACAGTTGGATTGTGCTTGGATCTTATGTAGAGGATCTAGGCACATCGTAAGGGCTAAAATACATGTTGAAAACTATTTTACTTTTGATAACATAATTTTAGGTTAATTTGCAATCAACTATCTAAACTCATTACTTCTACCTAATTGAAGTTTCTCTGCTAACATTACTAACTGACCCAAATTCTTATTTTATCTTTGTACGTAAGTGATATACGAAGGCAAAGGAAATACTTGCTTATTGATGTATAATTTACGAGAAAGCTTTGCTAGTGTATGTTAAGCATTGGGTGAATTACACCACAATTGATCAATGTTTGATGTGAAGTTTAAAAATAAGATCGAATTTTCAAGTGGTTGAAAAGGATTAATGTTATGTTAAGTGGTTCCAAGAGAAAATTGAACTTTTAAGTGGTTAAAATATAGGATCAATGTTATGATGAGCTATTTAAATAAATGATTGAAATTTAGGAAGTTACATAATAAAACTATGATCTTAATTATTTATTTCAATTACTTATCATAACGTTGATACTTCATTGTAAGCATTTAAAAGTTTGATTCTCTATTTGAAACACTTATTATATTGTTGTTTCTTTATTTTAAATATTTGAAAGTTTAATTGTCCATTTGAACTTGACCTTAAATATTGATCCTTTTGTGTGTAGTTTTCCATTAAGCATTTCTATATTACAATGTGCTTTTAATTTTTACTTAGTACTTTTGTCTAAGTAGCTTGTTAAGCTTATGTCCTAGATTTACACAAGGCATAGGTTTTGGTGCATAGATAATCAAATAAATGAGTCGAAGGATGAAATGTAAACACAAAAAAAGCATAGGCAATTAGTTACCACATGGAGTAGTGATTGTCATAAGTGGCCATTTAACCATAGTCTGAGCAATCTGGTGATAAAGCTTAGTTGGTTGATTAGGGGCTTGCATAGACATTTTGGCCATTTTCTATATTATGTTTTCTTGTTACTTAAGTTCTCCTATTATGCTAAGATTATGAGGCATTTTATAACTTTTTATATGTTGTTATGTGTATTGAGTAAAGTTAGGAATGAAAAAGCCATGTAAGTCCTAGAGGACTTAATTGTGGGGGCATTAATTTAGAGAGGTTGCAAAAACTATTTGTTACATAAGTGGATCATTTGTAATTTTGCCTATAGTTTTTTTCCCCCATTTCTTTTAGGCTTTTCATGTTAAATCTTTTACGTCTTATTATCTCTTTTCTACTTGTTTGTCTCTTATATATGTGTTATGTGATTTATAGTGACACATCCAAAATGGATCCTTTAACAAAATATAGTTAAGGTTGCTTTTGTCCTAACAAATCGGGGTTTGAGAAAATGTTAAAAAAGCTAAGGTTGACTAAGTACGGTTAGAATCATGCTGGCTAAAGTTGGAGTTGAGGTGACAAATTGGCCAAAGCCTGATAGTAGCATAACAAGATCTTAATTCTTGGCATGCATTAAGGATTGACAATAACATGGGGAATTTAGGAACTTAGTGTTGTGATCTACATGGTGAAAAGTATAATATGCCAAGGGATCTAGTGAAAGGATAAATTTGGTTTATGGTAAATGGGATTTAGATGCAATCAAACTTATCAAGATGGTAGATAAGAATCTTATTGAGTTCAAGCACTAATGTTATGTTGGTGATATTGGTGGAGAAGAAAGTAGAATCATTGTGATAATTTTGATGTGCTCTCTTACATCTTTGATGTCTAGTATGGAATGTGAGCACTTCTTTTCTCTTTTAATCCTAATCAGAGAAATCTACTAGTATGTAGCTACTTCCCGAAGGCAATTCATTTTGCAGGTGATTTAATTGCTAGAGATTGTGATGATATAATGACTATGTTATTCTAAGGAAGCATCTAGATGCCTGTGATATGCTTTCACTCCAAGTAAAAGATTCATGTTAAGGTAAAAACATTGTTAGACGTAAGTTGGTAGGAGTAAAGTGATTTATGTCATTGTCATAGCTTATTAAAAGCATGATGTTGTAACCTATTCTTGAAAAACAAATGAGTTATGTGTGTTTGCTCCATGTATGTATACCAAAGATTGGTTCCAAATATATGAGCTTATGCAAATTGTTTTGTATATTTGGCTAATAGTGAAATTTAGAACTTACTATAGTGGATTCTTAGGTCAAAATGCATGATGAGTAGATGTATGCTATGTTAAATGTGAGGTATGTATTGGGATTGTTATGTACTACTTTATGCCTTAGTTAGTTGGTTTATTTGGATTTTATTAGTTAGTATACAACTATAAGATCCAACGTTCATAAAGGTCTAACACTAATGAAAGGAGTTTATAGTTTGTAACTAGTTCTCATAATAGGAGACTAGTGATCCCTATTGTACTATATAATGGATGTCAATCTAACATGGTGGAACTTAGTGCTAGTGTAGTTCTATAAGGAAACGATTGGTTGTTTAGCTGTATGACCAATGATTCATTTCACTTTGCTTGAGTGTTGCATGAAGTGAGTTTCCAGTTTAATAAGTCTTAAAAAGATGAAGCTTAACAAATTCAAGGAGATCTCGGTGACTTTGTAGAGAATTTAAGAGAAGGTAGAGCTTAATGGTCCATGAAGTACCCCATGACTTAGTACTATGCTAGATAGTATTAAGTGAAGGGTTATTATCGATGCCAAGGTAATGGGTTGAAATCAAACTTAGGACCAAAGACAAGGGATCAAAAGACCAAGGTCAAAGAGGGGTTCAAAAAGGAAGAACCAAGGCCAAGTTCACGAGTAAAAGTGAATAAGTAAGGCTTCTTATCTCAAGAATGTGGGTCAAAAGTAAGCTAGAGAAATCTTTCAGAATAATGCAAAGTCAAAAGAAAAGGAAGTTTTAGAAGCCATTTAGAGAGATGCAGAATCAGAAGAAACAAACTTGACTTAGCATTTAAATTGTAAATGGTAGACTTAAGGTATTTTCTAATCATATAGCATTTATAGATTCTAATTATTAGAAGGAATGTATTTTGAAGATATTATAGAATATTTTATCTAGAAGGACCTAAATAATATCTTGAGATATTTGGTTGTATTAGTTCTTTTTATAGGTTTGGATAATTAATTAGTTAAAGATTTATTCAATTAACTAGTTGTCAGGTCCTTTCATAAAGTATTTCCTTTTTAGTATAGGGTTATCTATCTATAAATAAATGTGATATTAGATGAGTGTTAGACTTCTTTTGAATTGAGACCATTAATTTTTCTCTCAATTGTCCTGTTCTTATCATTTCTTAATAATTATGACAAACCATAATACTTACCAATCTATTCAATAGATTATAGCATGCCATCGTTTCTATGATTTATGTGTCATATTGAGTCTTAATAATGAACTCTTTAGCAAATACTCCATGAGTCATATCGAATTATTTCTTTAATATGCAAATTGCACCATCAATTGTGAGTCATATCAATTGCTACTTTAGTTTAACCTAGTTTAATTTACTATTTGTGAGTCATATCGACTAATGATTCATCCATAACCTTTCTTTTTTTGTTCTTTACATACAAAAATCCCATAATTTTTTTTCTGTTTTATTAAACCTAAGAAATACCAAAGAGATCTGCCTTCTTGTTTAATTGGTTACTTTTCTAATCATATCTTGAGTCCTTCTAGGATTTAAGCACATCACAAGACCATAGTGAAGCATGTATATCTTGGGGGTAAAAGGATGATAGCACCAAGAATAGGGTGATGAGAGGCTTACAAAGGAATGCAGTGCATTGAGTAACTAAGAGGATTAATTAAGTGAGTAGAAGTGAAAAAAAAAAAAGTTAAGTTTAGCGAATTAAGTAAACAATGAAAATGAGTGGAAATAGAAGGAAATGAATGGATGCTTTTCCACTTTGAAGTCTATTTCTTTTCTCTTCATAATTGGAGAAAAGCGAGGGGGAACAGATGGATAATTAAAAAATTATCCCTTACAACAATTTTTATTGGAATAAAATAGGGACAACTTTATCAAGTACTAACTTCATTTCTTTCTACTTTATATAAAATTAACTACGTAAGAAAAATGAAAATATTTCTCTCTATTTCCTTCATGTTATAAAAAATAAAGTGGATATTATATATCATTCCATTTTAACCTCCTTTTCACTCGTTTCCAGCAATTTCTCTTCTCTAAAAAATTGCCATACATAGCATGAAACTTAAATGCGTGGTCATGTGCTAAGTTATATAATCCAAGTTGAAGCGAAGCATTCATTAAATTCTATATCTTGAATTTACAAGAGACTTAAGTTTTGAAGCATAAATAGATAAAGAAATAAGCAAAATGATGAAGTTAACACACCATACAAATATAGATAGTTGATCTATACAATCAGTTGGCCTAGGTAATACAATGAGAAGTAGGGCTTAGTAATCAACCAAAGGCTTGCATGTGCCTTTTAATAGCTTCTTTTTATTTTTGTAAGCTTAAGTTATTTCATCTATTGAGTTAGGATTAAAACCTTCTATAACTTTATATATATTATTTATATATATTGAGTAAAATTAAGCATTTGAAAGCTACGCAAATCCTAAAGAACTTTAATACGAATAAATATTTGTACAAGACTACTCACAAAAAAATTCAATGATGAATAATTAAAATTAAATTTCTTTCAATTTTATGCTTTATGTTATTATGATTTTTAAGGTTTTTGAATGTATAAGGATTTAAAGGAAAATGATATGAATGATTTAACAAAAGGTTATTAAGCACTAGTAATTAAATCAAACTATGTTTTAATTTACGTAATATGACACACAATTAGATCTTAATATGGTTTTTAATTTAATCGACTACTATCATGTATAATCCATTAAATTGAAATAAGTATTTTGTCACCACTATTCTATGAAGTAATTAATAAAAATGCTTTAGAGAGAAATCTCTACAGTTTCCACAATAATTGGCATCAACATTGTTTCATGCTTGTAAGCATGTTGATTAAAAGTAATATAAGGTCCCATTAAACCTTAATAGGAGTAATGGATACGAATATAAAATATTAACAAAAAATAATGACATAAAAGAGAATCCATAATTTTATGATAATCCTATTATCTAATTAGTGAATAAATAAAAATAACTTATAATAACTAAAAGACTCAAAATAACATAAAACAATTAAAGTCTTCAATCCATTTATGCGGCACTAACTCTAGGCAAGGTGATATCCATGCAACAATCATATAATCTTTAATAATTTGCATAATTAACCAATGCTTTTGGATTTAGGAAATTGATTCCCAATATTATCCCTGGACTTAAGAAGATTTACCTAAAATCAATAACAAGGTAGACCTTTCAATCATAAATAAATTTGCAAAACTCAAATTTAAATATCTAACACCAATAAGTGATTAACAACCTCCAAACATAGTCCTATCTCCTTTCTATGGTTATTAAAATCGCAATCCAACTCGCAAGATTCTAAGAATTCACTATTTTATGAGGTTCTTATAGTTAATATGAATGTAAAATTGTTTCGATGTAAACTATAGGTAAAACCATAGGTTAAGGTGTATGATTTTACAGACCTACAATTCTACATATCATATATAATTTTACGATTTGATAGTTCTAATTCTAGGAATTGTAAGTTTGACAAACATGCTCCTTTCATTCATTATGTGCCCTATCAACTAAACTCATGTGAACACACTTATCACAAAATTTCCAAAATGGCATAATACTATAGACAAGGTTCATGAAATGTATTATACGAACCGGTAAATCTATGATTCAGGTGATCCATGATTGCTTAAAATAATTAATTGGTCTTCTTTCATTGAGTTGGTGTTAATAGTTTCAATGTTCAATGCATCTTGTACTTCTAAGTATATGATATTCTCATCAATTACCAACTCTTCAATTGTTATCTCCACATGCTCTTCCTTTACTATACTTTACATCCTTAACATCTAAAACTTCGATAACCCTAAAATCTGATTCTACAACTGGCTTATTTATCAATGTAATTTCTCATCAACAATTATTTTCAAAACTTTATTCTCTCTCACCTCATTGACAATTTCTTTATCATCTTTTACAACTTCATTTCTAACTTTCTCGAAGACTTCTTAAGGGACATCCATGGATTCAACTCCAGCAAGCTCTTCATCATTCTCATTAGCTTCAAGAATATCTTCTCTAATTATGATTGCTAACTTGTATAGGCATTGGGATGGAAGTGCCCATAGCCCAAACACTCATGGGACTTCAAATCCTGACTTCTTACTCTTTGTTCTTACTTAATATAACTACATTCTATTGATTCAACCCTATTCTTTGACAATTCATTACCTCTTCATATACCCTCTAAGCAATCTCATAAAACTTGAAAGTTTCTATCTTGACGTCCCATAATTATTCTCATTAGTTAGTAAATTTGCAAACCAACTACCTTAACAACGATTTAGAAGTCATATTGTAATTTAAATAAATTGAGAATTAAGATGGAGTTAGAATTTACTTATCATGACTTGTTAGTCATGATGAATTGTCCCATACAAAAAAAGCAACAAAGTACATGCTAGCTACCAATTAACCAATGCTCACAACCAACTAACCCTCATGTCAGCTCTCATACTAGGTTTTACCACTAGCTATGCCACACATCACACACACATATACCACCTCTGTATACTTACATAACCATGTATAGTTACTTTATTACCACCAGCATACTACTACAAACAACCTCACCATACACTTAACACCATAGCATAGATCACTTCCTAAGTGCCAACAACATGTCGTCATTGCACTAATTAAGTACCCATACAAGCATTAAGATTACGTCATCTAATGCCCCTATACCATCCCACACCAATACTACGAGTGCCCACTATGTAACATGCTCACCACCACTGCTACATGCATCCATATGCTATACACAACAGTATACTCGCATGAGCTTGTCTTATGCACTCTACTTATAGCGCAGTCGCTACATCAGCAATACATACATACACACAATCACAAACCTTAAGGACATAGTCACCATTGTCATGTACACGTACATGACTACTCCTCCTCTTACATATGAGCATCCCTCATGTAAAACCCTAGGAAAAAAGGGAAGAAGGGGGAATAGAAGAAAATAAGTAAATAAGTATTGATTTTCGATAATGGTGTAAGTCAATGTTATATAAAAGTGGTAGGGGCAGTTTAGGCATGGCAAAGATTCTAAAACTCTAAGTATAAAAGCCGAGCATTGCCTTTAGAAACCCTTTTTACGAACTCCTCATGTGCTAAAACTTTGTTTTCTAGGGTTTCCACACACGCCTTGATTTAAGGGAAGAATTTAGTGCGTTTTGGCAATGAGTGAATTACAAGAGGGACCAATGTAAGTATGGAATCCCTTTTTTAGTGGTTTTTCTATTGAATTTCAATAAGAAATTTGTTATTCCTTATAGGACGGCAATCAAAACTATTTCAAGGTAGTTGTTTAGGAGTCCTACAATAGATTCTTGATGGTAGAAGCAAGGATTTTGGATCTCAACGGTAAGAATTCTTCCCTAACCTTTACATGTGTTGTTTCATAGGTTGTGAGTTTTGAATTCAAGAAGTGTAGGGTTGAGATTTGATCATAGATTAAGTTTTGAAGATGTTTTAAAACATGTAAGGGTTAAGCTTTGATTGTAAAACATTATGAAAGTGGTGGTTTTCAAAGTTTTCATATGGAGGTTGAAGTATAGGGGTTGAAACACCGCTTTAGTCTCCAAAAATCTATAAACTCCAGGCTAGTGTCTAGACACCACCCCCTGCTAGTGTTTGAACGCTAAGGACTATGGTGTCTGGACGCTACAATCCAAACACCACTTATTGTAGCGTCCAAACGCCCTGATCCCTACTACATATAGTGACATTTCTCTTTGTTTTTCTAAGTTTTTCAAGTGTATTTTTCCATTTCTAATCCTTTCTAAAGGCTTTCTAAACATGATTCTTTACCCAAAATGTTTTACAAACCAATTCTTTCTCTTAGTAATCCTAAGTACCTCAATAGACTATAAGCATGAGATGTTTGAGTAGATAAGTTAAGGAGCGTTGTTAATCAAGTTTGGAGACCAAGTACATGTCTTGTTTTGGTATTTGTATAGGTTTTGATTTGAGTTTTGGAATTTGTGCTATGTTAGGTTCTGGGAAAGTGTTGGAGTTAGATTCTAAAGCTGTAGTGAAACCACTTACGAGATACTTGCTTGTTGGTCTTGTGTTAAGATAGTGGATATAACCAAACTCAACAATTATTGGACTTGATAACTCTTATTTTAAACACATTTCATATTGTGATTTTATAGTATTTCTCTTACATTTTTTGCTTTTTGTAAAGAAATTGATACTTAATTGAGTAAAATTTTGTTTTCAAGGTTTGAACGCATTCTTGGATTGAAAACAAAGAAAAAGAATTAAGTTTCACTCAATTTGGAGTTCAAATGAATGAGTTATGAAGTTTTGAAGTTACATAAACAATAGGAGAAAGTGGCAAATTTTGGTCAGAAAGTTATACAATCCGGGACACAACTGTGTCCCTAAGTTGTATCTACGCAGGAAGATTTTAAGTGCCAAGGTCAGTAAGTTACACAACCTAGGGATACAACTGTGTCCCAGGCTGTGTTTGGTGACGAAAAAAGAAACTGTACAATACATTATAAAAGGACTTACTAGGGCTTCGCACATAATTTTAGGATATTAAAAAGAGAAGAGACTTGAAGAGAAGGAGGAGAAAAAGGCGAAAGCGACACCTAACTTTAAGAGTGAAGAGATTTTTTCATCAACAAAAGGGGTTTTTCATGTTTTATTTCTTGATTTTGTTGCAATTCGTTTTTAGTTTCATCATGATAGCTTAAGATTATGGTATTTAAGATTATGGAACCTAGGGTTTCATGTGACTATTAGATTTATTGATAATTTTCAATAAAGTTTCTATCTTTTCTTGATTCAATTATGTTTTTTAATTGTTAATTGATATTTCTAGAATATCAATATATGATATTATGTATAATAATTGAGAAATCACATGTGTAATGGGATCTTGACATAATTGGAGAGAATTACATGTATACTTAGAGATAAGATACATATTTCTTCCGAAAAGTTGTTCTTTTGTGTAGGAATTCATTATACATTAATGCAATTCTGAATTATATTACCAAGTGAAGAGATTCCGGTAAATAATTTAGGATTAGGGTTAATATACTTGAGAAAGGTATTAACTTTAATTGTGAATCCTTCCGGTCAAGAATAATAGAGATTGAATTGGATACATTTTAAGCGATCACATGTTAAATGTTAGGAGAAATAATTCCTAAATACGTTATTTGCCTTCTTGAAGTCATTTTTAATTTTATTGCTTTCTAAATTGCTTAATCAAGTCTCATAATTAGGTTAGTTTGTTAATTTTAGTATTTTTAATTCATTCAACTCACAACAATTTTCTGGTTAGATAATAAAGCTAAGGTTAATATTAGTATTCAAAGTCTCTAAAGAATCAACTCGGACTCACATCCGTTATATTAAAACTGATAGGTGCACTTGCTTTATGTCGGGACTTTAAATGAATGTGTGTTGCATGTGCTTAGCTAGGCCTAAGGGATTGGGAAGACTAACCCTTAGGGTGGCACCCCGATGATCCTTATGCGATAGTGTCCTGATTGAAGTTTCAGTTGAAAATGATTTGGGTAAATTTATGATGTGATATGGTTACTAGGGTGTTGGGAAAGACCCACACCAATACTTATATGGTATTATATACATGTGTACCAGAGTCAAAAGTACCCCTATGCTATGTGACAGTTAAGTAAAAAGATAATAACTAGTTGTTTGTTGCTTTGTATATAGTTGAAATTTATAACGCATGTAGAATTGTGAATGCTTGTTCATGCGCATGTGGTTATGTATTTCGTACTGCACTTCGTCTTATCCCTTCTTAAATTTTTAAGTATAGGTATAGGTTTAGCAATGCAGCAAATTATTATGGATATTACGATGATGATGGGGCGGTTTCATGTAAGTTATGTAACATTGTGGTTTTAGGCTAAATTGTATTAATAGACTTTTAGTTAGTTATTTCAATTTAGTTTCTTAGTTCTTGAGAAGCTACCTGAGACTTCTCTGATCGGTTTTAGTTTTATGTTGTTGGTTAATTTGAGGTAGTTGAGACTTGAGTTGTATTTAAGTTTTTTGAGTATATTATGTTGAGCAGAGTCTAACTTTACTACTTATGAATAAAGTAATTTAAGAAATTTTGAACTTCATGTAAATATCATGAATTAAGGATGTTAGAGACATCTTAAGTCTTGAATTGGAGCTATTACAAGTTATCAATAGATGATATCTATAGGGATAGGTTGGTAGGCTATTTTAAGATGCTTGATGTGTCAATAAAGACTAGAGATATGTGGCAGGCTATAGCGCTCCAAGATCTAAGGCGTTACACCTCACTAGATACATGCATGGTGCACAATAACATTATACATAGGTATGCTCTACTACACTTACCTATAACCCTCAGCCATACCCTATAATAAGAGACAAGCAAGCTGCTCTTCAACTACCTTAAATGCCCAATCACAATTTGCAACAGCATACCTTAGGTGCTAAATACACCAAACAAGCAAACAAAAACCTTCATCTATTAATGTTTAAATTATGAATATCGTATGCCTAACCTTGCTTTATTACCTATATTGATGTGCTTAAGAGGACATCAATCTAAAAAACAAGTAAAGGATAAGTCCTTCTAAGTATGCAAGAAAAGAAAAGATGGATGAATTGGAGGTTTTAGATAAATGTGTGCAATCATGTAAATATTACTCACCATGAAGCAACAACACAACCTAATTCCAACTTTGATATGATGCACAAATTAGGTAATTAATATCTATCACCACAATCTTGCTAAAGGGTTGATAAGAGAATGAAATTCTTGTACAAGTATGGTGCAACAAGATCAAATCATGAGCAATTAAATTTAAAAAATATTTGGCTTTTATGGTTTTGTGTTCTTATGTATACTTAGGTTTTTGAATGAACAAGCATCAAAGGAAAGGATATGAACAATTAATTAAAGAATATTATATACTAGTAACTAAATCATACTATATTTAAATCTAAGTGATATGATGTGTAATTATATATAAATGGGCTTTTAACTTAACTGATTGATATGGTGCATGATCAATTAAATTAAAAATGTTTTTATTGACCATAATCTACGAAGGAATTGATAAGAACAACTTAGAGAGAATTCTTTAGGATTTCTATAATAAATGACATCAAAATTGTTTCATGTTTGTTGATTACAAGTAATATAAAGCCCCATAAAAACTTAGACATGAATAAAGGGCTTGATTGTAAAATACTGATTAATAATAAGGGTTTAAAAGGGAACCCATAAATATAAGATAACCTTAACACCTAACAATTAATAACTAAATGACTCAAAATAATACAAAATAATTGAAGTCTTCAATCCATATAAGGTAACAACAACTCCATGTACAGCAATATCCATGCAACAATCCAATAATCTTCAATGATTTGCTGAATTAACTAATTCTCTTTAATTTGAGAAATCAATCTCATTATACTCAATAGTGGGAGTAATGCTCTAAGGATGTTGTAATAATCATCTTATCATATTATTAAACTAATGCATTGTCTTACTAGTAATCTTTTATACCATCCTCCCTAACCCCCCCACCCCACTTTCCTTTTAAGCTTTTGATGTTAAATCTTATCTCTTTTTCTCTCGTTTCTACTTATTTATGCATTACGTAATTCATTATGATATATCTTATTGATAAGGGATTTTGGACATAGATTCTTCAAACCCAAACAGACCTAGTTAAGTCATGGGTTGACCTACTCTAGCCCACAATTATCTTATTTAAAGCTCTAAGGACTTGCAACCAAATACCCTCCATGTAACCAACCTCCTTCAGTTTGGAGCCATTTACCTGACTTCCATATTGTCTACTTTTGAAGAGCACTTGACCCCATGGTATATAGCTCTTGGCTTTTGAGTTTGACTAAAGACAAGGGCTTAAAATTGAGGGGAGATTAAGAAAGGAAATTAGATTGCTTAAGCCAATTCCTTGATTTCTTAAGATCTGGCCACATCTACAAGATCCACTTTCCTTGTTTATTGGATGCACCTTCGTTCCTTGAAAGATTATTCCTTATCTTAGTTTTCTGATTTATCTCCATGCCTTTAGTATAAATAGGGATAAGCCACCAACAGCAAGGGATCTACACACTTTAACATAATCTTGTAGTATTGCATCCTACTCTTTGCTCCCATAGACACTTACTGATTTAAGTATCAAAGTAACCATACTTAACAAAACCTCATCACCCCTCACTGTAGTCTGTTTTATAAGGCTAAGTCCCCTTGCTGGAAAGTCCATTGGTGCTCTAATTCTCTACCAATAAGAACTATAGACGATAAATTTGATTGGAAACTTTTAATAAAATAAAGTAAGGACCACACATCCTTGAATATCTTTACTAAATAAAACATGATAATTTCTTTTACACTTAGATAATGAAGGAAAAGCTTATAATCAAATTTGATATAGGTTGCTGTATTTAAAATAAAATATAACTAGTATTGTGATCTCACATTATCTTCTCATGACTCTTAATAGGTTCTCTTGATTGAAAAAATGTTTGCAACTTAATCAACTTTTAACAAATAACTTAGCTTATAGTTGCTAATTAGTGCAAATTTGGTGTCTCAAGCTATATATGTTACGCTACAATAATTAATGTTCTCATAAGGTAATTTAAAAAGAAAAATAAAATAGAACAAATAACATTGAAAATTGATCATTTTTATTTACTTTTTTTAATTTTTCTGAATTTACTTTCTTATAATATTACCATATGTAATTAATAGTTAAAATTATAAAAAATATGATAATATTATATAATATTTTAAAATATAAATAAATTATTAATTTATAAATTAAAAAATAAATAAATAAAGATGATGCAAACCTACACACAAGTCCGCTATCCATCCCACTCGGACAAATGAAAATGAATATCATGAAACATGCTGATGGAAATGAAATGGGACCCACCTGAATCGAAAATAAACTAATGGGAAGATGAGGAAAGCTGCTCCCACCAGATAACGTTATCAAACAAGAACTAGTCGAACTGTAGAAGCAGTGGCAGCAGTATTTCCATGGCCATGGCTTCCACTTCACCACTCTCTCTGTCCTCTTCCAGCATTTGGTTCAAAACAACCTCCACCGCCACCACAGCAACCCCAACTTCCATCTTCCTCAACCCAAAACCAAGAGACCTTCTCACATGTCATGCAATCCCTCCGCTCTCAACAGCAGCTGCCGACTTCTCCACCACCGTCGACAGCACCACCATCGCGGTGATTGGAGGTAGTTCCGTCGCCGCCCTCGCAGCTGTCTTGACTCTCGCTGATCCCGAGAAGAGGAGGAAGCAACAAGCAGAAGAAGTAGGAGGAGATGACAAGGAAGTAGTAAGAGAGTATTTCAATAATTCAGGATTCCAGAGATGGAAGAAGATATATGGGGACGCGGATGACGTCAACAGGGTCCAACGTGACATTAGGCTTGGACATTCTAAGACTGTTGAGAATGTGCTAAAGATGCTCAATGATGTAGGGCCGCTTGAGGATGTTTCGGTTTGTGATGCCGGTTGTGGTACGGGGTCTCTTGCTATTCCGCTCGCCATGGCCGGTGCTCGGGTTTACGCCACGGATATTTCACAGGCCATGGTGTCAGAGGCTCAATTGCAGGTAGTCTTTTGTTGTTTATTTCTTGTCAGCTTCGTGTTAATGCTAAATTTTAATCAATACTGGGCATTGTTTAGTTGATTTATTTTATAATACCATGTGTGCGTGTGTGATTGTATTGGAAACATCTGAAGTTTGCAATTTGCAATTTAGCATCTAAATTTGCGATTTCATAGTGATTCTATCTGTAAATGTATCACGAATTGCCACTTTTAATGGTAATAAAAAGCTTGAGTTATTTCTCTTTTTCCATTGTCAAGGCGAAACAGCAGCTTCCAGATGACACCTCGGTGGTGATGCCAACTTTTGAGGTAAATGACCTGGAGAGCTTGGAAGGGAAGTACGACACGGTGGTTTGCCTAGATGTTCTCATTCATTACCCTCAAAGTAAAGCAGATGAAATGATATCCCACCTTGCCTCCTTGGCTGAGAATAGACTGATCCTCAGTTTTGCCCCTAAAACGTTCTACTATGATCTGCTCAAGAGAGTTGGAGAGTTGTTCCCAGGCCCTTCCAAGGCAACTAGGGCCTACCTTCATTCAGAGGCTGATGTTGAGAGGGCTTTGAAGAAGGTCGGATGGAGAATAAGGAAGAGAGGGCTTATTACTACACAGTTTTACTTTGCGAGATTGGTCGAGGCTGTTCCAGCCTAGAAACGGCAGAAAATTGCTTCGTTCATTTTTGGAATTTTCGTGGATCTGTCATATGTGTTGTAACTTCTCTGATGTATTCCTTACTGATGTACACTAGTTGAGTGAGCTATTCAAGCGAAATTTTGTTTCTATAGTTCATGCATTGTACTATATGCTTGTTTTCGCACTGGCAATAATTTTGACTGAATGCCCAAAATAGCAGGTCTCCATCCAGATCGTGTGTCCACTCGTTTAATTTAACGAGGAGATGTTAATTTTGTTGTGTTTTCAGACAATGATTTCAAAACAGCATTACTTGAATTTAGCCAAGGAGGCACAGCACATGCGACACAACCAATCCCTTGGGGGCTTACTATGTTGCTGCTGCCTAACTTGCTTGTTTGTTTCTTAAACTCTTCCGAGAACAATGATTAACCCAGTGCAAAACATATCCGGCTTCAAGATGTAGGATGTTGGTCTGAGTTAGACACCCAGACCGACTTTCCTGGTTTTCCCTGTAATCAACGATTCAGGTCATGTGTTGGTTCTTGCAAAGACACAATAATCCTCGTACTATTTCTTGTGTCTTCATTCTAAATTGTACAACTTTTTCTCCATGCTAAATATGCCACTGTCTTTCACATCTGGATCGCTATGTTGCACCAGAAATCTGTGGTCACTGCAGCTGAAAATAGAGCAATGCAATTGGCTGTCTGCTCAATGATTGCTTGTTCAGATCACATGTTAGACAAACACGATCTTCTTTCTTTTTGCTGTTCACTTGACTTTCTCACATAGAAGGGGCCATCTTTTTCAGGTCATCGGCACTATTTGTGCATTAGACTAAGATCAGCGATCTAAGGTAATTTTCACTTTTATGCGGTTCAGTGTTATAAATTGATATGCCATGACATGATAGATGAGGTTTGGTCAATCTATAAATTGGCTTGGCTTAACTACAAGAGATAAAGCGGCTGGTCAATTTGTGCAGCATCTGGTGAAAAAGTAACCAAATATCAAGATGTCACATTCTTGAATACGCCTCAACTCGATCGCGTTGCATTATACAGGGCCTCACCTCTCTCTTTCTCTCTCAAATCAATCTCTTGCAACTTCATGAGATGTTGAAACCAACAAGTTGCCTTTTTCAATCAGTTGTTGGTTTGAGCAAAGACATTGACTGCTTAGTTCATAAACTGTCCATGAGGCTCTAATCCGATTACTCAAGGGTTAATGTCAATACTTAACACAAGTAATCCTAAATTGCAACCTTTTCTTTTAGTACTTAGAGCTTGACTGGGTTTTGTTGGGGTGGGGGGTGGGAGATGTGGTGGTGGTGTGGTGGGGTGGGTGGCGTAGTTGGGTTTCGCTTACCACAAGCAACCTTCCCCTAACTCGGAAAAACTCTCGCCTGTTTCTCTTAACTGGAGTACTCACCAGGCTGATATACACTTGGGCTTGGCGAGTTACCAGAATTTCAAGGGACATTCTGACTAGGTCTTATCGCTGTCACCCAAATGGCAGATTTTAACTATCTTCTATTTTATTAGTTGGATCTCCGACCGAAAGAGCTAGAAATTAATACTAAATTAACCAAGCAGGTCGGTAGAAACACGCGTCTCATACCATTCCACATGAAATTGATTATTGCAAATTGAAAAGCGCAAGCAAAGCTGTAGTTATTAGAAAGTTGCCAGACATTTTATGAGGAAATTGGAGGACCGATAATAGAGATCTAAGAAAACAAATATATTTTGGTTACGGTGGACTATCCGAAATGCCATTAGCACAGCTGCCTCGCTTTCCAGGGTAGATTTGCTTGGTGCTTGGAAAGCATTGTATTGCTTTGCAACAATTTGCACAGTAAAGTCTCATAGACGGAATTCCAAACTTATCATTAGACGAGAATGGTATAGCTGCTGGTGGCAGGCTAAGCTAGATTTTATTTTTGATAGAGGAAACAGTTGGAATAATGTTAAGATGCCATGCAGTGACAAAACCTCCGAGATTACTATAAACTTACTCATCCAAAGGATTTTCTTACATTACATGCTGCAAATATGGGTCCAAAGCTCTCCATCCTGAAGGGCTCGATTTTCCCTCTTTAAGATCTTACCCTTCTAGTTCAAGGTTCAATCACTTTTGCTAACAAATCACTCTTGCTCATCAAGGAAAAAGGTAGGAGAATTTAAATTAAAGAAGAAGAGAGAAGGCCGACTTTCATAATATACATTTTCAAACCATCCATACATACAGAAATTTCCATATCAAGAGAGATATACTATATATATTACATATACTCTAGCTTTGGGACAATCCATCAATTATTGGTAGACCAATATTGGGCACATCAACATAGTAATTGACAGCCAACAGTTACTTACATAACTTGTGGGATGCAATGTCACATGTTGCTTCCAGGCATCAACATTGGGCGAAGATGCTCAGTCCTGGATCATCTGCAAAAGCAACATTCCGGTCATATCTTGATTCACTTCCTTCATTTTTCAGATCCAGCTGCATTTATGCTTCTAGATCAACTTCTTGTACAAGCATAAACATTACTTCAGCAGAATTCCTTAATAGCATGGGTTCTGGCAACTGCTCTTCTCTTTAAAGGTAAAATAACCCCACAACTCCTGTGTTATATTCCCTGCTACTGCAGTTGGATTCAAGGACAAGAGCTGCTGCCAGTCCTCATGGATCCAGGTCAAGGAAAACAGGTTGACATTCCAATAGTATAACTAGCATCATTTGTTGCTTTCTTCCCTTTACCATAGGTTGGCATTGAAGAACATATAACATGCCCACCCAGTTTTTACAAATGCCAAGAGAGTAATAAAAGAATAGTCTATGCTAGCATTAGGGCTGGAAGTAGCAGTAAGATAATATAGTGCTGACCTCAACGCAAGCTTCAGCTCAAACTTGATCGAATTTATAATTTTGAGCTCAAGCTCAAATTTGAAGCGGTACTCAACAAACTTGAGCTCAACTCAAGTAAGCCCTTTTTGGCTCAATAATCTAATATACATATATAATTTGACTCAGATTCAACTAATATTTAAACTTGACTCGAATTTGGTTAGACTCACGAGCTAATCAAGCCAAACATTAAAAATCTCAAGCTTGATCCATCCCATCCATACTTGACTAAATATCAAACTAAACTTAAGTAGCTTGCGAATAGGTTCTCTCGTTTTATACCCCTAGCTGGCATTGATGTATGAGAAGTGAATGCATTCAAATGATCAAGAAATCCAGGGACACATCAGAAATCCACCTATATTCATCACACTATCAATATGGCATTCTCATTGGGTAGAAAAAAATAAGGAATTAGCTAAAAATGAGCATTAAAAATTTAATCAATGAAAAGCATCAATTTACTTTCAGACAACACAATTGCCTTTGAAATGTTCCACCTTCCAAAATGAGCCTCTGCATTGGGCAAGAGAAATGATAACACCATCTGAGTGCCGATGAGCAACAACATAAATGACATAATCACCAGTGGTCTAGGTGAGGCTTGGTCCTTTAATGTCTATGACAAGTCAATGGACTTGCTAGATATGCAGAAGATTTTAATTTCATATTCAACCCACATTGAAGATACTTCTTACATAAATCACAAATTCATTGAGTGGTGCAATGATGTTATCATAATCCATATAATTTTACCTCTCCTGTACTTGTGCTGCCTATCACAGGGTCTATGAGACATCACAGGGACATATTACATGAGCACATTATCCAACATAAGTGAAGTCAGAATTTGTCATAACCTGCAGTGGATGGATGAGAGTTCGGAAAGGAGAATTCATTTCATAGAAAATCATGAGACAATTTGAGCATCCTTTCAGGGAATTAAGAACAGGCACAACCCAGTGCTCTTCTTTCACATTGTGAGTTGAGCTAGATATGAAGAGCCAAAAAGTCTAAAGCTTGAAAGACTTCCAAGCAACAAGTTGACATTCAAAAGTGCACCCATGATTGCACAGGAAATTGATAAGCAAAATCAACTTGTTTGTATTTTTAACACAAATAGTGTTCTAGCATCACAAGCCACTCAATGGATGCAACAATGGTTAACACAAACCAAGATGAAGTTAAAGGCAGTGCGCCTCTGTCTTTCGACAGCTGAAAAACTCATAATGTGAACTCCTAAAAGTTACTTACCTGGCAGTCATTTCTCCACCAAATTCTGTAGACCTAGAATGTTGCTTCCCAGAATCAGTGACGTCAAATATGTAAGCATTCACATTGAATCATCCCAAATAAACCAGGAAGCTTGCTTTTTTAAAAAAGAAAAAAAAAAAAAATTTGGGGGGTAAAATCAATCCAGGAAACTTTGTATCTCAAGCAGAGATTTCTCTTGGTACTTTGACAGCCTTCTCTTATCAAATGGAGTCTTATTATAGCAAGACAATGGACCTCCTTTATAATCTTCCCTTACAGGCCTGCCATATTTATCTATGGTAACAATATAGAGGTCACATCTGGATTCGCTGCATCCTAATCTATCCCTTACAATGCTTGTATCAATTGCATCAAGTGCCCATTTCTCAACAAATCCGTCCAGAATAATAGCAGGATTACCAATTTCAATTCCAAAAGGATCTTGAACGTATCCTAGTCTCAGAACCAAGGCCAAGGTACTGTCTAATAACATCCCTTTGGCATATTCCATCGTTCCTTACAAAATTATGTTGTTCTCTGTGGTGTGATGACTGTCACTTGTAAAAATTGTAATGATTATAAAAACACAGAGATTAAAACACGATAATTTACGGATACGTAAACATCCCACAGAAAAAGTGCCAAATTCACTATCAAATCAATAAAAAAATCCCATTACACAAATATAACACCAGAACAAAAGATATAGCAACAGAAAATATCTAAAACCTTATTTTACAGCCTTTTAAGATGTTCCTACTTCTTCTTGCCACCTTTAGCGGATTTACGCCTAGTGGGCAAAACAATCTCACCCTTAAGAACGGGAATCTCCATAATCTCAGATAACTCACCAAACTTCTTTCTAAACTTCTCAACCTGGTCAGCATCCACCAAGACAGCCGACCTGTTACCAAGGTAGAAAGGGTGGTTGCCTGACCAAACATCAACCACATACTCTTTCTTTGTCCCACCGGTTGTCATGACATGCTCTCCGTTGCAGTAAACTTTAGCATCCTCGAAGAATTCTGGATGTATGTCCTTTTTCCTGCATGTCACGACCTTGTTGGTGTGAGATGGCTTTGTTGTCCGGGCCTACCCAAAACAAAAAAAAACAAAAAAATATACACACACACACACACACACAGAGACAGAGAGTTAACGTTTTGAGGAAAGGGAAAGGGTTTGAAGGAAAAGTAGTTTCTTAAATTTACCTTTTTTGGGGAAACGAGGTGGGATGTAAAGAGTTTGGGGAGGAATGTAGTGGTTAGAGCCATGGCTTTGGCTATTGAACTATAGAGAAAGAGAGAGGAAGGGAGAGACGGGTTTTCTGGATGATTTTGAAGATAAGTCCGTCTCACCCGTTGCCCGAAGGAAGCCCAGACGACCGTGTGTGTTGTGTCTTTGTCTTCTTTTTTTTTTTTTTTTTTCCAATCTTGATTTATGATTTTAATGAAAATAATGAATTTTCTTTATTATATTAAAGAAAAAGTCTATTTTTAAAAATCTATAACTAATAACCATTAAATGTTTTTTCATGAAAATTACATAAAAAGAAAATTCAAACATATCCTACCAAGATTTCCAATACCTCTTAAAGCATTTTGCAAATTAAATATACCACACATCTATCAAACATACATTCCGTTATTCATATAGTGATATTTTCAAGTTATGGCCATGTATAAATTTAAATTCATTATACATTTATAATAAGGGATATGTTTTATTGTGTATCAATATTTTCAACTTTTAATATATTATTTATATATTATAGATATTATTTGTTATTTGTACAAAAAAAGGTACATAGTTCATTAACTATAAATATTATTTGCTATATGTTGCCTCTATATATTATTATTTACTTTTTTTTGTTTTTCTTTTCATTTCATAGATTTCTTTAGGATTTTTTTTAATGTTACTTAATTTAATCTTTTGAACACACAGTGCAAATACGTTGATTAATAGTTTTAATAAAAACGATGAATTTGAATCACATAAAATGAACAAAAATAATATTTTATGCTATTGAAAAAGAAAAGTACATTTAGGGTTACGTATAAATATCATATTTGATGTCTAAATTTTCACCACTTTTACAATTAGCGAACAACATAAAAAATATGAAGAAAGCTTTGACTCCATCATATAAAAAAACGTCAATAATATATATTAATAAAATAAAAACTATAATAAATTTCTAAAGAGTAAGTCCTTATTATAATAGCAAATGTTATTCATATAAAACGTATAAGAAATTTTCCAAATAATAGCAAAATTAGATATTTAAAATAATGGACATATAAATGAATAGCAATTATACAAGTAAATATGACTAATGAAAATGGTAACTACATAGCTGAAGAGATTTTATGAGTAATTAGCGATGGTTGAGAAATTTATAAGATGTATTTAAATTCTTTTGATAACTTTTATGTAAATATATTAAATTGTTAAAATTATTTGATACTAAATTATTAGTTGTATGTAGTTAAAAAAGATATTTCTCTTTAATATAAAAGATTAACTACTAAAATTTTATAATCTTTTCGAGGTCGTTTATAGTATTTAAATTAAATAGTTAATTAAAAAACAAATTAAGTTTAGGGAGTCAATTGCAAAAGTAAATAAAATTTAGATAGTTTATCAAAAAAATGGTAAACTTCAAATATCAAATTCCCACTTTTAAATTTCAGCTAATTAATTTAAATAATAGATAAAGTTAAACTACCAAACTTCCCATTTGCTCTGAGACTACTCGGGTTTGTGATCATCGAATGACAGGGAAAATAACATGTTTTCTTGTTCTAGGATTTCTGCAGTATTCTTAATTTGTTTTACCAATACCATCATGATTGAGTAAAATTTGGATTATATAACTATAAAAGAATAATATAAGTATAACAAATGTAAAAAATACAGAAGAAGTGGATATATTATAATTTACTCGACTGGACATCGATATTTATTCTAAAGTAAATTTATATATTGTACTGCACATTATGTTTATTATAATAATATATATTATCAATAATCCCAAACAAGTCTCTTCCATTTAGCAAGACCTGGCCATTACTTTATATTATTATATATAAGTTACGGTTATTGCAATGATTTTCGTTTTAAGTAATTATTTTTCCTTTAAAATTTCAAATGGACACAATTAGGACCATCCATGCAGTTGTATATCTTCATTAGAGTTTCCAACTGTATTTACATGTCACATGTTGCTTGTGGAATATGCCATTTCTTATCATTTTTATGTGTTTCCGGGCCAAAAAAAATAAATCATTTATATATATTACACCTACTTTCATTTAGGAGGAAAACACTTTATATTATAGTTTCTTTGACCATAGAAACTTACATTATAGTTGCGCATCCCCAAATTCTTTATCGCATAAATTAGATGTCGGTAAAAGTAAAAAATTAAAAAAAAAAAAAACCAAAACTTCAATTTTTCAACTATAATTTATTTTAAGTTTTATGATTTACCTTTTTTTAAATATCAAAATTTGACTTAGTATAAAAAAATGACTGAAACCTGTTTTAATTCCTTTTTGAAAGCTTACATCTTGAAATGAAAATACAAGTCACTAAAATTAAGAAAAAAAGGAAAAAGAAAAGTAGATATTTCTAATAACTTTTTTTTTTTGCGGGAGTGGTGTTGGTGGGGGTGTGGCAGCTACAAAATAAGGCTAATAAGCTACAGATTTCCTAGAACATCCTTTAGATAAATATGTGAAATTCTGCATTAACTCCTTTGATTTGATAAAATCCTGATGTATTAGCAAGGGTCTAAAAGCTGTAGTTATACGGAATAGTATGAATTGAAAACAGGATGAATATTCAAGAGTACAGGAAGATGAACTATTGCTGTATCTGATGGCTGCCTCTCCTTCTATATTCCTATCTTACTTCCTAATTGAGCCAACTAATCTGACAAAATGAACAACCAATAGAAACCTGACAAATGGCTGACCATACGTAAAACACGTGTAAAATAAATACAGTAGATATAACTTTATAATATATATATATATGATTAATGTTATAATTCATACCTCAATTTTTTTATTTTTTATAATTTTACACATAAAGTTTTGATTCATTTAACTATACATCTAATTAAAGATTTATATAACACTATCAACACTTCATTTTAACTCAAAATTATACCTTTTCGATTAGCAAAATCAATTAATAGAGTGACCGTACATGATGTTAATAGATTAGAAACTTCCCTAAGTAATCGTCAACTATTTTTATAATCCTAACTCACTTTAAAGATATAACTTATAAAACGTATTAATAGCCATAAGTTACTACTTACAACCTTATAAAAGGTTGAGAGATATCCTCAAGATCATAACATGAACCCTAAGGCCATAGACAATCGACTCATTAGCTCATTATATTAACTAGTATAATAGTATAAATTAAAATCAATTAAAATATAAATAGTGATAATTAATTCTTCAATTAAATATATAATTAGATAAATCGAAATTTAAAATATATATTTACATAAAATAATAAAGATATTACCCCTATATATATAAATATATATATAAACAGTTAGACTTCATATTATTTCATTCCAATTATAGGCTTATGACAGAACATTCAATATTACTTTAAACTTAACTAATTTAAAGGATTGTATACTGCAAATTATGGTTTTTATTTTTCAAAGCTCTCCCTAAGGACGCGATCTTCTCTCTTTCAGACGTTGCGTTTTCCGGTTCAACCTATAGCGGAAAAAAGACCGTCTTTCACATTATAGATCTATAGACCATCCCACATTCAGAAAAATCCACATCAAGCAACATATATATTAGGATTTTTTATGGTTCCATCTTTTTTATTTTATAAGATTGGTATTATTATCCCTTTTATCCTTGATTTAATCACTATTAAATTTGAGTCATTAAATAATTTATAAATTTAATAATTTAGATTTAAAATATATAAATAAACAGTAAAATGATATACGAAACTAATCTTATTAAAATAAAAAACGAGACCATAAAATCTTCCTATATATTAATATATTATATAGGAAATTCTATAGTCTTCTCCTATATTTTGATAAAATCGATCCCATTCTCCATCTTACTATTCATTTTCATTACTTAAAATCTAAACCGTTAAATTCATAATTTATTCAATAGTTCAAATTCAAAGAGATATAAATCAAAAGTGAGATGAATTGCAATATCAATTCTTTAAAAATAAGGATAGCACAAATTAAGAGTGAGATAAATAATAATACCAATTCTATAAAAAGAAAGATAGGACCATAAAAAAATCCTTTATTATATATATTTTACTTTGGAACAACACATCAATTACTGGTACACTGCTGGGGGCACATCAACGTGGTAATTGCTAGCCAAAATCACTTGCATAACGTGGGATGCAATTTCATCTGTTGCTTCTAGGCATCAAGACTAGGCAAAGATGCTCCATCCTGGATCTGCAACAAGCGATATTCCGATCGTTATCTTGACTTGCTTTCTTCAATTTTAAGTTGCAACTTACTTTTATGAGTATAAGTATTACCTGGACAGGATTCCTCAGTAGCATGGATTCCGGCAACTGCTCAGCAACTAAAAGGTAGAATAACCCCATGACTCCTGTGTGATATTCCCTGCTGCTGTAGTTGGATTCCAGGACAAGAGTTTCCCCATCGCTTATCCTCACAGATCCAGGTTCAGGATAACATGTTGACATTCCAACGATATAACCAGCCTCGTTTCCTGCTTCCTTCCCTTTACCATAGGTTGGTATTGAAGAGCATATAACTCGCCCATCCTGATTTTATGTACGCCAAGAGATTATTAAAAGAAAAGCCTATACTGGCATGGACGCTTGAGAAGAAGAATGCAATTCAAGTGATTTGAGTCCCAAGGACACATCACACATGCAATCGTATTCATCACTATGCACTGTATCAGCATGACTTCCTCATTGGTCACGGCAGAAAAAGGGTGACTTACGACAGCAGAAGTAAAGGTACTTGAGCTAAAAATGAGGATTGGAAATTTAATCAATGAAAAGAATCGATTTACTTTCAGAACAAGGCTGTTGGCATTGTTACCTTCCAGAATGAGCGTCCACATTGGGCAAGAGAAAGTAACTACTCTCAATCCTTATACAGAAATTGTACATATGTGGTTAAGAAATTTCAGCTACTGCTATCAATGTACAATCATTACGAAGACCGGAAACAATAAAAACGAAACTGATCAAAAGACTATCAGGACAATGGGGTATGAAAACAAGGTGGTACAAATTAATACGCAATGATGAGGTCATACTCATACATTAGTATCTTAAGGGGTTTATTTGTACTTGACCTATAGTTTTGGGGTTTTATTGCAACTGAATTGTTCAAGCCTGCCATTGTTCACCACCTAAATTCATACATGATATTAATTCGTGTTCTCTAAATTACCATCATTAATAGACCTCCTGTAGTCACATATATCCTACTTTCGGGACGTAATGATAAAAACGTATGCAGTTTCTCACACAATTTCTTGAGAACTAAATTAAAGAAATCTCTGGTCAACAATTTAAATGGTGCAGCAAGGATAGGGAGATGGAGGAAGGATTTTATGAGGGATATGTGGTACTAAAAAGACAATGCTCCAATTGTGTGGATGAAGACATGTTACCATGGACTTCACCTGATATCTATTGGCAAAGGGATTCCTAGGAAGGGCTCAAGAGCCACTATAAAAAATGTGTTCTAGACATGATCTATTGGGTATATCTACAGGCTACATATCTGGTGAGAGGGTATCAGACATATTACTAAACCAGTATTGATATTGATAAAAACTCCACACCACACTCTGCATATTTTCCAGAGGATCTGATCCCTGACATGAAGATTTACCATTTCATTGTTGATCTCTAATTCATCAACATTAATCCAGACTGACAATGTAAAAGGAAAAAAACCTTCAGGAAGGAAAAAGAAAGGAAAAAAAAAATAGAGAGAAGCAAAATAAGAAGGCTCCATTGAAAATATAGATTAAAATTGAAAAGAGCGTGTCAAGAAAACAAGAAAGGAGTGTATAGAAATAACCTCTCCATAAAGTCTTGAACCAACACCACCTGAGTGCTGATGAGCAACACCATAAATGACATAACCACCAGTGGGCAAGGTGAGACTTGTTCTTTTAACGTCTATGCACAAGTCATTAGAATTGCTAGATTTGCCACAGAGTTCAATTTCATATTCAATCTGCATTAAAGGTACTTCCTTGCATAAATCCCAAATTCATCGAGAGTAAAATGTTATCATAAGCTATATAATATCCTCGATGGATGCAGCACGGTTGATGCATATCAAGATGAAGTTCAGAGGCAGTGTATTTCTATTTGTAACAGCTGAAAAACTCATATTGTGAGCTTGTTAAAGTTACTTACTCGGCAATTATGCTCTTCACTGGATTTTGTTGACTTAGTAAGTTGCTTTCCTGAATCAGTGACATCAAGTATGTAAATCTTCACGGGGATGATTGAACTATCCCAATCAAGCCAGGAAACTGTGTATCTCAAGTAGAGATTTCTCTTGGTACTTTGAACGCCTTCTCTTAGCTTGCATTGAGTCTGATCATAGCAACACAAAAGACCACCTTTATAATCTTCCCTTACAGGCCTGCCATATTCATCTACGGTAACGTTATACAGGTCACACCTGCATTCTGTGCATCCTAAAGCATCCTCTACACCACGTGTATCAATTGCATGAACATTCAGCATCCATTTCTCCACATATCCATCAGGAATATCAGCAAGATTGCCAACTTCAATTCCAAAAGGATCTGGAACATGTGTAGCGGTTTTCCTAGTCTCAGAACCAAGGCCAAAGTACTGTCCAAGAGCATTCCTTTGGCATATTCCATCATTTCTTGCAAAAATATATTGTTTTCTATCATGTGAGGATGATGCATCTTTTCGCTGGTAGTATCTTCCCACAACCCAGTGGTGGAGGTAAGTTTCATGAAGAGGGACTGGATTACCATCCTCGTCTACCACTTCTCCATTGAAGCTCTTGAGAGCTATATGACCTGTGGGGAAGTCAATGCCATAATAGTACTTGTTTTCCACCGAACCACATCCCAGCACAAACATAGGAGACAGGAAAGTAGCTGTTTTTAAGGCATTTTCTTTTTTCGGAACAGTCCAACAGTATGCTACTCTTGGCTCCAACAGCAAAAACAACACTGCCAATGCCAGTACTGACCAATGTCTACAATGAAGTGGCATTTTTCCTACGAGAAATCGAAACAGCTTGAGAAAAGCATCTCATACCAAGGGAAACAAAAATGGAATTGAAGCCAATACAATGGACAGTTCTATTTCAGACACTTCAACCCAATCTCTGACACAAAACACTATCCTCAAATCCAGTAAGGGTTTCTTTGGTTCCATCGAATGGTAGTCTACCATCGGTTCAAAAAAATTATGGAATACCTTCAAGAATCATATCCTTCCATTGATTATTAAAATTGTCATAGATTGAGATACACTAAATCAAACTGTGATTTCGGTCCGTGCAGCTTATCAAGTTCTCACTGACAGTTAAGGAAATCGCAATCCATGAATTCCTATTCCACGGAAATTAGGCAAGGTGACTTAATATTATTTGATCCAATTAACTCCATAAGGCTACTGGATAGAGGGAGCATACGAAGACGATCCATATAGTTGTGCAATCACTGGACCTCAATTAGTTAGTTTAACACCAAAGGCCTGATAAATTCTTCCAAAAATGAGTATCTGGGCATAAATATTTTTCAAAGTTCCTATTATCATGAATATACAAAAGAATAAATAAAAAAAAGAAAAAAGTTGAGCCGTGAGAAAATTAAAAGAACTATTGAAGACAAACGATATAAACCCTAGGTCAAAGTAGTGCTTACTCCTTCCTATTCTCCATCAAAAAACATCTAATGTAAAACTTCAATATCATGGAAATTGTAAGAAAATTCCAAGGTTCAGCCGGCCAAAATTTCCTTTTCCAGTAATCCAAAATCCCAGAGATTTTTCGGTTCTCGTAAATTTATCAAGAACCCTGGAATTTTCTTCCAAAACATGGGAGATCAACTAGGATTTTCCCGGATTCCATTTTTTCAGTTAAATTGTACAAGAAAACCATCACTGCAGGTTTGGTGTCTTGTTCTGGCAAAAGACTGAATAGATATATTCCTTTCTGTCGTTGTATCCTTAAACTTTGGAGTCGAAATGAAAATTATAATTTCTAAACAGGTTGGAGGGGACAGTATGTTTGCTTACCTCGTGGTCGAGCCTTAAAGAACATACCAGCAGAACTGCCTGCGACGATCAGTAGTAGGTAAACAGAATTTAGAAATAAATAGACCAGCAAGTTCGAGGAAACATAAACATATGTGAAAGGGAAGTTACACGTGTCGTCTTGGGAATGCTGAGGCCATTGCTTACGTTCTTGCGAAAGATGCCCATGTCCTGTGAAAGTGAAATACGCGTTTGAGGTTAATCGATAAAAATTTACGGGAAATATAAAATCATGAGGATAATAAGAAATTTATTTGGCGAATTTGAATTGCTTATTGAAACTTGTAAAATGTGCGCGTTTAGGACACGGGAGCTTCTCCAATCGTGGATAAAGTCAAAACGTACTGTGATAGCATAAATTACGGTTTTTTATCGTAAAATTGTAATTTTATAAGAATTTATATTACTTAAAATTAAATAATAATAATTCCTTAATTTTATTAAAAAATCACTTAAAATTAAATAATAACAATTCTTTAATTTAATAAAAAAATCAAGATTACTCACTATCACCACTGTTATCGTTGTCATTGCCATCGTCGATCATATTGCCACTGCCACCATTGATCGTGTTGCTGCTGCCTCCGACGGTTATCGCTGCGATTATCATCATCATCATCACCGTTACTGTTGGCCGTAACCATCGTTACCATTGCTATCGCCACCACTGTAGCTATTGCTACTACCATTGCTGCCATCACTTATTATCATAAATGTAACCGTAACCATAACCATAATCGTAGCTATAATCATTATCATCCCTATTACTATTATCATAATCGTTATTGCTGTCGGCACCACTACCAATTATCATAGGCGTAACCGTAACAGTAACCGTAGCTGTAGCCGCTACCACCACTAATTGCCGCCGCTGCCGCCGCCGCCACCTATTACTTTAAAATTAGTTGAAAAAAAAAAAATGAATTGAAAATAATTTAGTTATTAAAATTATATTACATGTTTATTCTTAAATTATTTATAAATTCAACTAAACAAAGTAATATATATTACATCCTTATTTCATTCCTTATAGAATTCTAATTTTATTTTTTCTCATTCTATTTCATGAAGTGAACAAATCAAGAAAATGGGAATAATTCACAGTATATCATGTGATTGCAAAGAGCTATATTACTATACTAATATATTATGCACCTAAATTATATGTATAAAATTAATTACATATAAATTGTTAATAAGAATGATAAAAATATAATCGACCTATAATAAAGGTGTCTAAAAAATCCAAAAATAACTATAATCTATGTTTTTAAAACTAAAGCAACTCAACTTTCTTCAATTATTTCACCAAAAAAAAATAGAACTTAATTAAGAATTTATTCTTTGGAGAGTGAAATATTTCAACATAAAAAAGGGTCAAATCAAAACTATCCTTTTCATAAGGTAGAAGAATTAATGTCCGTACATAATAGGTACTTTTAGAATATAAGTTTTTTAAACAAATTTGCACAAAAGTTAAAGTTAAAAAAAATAATATCAAGTTGTTTTTCTTAAAGAACAAAAAAAGATCTTTCAAGAAAAGTAATATCAAATAATATGAGATACCAGCATAGCTACGTAAAATACTTACTTCTTCAAAACCATTTATAAGCAGGGATGTACAAAAAGTATGAGGGAAATAATTAAATTGGTAATTAAACAAATGAAGTGAAAAAATAATATAGTGCCGAACATGCTTTGTCGAATATCCATAGCAACAAATTTGACAAAGGATATTTAAATACAATCAACTAAATTAAAGTTATAGGGAAAAAAGAAAAAAAAGCATTGGATTTAGCTTATGAAAAATTAAAGGAAAGGAAAAATGAGGATCGCAATTAGAGATATACAACTGGATTTTGACTTGCAAGTCAGTCCATTTAACTTGCTTTTAAAACAAGTTTGAGCTAAGGATTTTTGAGCAGTTTAAAAGCGAGTTGAATAAGGTTAGCTCGTTTAACCTACGGGTTAAAATAGACCGATTTAGGTCGATCCATTTAATATATTTATGCTTTCAACCTGCGAATTAACCCGTTTAACCCACTTTTTAAACTAATTAAGACCGAGTTTTCTACTTCATTTAAAAGCGAGCTAAAGTAGATCGAGCTAGATTGATCCGTTTAATCTTCTTGCACATCTCTAATCACAATATATTTTTTCCTTTGACTAAAAGCTTATAGATTGAATATTATCTATGGTAAGTGTTCATAAAAAAGCTAAAAGGAATATACATTTACATCTTCTAATTTGCAAAGTCATCTTCAGTTACATAAAAATATAATAAACAAAATCACAACTAATTCTACAAAAATCTTCCTATGATTTATGTTACTAAGATTTCACCACAATTCTCTGTCAAAAAAGGTAACAATACTAACTCTTACATTAGCAAATACTATGACCATAATAATAGCAACTTCGATGATCTCATGAAAGAGGATTCGACATAAATCTCAAAAACTTAAAGAATTATCCTAAAATAGAAAATTTCACAATATTTAAACACGATATAATTAACAAATCAAATCCATGAAAAGAATGAAGCTTCAAACGCAAAAGGAAAAAAAAGGAAAATTGATCAAGAACTCCTTACCTCCTCCTCTTCAAATTCTCAAAAACTTTTCTTAGTAGTATAGTTTGCTAACAACATTACATACCCATGATTCAAAATCCATTATGTTTCTCATTTCACAAAATAATTCAACAAAAATACAATAAAATAAACATTAAAAACAATAAAGAACTCAAAATACATCTCAAATTCTTAAAGACTTCTTCTATAAGTGTATTTTCCTAAATGCAGAACAAACACAAAATAAAATAAACCCTTGATTTAAAATCCATTATTTTCCTCATTTCACAAAATAATTCAACAAAATTACAACAACATAAACATTAAAATCAATAAAAGACTTAAAGTACCACTACATTTATTACTAAATCCATAGTTTCCTTGAGCACTGCCTCAAAAACTTCAGACTTCTACCCCATCTTATCTCTCTTTAGAAATGTTCTCTCTATCTATCTGAAGATATATAGCATAAATATTTAGAAATACTTTAATGGGTCTCAAATATATGAAGAAAGTAAGAGAAACCCATTAAAAGAAATGTACTTTATAAAGAGATGAAATGAAGAGATTTAAAGAGAGAGAAAGGGGAGAAAATAGCATGCCAACACCAAATCTACAATGTTAAAGGAAAGATAAGAGAGGAGAAGAAGAATTGAGGTAGGAATTATTACCTTCATATCCTAGTTTCCAGCATTAATTATCATTGAGGTGCAATTATAATGGTATGCGAAACAAATGCACAGGGGAAATAAGAATAAAAATTAATTGATACTTAAATTCATTTAGTAATTGTACCATATTTTCCAAATCTAAGTTCAAATCCCAGTGAAAAGGACAAACAATGAAAAGATCAGGAAGGTTTTGATTTTGAAAGAACAATGGTGTGGTTGGTTTGTATGAGTATAGCAAACAGAAAAGAAACGGAGAGTGTTGATTGGACATTTTGAACTTGAACCCTTTAGGATTGACTTGCCTAGGCTCATGGCCTAGCTCAAGTTAATAATATTCAACTCTATTGTCTTCCTAGCTAACTTCAGCCCAAGCTTGCTTAGCTACCATAGGTCCACAATAGCTAACAGATAACAGGATAAAGCTTGGAGAGTTAATAACGACCACTACCTAATAAATCCGAACTACATTAGGCTACATACTCTCACTACCCATGACATGCGGGCATGCCAAAGTATTACTCCAGGTCCCTTAACTAATGGTCGCCCTCTTTTATAAATACCAACTAACATCCTAATGGTAAGTCACTTAAACTCTTTGTGTACTTAGCTTACTTTACAGCATCCTTGCATCCTTATTCTCTACATATACAAAATATTAACTTTAAGCATCGGAGTAGCCACATTAGACAACACCCTAGAATCTCTTACTGTGCATTATTTTGTAGGCCCATTATACAAGTGTAAAGTCTAAATTTCCTAATACTCAACTAACAAAATCCTATAAATGACATTTGATGCCATTTGTGGGAACTCAACTTTTTTGATATTTGAATACTATAAACACTCTCTAAACACTTTTTCTATTTCCATTACTCATCATGTCTTGAGTTGTTGATCCTGACAATCAACCTTTAAATAACCAACCTCCAACCGCACAAACCCTTAAGCAGCGACTAAAGTAGCTATAGAAGCTACTCGAAGAGCTTACCTACAATAGGGAACTTTAGGCTAAACTTTATGAAGTTGAAAGGCAAAGTAGGCATACTTGAGTGCCTGAAATTTCAAACATCGACAATGGGTAGAACAACCAACAACAGCAAAATAGTTTGGCTCAGTAGCCTAACCTCCCAATGCAAGAGCAATAGTGTAGTCCATGATTAATCGCAACTACACCCTTGCTGGCAATGAGCATGAAACCAATTCCTGTGGCGGAGCTGCCTACTCAACAGCATGCAAAGTTTATCCAATTGATAATGCTGACCTGAATGAGCTCCGTGAGATTATCAAAAGGCTCTTAAAGAAGCAAAAGAGCAAGGCAGTGGAAGGTGTTGGCTTGGTTGCCAATAATAAAACCCCCTTAACTAGGGGTGCTTAAGATGAGGTCCTTCCTTTGAACTCTAAGCTCCCCACCTTGCATTGATATGACAATACTAGTGATCCTGATGATCGCCTCCTACATTTCTACACCCTCATGAACCTTTATGGTCATAGGGATGCAATTATATGTAAGGCCTTCCTAAGCACTTTGAGGAAGGTAACTTTGAGGAAGACAACTTAGACATAGTTCAACCACCTATTAGAGAACTCCATTCCCTCACTCAATGAGCTTACCTATTGGTTCAACCTCCACTTTACGGCTAGTAAGCCCTTATCTAAGGACACTTCATCTATGTACTTGATTAGATAAAAGGAAGGGGAAACCCTTCGAGAATATGTAGCCCTATTTAATGATGTCGTGGTCAAGATCTCTTAGCTTGACGAGAGAGTTGTTGTCTATGCCATCCAGCTTAGCATCAAACCTTCTGAGGATTTCTTCCACTTGATCTTAAAATGTAATCCAAGACCTTGGCCAAATTCTAGAACAAGGCCTAGAAATACATAGACCAAGAGGACAACAACTACACCAGCTGCATGGCTAACTTAGATAGGTCGAATGAAAAGAAGGACAAGGAGAAAGAGTCCATCAAAGACCGCTTCGACAGTAAGGTTCCAAGCTAAGCTAATAGCAAAAGCTCCAGCAATAAGAAATGTCCATTGCCCCGCAACTATTCACCCAGCACACCCCTCTAAATTAACCTTTTGCTAAGGTTTATATGGAGGTCTAGGGAAGGGGCTTGTTGTAGAAGCCCCCTAAGATGAAGGGGAACCTCAGTCATTGGAACTCAAACAAAATTTTATCGGTTCTATGGGGATTATGGCCATACAACTTACGAGTGCTTCCAGTTAAAGGATGTCATGGAATACGCTATTCAAAGGGGCTTCTTCAAAGAGTATTTAGTCAAGCCCAATGATGGCCAAACTAAGGATGTCCAAGATGAAGTAAACAACAACCGCCGCAATAACCAAGTCTTCAACAGCATCATTAATATCATTGTTAAGAGGCCATACCCAGGGAGTTGACCGAGGTGTAATAACTTGGCTAACAGCCCATCTGTAGTGATGGTTGTAAAGGACAAGAGGTAGAGATGCGATACCTTATCTCCTTCTCTAATAAAGACCTAAAGTAGGTTGACAATACCCCCCCGTCAGGATGCCCTAGTGATTGAGGCAAGGATCTTGGCCTTCAAAGTCCTAAAAATCATGATGGATACTGGAAGCTCTATTGACATCCTCTTTAAGCATACCTATGACAAGATGAGGAAGAAGCTACTTGTATTGGTGAAGCCATACCACCATTACCTTACTAGTTTCAATGGGGGAACTTCTAACCTAAGGGCATTATTACCCTAGATATGGAGCTCAGCAACGATGAAAATATCACCCGATAACTAGTAAAATTTATGGTGATAGACTGTCTATCCCCTTACAATGCTTTTTTGGACAACCAAACCTCACTAGTTTTAGAGTTATCATATCGTTCCTCCATCTAATGGCCAAACTCTTGACCCCCACTAAGGTGGGAGTTTGTAGGTATAACCAGAAGCTCTCTAGGGAGCTCTACCTGAAGGTGACTAGAGGTGACGACATCTTTGCTTTGGAAACTAGTCACAGGAGAAATCGATTGAAAGAGGCAAGTTGGGTGAGAAGATGGAAGAGGTACAGATCAGCACCAACTTCAACCGAACCACTCAGGTTAAGGTTGAAATGCCTCTTCAAGTGAAGGAAGCCATTATTAAGCTCCTGCAAATCAACTTGGATCAATTTGCCTGGTTGAAGTTAGATATGCTTGGTATCTTGACAAACCTGGCGACCCATAACCTTAAAATCAATGGGAACATTTGACCTATCAAGCAAAAGAAGAGGCATTTTGCTTCAAAATAGCAGGCCACTATTAAAGAAGAAGTGTAGAAGTTTCTCAAGGTAAGCTTCATACAAGAGGAGAAGTACCCAACCTAGCTAACCAAGGTTGCGCTAGTTAAGAAGGAAAATGGGAAGTATGCATCGACTATATTGACCTCAATAAAGCCTGCCCAAAGAATTGCTTCCCTCTCCCGAAGATAAACTAATTGGTTAACTTTAAGTTAAGACATACTCTGCTAAGCTTTGTGGATGTCCTTTTAGGTTGCAATTAGATCAAGATGGACCTAAAGAATGAAGTCAACACCTCCTTCATCACAAATTAAGGCACCTATTGCTATACCGTCATGCCCTTCGGCCTAAAAAATGCCAAGGCCACATATCAATGAATGGTAACTACATTGTTCAAGACTCAGCTCAAGTAGAACATAAAGGTATATGTGGATGATATGATCGTAAAAAACAAGCAACCCAGCGACCATATCAAGGACTTGCGGGAAGCCTTTGATAAAGCGAGGAAATATGATATGAAGCTAAACCCCAAAAGTATATATTTAGGGTCAACTTCAGTAAGTTCTTAAGCTTTATGGTAACTAAACGAGGAATTGAGGTCAACTTAAAAAAGATTAGGGCCATTAGGGACATAAAACCCCCTACCTTGGTCAAGGAAGTCCAAAAGCTCACCAGTATGGTGGCTACACTGAGTAAGTTTGTCTCCAAAAGCATAGATAGATGCACGGAGTTCTTTAAGATCCTTAAGAATCCTAAGGGTTTTAAATGGACTCCTCAATGTGAAGCAACCTTGAAGGTTTGCAAGACTTTTTAAAGTACCTACCTATCTTATCGAAGCTAGTACTAACAGGAGACCTCTACTTATACCTAGCAGTCAATAATAAAGCACTTTTATCCATAGCAGTTAGGGCAAAAGGAAGAGAGCACAAGTCTATGTACTATGTTAGCCACATCCTCTAAATGCTTGAAGTTAGGTACTCTAAGGTAGAAAAGTTCACCTTGGTAGTTGTGATATCTACACATCAACTTCAACCTTACTTCTAGGAACACTAGATCATTATAATGATAGATAAGCTGCTCTACATGCTTCTAAAAAAACCCAGTGCTTCTAGTTGGATGGTTAAGTATGCATTATAGCTGAGTGCTTTCAGAACTCAGTATCAGCTACGAGTGCCCTTCAAAGCACAAGAGCTAGCCAATTTTATCATGGAGCACATTGGAGAGGAGGAAACACTGCTTGGAGATTAAAAATTGATGTAAACTCTCCATATCAATGGCTCTTTCACCTTTAGAGGAGGAGGCATAGGTTTGGTGTTCATTAGATCACACAAGACAATGGTTTGTTATGCGCCGAAGTTCAGGTTTGATATAAGCAACAACAAATTTGAATATAAGGCCTTGATCGTTGATCTCAAGTTGGCCAAAGAGATCAGTGTTAAGCACCTTGAAGTATCCTTGGACTCCATGTTCATTGTCCAACAATTCCGAGGTAAATACGAAGCCAAAGACAACACCATGGCAAGATACTTGGAGAAGGTAAAAGCTCTCTTCGCTAAGTACCTTTCGTAGAGTATTATAAAAATTCCCAGAACTGAGAACTTAAGCGCAAACTGGGCTATCCAAGCTCGCCTCTACTAGGATACAGAGGCCAAAAATAAAGGATAAGAAGATATTCATCAAGTACTAGCTAAAGAAGAGCATTGATCCGAGTATAGCCAAGGCCCTCAAGCTCAATGTGGCCTCAGCAAAGCTAAGTTGGATTGACCCCATCAAAAACTGCTTAGAGTAGGGCATGCTACCAATCAATAGGAAGGAGGCCAAGAAATTAAGGTACCATGTCACCAACTACACCTAATCGATGACATCCTGTATCGAAGAGGAGTCAGCCTCCTCTTGTTGAGATGCCTCCAACCTAATGAGAGGTTGCATCTCATGGAAGAGCTGTATGGCTATGTGTGTCATAATCACATCCAATCATAAGCCCTTTACATCCAAGCTCTTTAGCTCGAATACTATTGACTTATTATGAGGCAAGACACGAAGGCGGTAACCTAGAAATGCCCTTAGTATTAGAAGCATGCTCCGATCACATATGCTCCCAACTCTAACCTTTAATCTCTAATGAGTCTATGGACCTTTGCTTAGTGGGGCATTAACATTCTCAACGCTTTCCCAAAGGCATCTAAAGGATGGCAATTTATCATTGTGCCCATCAACTACTTTACTAAATGGGTCAAGGTCGAGGATGTTGCCAAGATAAGAGAGAGGAGCATGGAATCATCTATTCGCAATAATATCCTCTCTAGATTTGGGGTTCAATATGCCCTCATTATGAACAATGGGCTACAGTTCGACAACCTTAAATTCAAGAAATTTTGTGCGAAGCATCATATCACTCATCACTTCACCTCAATCGCATACCCCCAGTTCAATGGCTAGGTTAAGGCCACTAATAAGATCATCCTCGATAGTATTAAGAAGAAGGTCAACCGAACTTAGGGCAAATAAGTAAATGAGTTGCCTAATACCTTATAGAGATATAGGATCACTCACCATATGTTTGCAAGTGAAACTCCATTTCGCCTAGCCTTCGGCTCGAAAGCAGTCCTCTCCATTGAACTAGAGCTTCCCAACATCCGAAACCATTAATTCAACGATGTTATGAATGAGTCTCTCTTGCAGGAAAATGTGGATACTCTAGAGAATATCTGAGACCTTATTGCAGCTCAAGTTCCACATATCAAGATAATGTAGCCAAATATTATAACAAAAAGGTTCGGCATAAGGAATTTAAAGTAGGAGACCTAGTTTTCCAAAAGCTCAAAGCCATTAGCTCAAGCAAAGGATAAGGGAATTGACCTCCAATTCGAAAGACCTAGTCTAAGTTAGAGAGAACTTAGGGAATAGGGCATATAAATTATAGATATTAGATGGCAAGCTCATCTTACACATATAGAATGCTAACAATCTATGACTATATTTCGATTAGAACGATGTAAATACAATTATACTCTTTCTATGAAATTGTTCTCTAAAGTTATTGTGTACTCCTTTTTATTTTGATAGCTCGTCCTAACCTAAAATGGGTGAACAGACTCGTAATTTACAAGAAGTCCTCATAAGGACTTTAGAACACCATTAACCTAACTCCTCATTAAGTAACCTCGGTAATGGGAAAACACCCATTACACAACCAAGAAACTCCCATAAAGCCTATTGGAACATCACTAGCTTAGCTCCTAAAATAACCTAAGTTACTAATAGCTGAACGGTCTCCTAAGAAGGGCAACCTGTAAGCCCTACAATCTAGTGTTTGGGTTTTTGGTCCGTAAAGTTTAGAATTATCAAGTAAGTTATCCAATCAAACGCAAATTTTATGATGAAGTTAGGAAATCAGTAAAAGTGAACCCATAAGTTTGGATTTAAGAAAATAAATAATAAAATAATTAATTATTATAATATTGAATTATAGTATATTACTCGTTATTTATTGGAAGCGTATAAAACGAGTTCTAGTAATCAACAAATTGATAGAGATAAATTATATGCATACTAAAAATCATAAAATACCTTAAATAATATTTAGGACTATTTATTTGTACCATATATCTATTTATGTATAGGTAAAATACGCGAAATTACTTAAAATACTCGAAATATGTTAAAATAATACTAAATACTTAAAGAAAATTGATAAATAATTAAATAAAAATATAGAAAAGTCCAAAAATAGGGCATGGAAGGTTGGGAATGGAAGTTGCAAAATTAACCAATAATATTAGGCTAAATAGAAAGTAAAAATGGAAGAGGATAAGAGACAAATGGCACAATTTAATTCAAAACCACACCTAACTAGCTCTATAAATTAAAAGATGACCATCTACAATTCATTTGGTTAGTTTAGCATTAGAAAAAAATTAGGGAGAGGAGAAAAGAGAGGGAAAACCAATTTTAACAAAATTAGACAAAATAATGTACATCTAGAGTTTATAAAGGAAACCCACATCTGATGATCACTTGGAGAGGAACAGCCACCGCCACCAGGCAATGGACCCTATACTTGGAGCTGCCAATAAGGGTGGAGCCACCACTGGTGGCTAGAAACCCTTCAATTTGTGAATTCTAATTTCTCTTCTGAAATTGTTTAATTTAGTAAAAATATCAAATATGCATGGAAAATTATGAAATTTGGTATTTTATAATATTTTTGTATGTAGATTTAGGGAAAAATATCAATTTGATAAAATTAGAGCTTGAGATATATTACTCTTAAGAAATTACTAAACCTGAACTAGTTTTCAATATTGAAATAAATGATCTTAAAGGTGTAGTTTTGAGCCAAAAATTTTTGTGTAAACTATTTAAGATATATATTACATTGTTATGAAGAGTTTTTCTTAAATTTAAATTTTTTAATTTTTACTTAATTTTTAGCTCCTAAAATCATGCATAAAGGGTAATATTTAGGCTTAATTTTTTAATTTAATATTAATTTGGTAAAAATTATGATTTAGTATGTAATTATATATATTTAGATGATAGTTTCTTATGTAGGATGGTATTTGTGGAGTTTGAGGTATTAGTTGTATGTATTATGCATAACATGTACTAAATATGTAGGTAAAGGGGTATATTTAAGTTAAATTTGTGATTTAAGATTAATTATGTATAAATTCTGATTTAGAATATAATTAGACATCTTAACATATTATTGTTAGTGAAAGATAATATATATAGTGCTAGAAGTGTTAAATAGGTGATATGAATGTATAATATGTACTAATACATAATATTTGCATATACGAATTAAATGAGTGGAAAATATTAAATAAAAATTTATGGTATTATAATAATAGGAATATGATATAAATCTGATTTGGAATGGGAGTTTACGAAATTATATGAAAATGTAAGTTATTTTCACATTGGGAACAAGTTTGACAATTAAATTGGGAATATAGTGAATTGTACCAACTAAAATACTAGTTAAGACCTAAAATGGAGATTTAGGATACCTAAGTATAATTAGATGAATTTTACAGATTGGTTTGGGAGGAATTCCTATGGTTTATAAATAAAAGTAGTAATCAAAAGCTAAAACAAAACTTGATTCAGAAACTAATTCGAGAATTAATTTAGAACTAGTCCAGTTATATGAGATATGGAATTTAAATAATTGAATAATTGAATAAAATTATAATCTTAAACTAAAAACTAATGACTTAAAACCTATATGTATATATACATATGTATAAGTAGTTACGTTAAAATGTAGATTATTCCTTGATTGGAATTAAATTCAAAAGCAGAATCCGAATTAGGATTGTTATATGTCTCTTATTGATTTTGATGATAACAAAAAGAGATAAATGCTAATGTACCAACAAGTATATAGGTATTCAAACAGTTCTTTAGATAGTTTAAAACTGCAAATTGAGGTGCATTTAGAAACTTATTCAAAAGGTATGAATTGGTTGAAAAAAAAGAATAGTCTGAAAATTTTCAAAGAGTAGTGTTTCAGAAGCTTTTATAAGAACAAAAGGTACAGCATTTCAAAAACTTATTCAAAGGCTTCGAAAAAAAGAAGACTAATACTCTTTAGAAGGTTATTCACAAAGTTAGTTTGGAAGAATAATGTGAAAAATTAATTTATATCAGATTTGAAGAATATATACTTAATCCCGTTTCACTTAAGATGGAATTAAGATCCATGGGGATTATTTTTTAGCAAATTTATTTTAGATAAATCAAGATATATATAAGAATGGATAAGGATAAGGTTGATTTCGGATTTTGTGAGATTTCATTTTCTAAGATTGAAGTTGATCTGGAAATGATGGATAAGCATATCTTACTATAAATTTTCAAATCTGAAGTCTATTTGGAAGTTGTTGATTAAGCATAGAGAATTAGATTTAAAATTCAAATTATCGAGATTTTCTCCAAGATTTTCTCTAAAAATATCTATGGATTATCTTTAACATTAAATATGGATAAACATGAAGTGAAGATAATCTTCAACAAGTTAGTCGTTGGAAGACTCTAGTATAAAAGGAGAAATGATTCAAAACGTCAAGCATGTTATACTTAAATTGTAATCAAATTCTACCTTCTGAAAGAGCACAAAAAGTTTCTTAGATACTTTTACAGAAAGTTTCTAAAGTTGAATCGAAGAGAATTATTCATCAATTATCATTTCTATTTTAGAGCAAAATTATTTGAGATTTGTATTATTGTTTTCATTTGTAATTTGTAAACTTTGTTTGTTGTTTGAGGGTTAAGAGAAGTTCGATTGTATTATGTAGATCTATAATTAGCCTAAATTATAAAGAGGTTAGATAAGTAGAATAGGGTATTGTGTAAGCTTACGTGTGGTAAGTGCTTGTAAATTTTTCGTGATTTTGATTTAGTAGATCAAGTTTAATGATACCAGTAAAGTAGATTGAGTCCCTAACAATAGACCCAGAAAAGAGTAATAGGTAGAAGGTTGAAGCTCAAAGCTCTATAAATCCTTAACTTGATATTCTCCTTCCTTATTCTTTTAATTTGTATTATTAATTGTTGTGTGTTAAATTATTAAAATTCCATTATTCACCAAATTAAATTATTAAGAAGGGTAATCTTTATTTAAAATGAAAAACTTTTAAAAAGTTCAAAGATATCAATTCATATCCCCCTCTTAATATCTTATACGAGATCAACAAAGATTAATATAAGTATATTAGATAGTAAGTCAATAACCTAAACTAAAGGTTAGACTAATTAACTAAACCATAAGAAAAAAAGTTAAAAGGCATTTAAAAGACTTACAAACAAAAAGTAATAAAAAGAAAAAGGTAAACTAAAACCTAATTCAAAAGTCGAAACCATAATCGAAATAAGAAACAAATCTGAAACCTGACTAAACAAGAGAAGTAATCCAAAGAGACTTAGGCCTAAATCACTAAATATAAAAAGATAATAAACTAAAGATAATCATAATCTAAATTACATGATAAAACCTATCTATGGTAGTTATGTAAAAATTAAAACAATATTTGTATTACAGGGATTAGCAGTGATGGCTTATGCGAGTTGCATTTTAAGTAAGCAAATGAGAAGTCCAAGTTAGTTGAGATCGATACTTTACTGTATTTTGGAGTTCTATTTTATAGTACTCGGAGGCTTAAGATTACATTGAGTTGTGTTTGTTAGATAGTTAACTATGCATATACCTATATGTGCTTATTTTTGAGTTAATGATATGATTTTGGTTTACTATTCTAGCTTATATTTAAGTGATTTGTTTGTAAGTATAAAACAAACTTACATAACAACCCAATAGGGGAAACGTTTAAGGTTCTCTAGCCAAATACCAACTCATTTGAAAGGGATAGTGTTAGATAATATAATGGGTTCCTTCTTCATTCTTAGTCGAAGTAAGTAATAGGAGAAGAGGTCGCAATAAGGGTGAAGTCAATGGTTCAAAGGTAGTCATGGAAAGAGCAGTGCCTCCATTGTAAAAGCATAGGTTTAACCGTGAGCTATTGAAATATGCACTAAACTTCTTAACTCGGATTAGAGTAGGTATAATTTCTCTAATCTCACAACGGATTGGATAATATCATGCGATGGTATTTGCTTATACATGATAACTAATTTGGTTAATAACCCTGTTTGTGTTTGATGTATAATTTTAAGTCTCTGTCTCAACTTACTGAGTTGTTAGTTGCTTATATTCCTATAGATGTTATTACAAGAGTAAGCTATAAAGCAGCTTATAATTACCCTGAAGCTATTAATTGTTGGATCCTAAGGAATGATTATATAAAATTGAGGATCGATTATATTCTCAAGTCTAGATTTTATCTTTAAGCTTGTGGTATCAATTTATGTATTACTTAGGTAAATTATGATTAAGTTACTAAATCTTGTAAACACACTTGAGTTATTTTAGTGTAAATATATATTTTTCATAATTACATAAGTAACTAACATATTTAATTTATAAACTAATTATTTAAAAGCGAGTTAGTTGTGGATACCTTATATACATCAAGTCTAAAATAGCAATTATAAGATTAGTTTTTATCCTAAAATGGTTTGCATAACAGGACTATTATAACTCTACCACTTTGAGGTGTGACATAACCCCAGCTCTTTCTTGAGAAATGTGACCTAAGCTACTAATAGCTAAGCGATCCTCCAAGGAGACTAACCTTAGCTCTACCCTAAAATCAAAATGACCTTAGCCTTCATTGGGTAAACGGTCCTTAAAGAAAAGTAACACTGACTCTTCAGTTAAGTGTTCAATTGAGTTAAGCAAGTATCAACAAGTTAGAATCATAAAGATAAAATATATATATATAATAGCAACAAAAGGAAGCTTTTCATTCAACATCTAAAACAGTAAAGGTTAGCATACCGACCTAGTACAAGAACTCTCTTCATTCATGAAAATTGAGGAAGTATAAAAGCAAGGAAAAGGGAAAGAAAACTTGGGCTTATCACTTTGAATTAGCTATCTTCAGTAATCCAGAGAAGTCTAGTGTGTTGATTTGTTTGAAGGGCTAATCCATATGTACTGGTTGATCTTGAGTTGAGGAAAGAAGAGGAGGAGTTTGTTGGGTTTACTCAGTGAGAGGGCCACCTTGACTTTGATCCTTTTAATGGGCACCTTTAAGGGTGACCTCCTTCAGAATCGTCGAGGTTTAAGGAGGATGCAGGAGTGTCTTAGATGGCCCCGGCAATAGAAGCGGTAGCCCTTTCCTTTCAATGAGTCAAACCATCTAGAAAGCCTAAGTCTAGGTCGGGGTGAAGTTAGAGCACTTCTTCCTAAAGCACCCGACCCGACTTGGTAGATATATCCTTACATTCATCGAGCCATCACATTGTTGTGAAGAATGTCTTAATAGCCTTATGCTTGGCAGTAGAGCTCATGACATCCCCATTCTTTAGGTTGGAAATCGTCTCCTTCATCTCATTAACCTCTCTTTAAAGATCCTAGATCTTCTACTATAGCTCAATCTTTTGACTGGTCAACTCTAGCGAATATCTCTTAGTGTTCTTACATTCATCCACCTTCATTGCTAGCTTGGTCTGCATACTCATGATCAACGTACTCAGCTCTTTATTGCATTGGTCAAGATACTCCCTGGCTTTCTTTTCCTCTTCTAATCTTTTGGAAAGTTTATCTTTGGATTTTTGCTCTTCCTCAAATTGCCTTTTAAGTGCGTTGACCTCCTCAACAGCTACCTCAACCTTCTCTTGTTCTTACCTCTCCTTCAATAGGTCAGCCTTCAGTACTGTCCTTTGCACATAAGAACAACAAAGAAGTCAATTAACCTTGTTAAACCTTCTACAAAAGTGCTTAGAAGAGGACTCTACCTTCTTGCAACCGTTTCTTTTACCTCACTTAGCACCAAGTTATATTGTCCATGCTAGAGCAACACCTAACCATGGTACTGTACCATAATAAGTGAATCACGTGCAGTTAGATTTAAAAGTACATTGCAAAGTGAACCAACTTAGAGGAATAAAGACTTACTTGACAAATGAGCAAATTGAGATAGCCCCCTATATCAAGGGGCAAGTCAGTTTGGACCTCTACCATTTTCACCAAGATGGCCCAGTCAATAAGAGCGCAAGACCCCATCAAGGCTTGATAATTGAGCTGCCAATGGCATAGCGTCACTTCATTACCCTAGATGTCCCACTTTGACCTGAGAGTTTCTCTTCGCTTACTTGGTAACCAACCTGGTAGCTCCCATGAACAAGCGATTGTTCTTGAATTTGTACATAACATTCATGAACAAGTATGACACTATTCTTAGAGTTCAATGCTCGTCCTGGATATTGTTATGGGTCTCCCCTACGTCGTCAAAGCAATAGTATTGATGACTAAAGGGCTAGTGGTAAATGCTAGATTAGTTGAGCAACTCCTTCATTTTATCCATCTTTAGATCTAGCATACTCACTAATCCTAACTCAGGAGCCTTCCTTTTTTGACCGGTTACCTCTTCCCCTACAGTGCCCTTAGGCCTCTTCTCTTTACACTTAAAAGAAGGAGGGAGTACCATTAGTTCCTGCTCACCGGCAATAGGGGTATCCCTCACTACAATGATAATGGGCTCATATGTTAGAGTATAATTAGACATGGGAGCCACCATGTTTAGAGGCTCAATAACCACTACCTCTATAGAAGGGGCTGATTAGGACCCCCTAAGGCAAAGCAAGTGGATATGTCGCACTGGTCTCCCCTACTTATGACTTCAACTTCACAATCTTACCCTTAAGGTTGACAACTTTCTTCTCCAGTTTTGTCATGGACTCCCATTGCCTCAGGAGCTCCAATCCACTAGGTTGGGCAGCTCCTAAAAATTGGCCAGATTCTTACCTATACATGTAAATGAGCAATGTTTATAAAAGGCAAAAGACTACGAGTATTTACAAGCTTTACCATGACCAGCATGAGCAAGGAGGACTCCTCATTCCTTAAAAGACGACGAATGAAGGATAGCTTCATGTAAACCTACACTGGCATGACAAATGAGTCAATTTACAACGAGGTTGGACTTATACCTCCTAGCCACTTCTTCATTACGGCTCTCTCCATACTTGGGAAGAGTTGAGTGATCGATAGAGTGAAATATCTTGACATTATCTCCTTAGTATTGATCTCATGATTATGCCTTAAAGCCATGAAGGCCTCAATCTCTTATGTGGCCTTAAAGTCACTCAAAGTAAGCTTCTTCAAAGTTCCAATTGGGATTAGTATGGTCCATCGAGTCCAAAATTTAGCCTCCAACAACAGCTCTACCATCAGAAACTCATCCTACCAATTCTTTATGAACAAGTTTAGACCCTTAAACAATTTTTTCCTTAGGTGGTTCTAGATCTATATCCAAACCTTCAGTGCCTTCTATAAATAAAAATAATTGAGATATAGCTTGTACCACCAAATATTTACAGAGGACCTAGAATGCCTTTAATAACCACCGCTAGTTAGGAAGGATTTGAGTAAGGCAACACTAGTGGCAATCAAATAGTTTCTCTCGAACTTGATGAAAGGGAGGCACATCTGATGCTTTAAACACTTTTTATGCACTACAAAGTGCCTCCCCAACAATAGTCACTCTTTCCTCTTGCCATGGCAACCGTACCACCAAGCTAGGAAAATCACCTATGATATAATTACTTAAAACATAGTTTACGGCGGTTGGCTTACTCTTGCTTATCCGACTACTCAAACCCTTATCATTGTCAAGCCTATCGAACAAATCAACGGGCTTTAGTAAACAATCTCAAGGGTAGACATCACGAAGGAGGGCCCTTATCATACTTACCCTATCTAACTCCTCCAACCTTCTTCTTGACTCCTGATATAATCCTGTTAGCATGGACGTAACCTCCTCATTCACCGTCCTAAAGGGGAGTATCACTCTTGGTAGCCTCTTAATTTGATTGTGTTATTTTACACCTTGATGAATGGACCTACGACTCACCAAAGTTTGTTCCAAAGTTAGTTGACATTTTGGAATAAGATTGAGAAAGAAAAGCCAAGAAATTGAGAAAGTTGGTTGACGAAGAAGAAATAAAGTATTTGTAGTTATAGTAGAAGAATAAAACTTTCAAGTAGCAAAAAGTGTTTGATCGAACCTCTTTAGGGGTACTTATAAGCTTAACACTTGGGCAGCTTTTTGACAGTTATAGGGATCCATACGATTATAATCTCCTCAATGCATTATGATATAGACTCGGGGTGATGGTTTTAATCGGATTGCTATAATCAAACCACAATACAACTGCAACTATATGCGTACCTTCACAGACAAGACATAAATTCTATCGTGTTGCATTAACTACTCTTTAAATATGCATGCTAACATAAGGATTTGAAAAGGTTAGCTTTTTGAGGAAGTTTGACTATGGTCCTTTCAACTTCTTTACCTACCATAGCATCTACCTAGTACAACAGCTTAGGAAGCCTTCATGCTTAACACTAGTAAGGTGATCTTGTTTAGTTCTACCAAAACCTCACCTCTAACTGGCGTAATTTCACGACACCTCTATTAGACCACCTCCTTTGCTCAACACTTCACATTGCTTAAGTAGTTCAATCCCTTTGATCTCTAATGCAAGGCTTGAGTATTCAACTCGACCTAAGGTGTAATTAACTTGAATCAATCAACAAGTTGTCTTTCCAAATCGGACTCTAGATGCTACATCGACTTCTTCTTCTTGGACATCATTATGTCTTCTCGACACTCCAAATCATCAAGCTAGCATAAGCACTTTAAGCCCAGCTTGACCATGTACTTGAGGAACCCATCTATTCTCTCCTTACCATCTCAATGGCAATGGGACTACACGTGGGTAAGGAATTTTAGATTAAGGCCCCTCAAGACCATACTGACTTACTTGGCTTATGTCCCAGCTCGACTTAGTGATATTCAACTCTATGGTCCTCCTAACCGACCTTAGCCCAAGCCTGCATGACAACTTACTTAGGTACCATAGGTCCACAACAGCTAGTATATAACAAGATAAAGCTTAGAGAATTAATAATGGCCACTACCTAACAAATCTAGATCATCTTGGCCTACATACTCCCACTACCCATGACATGTAGATATGCCAAAGTGCTGCTCCAGGTCGTCCCTTAACTTTTGGCCGCCTTCTTCTATAAATACTAGCCAACCTCTTAACAATAAACTACTTAGACTCTTTAAGTACTAAGCCTACTTTATGGTATCCCTGCGTCCTTATTCTCCATACATATAAAGGACTAACTGAAGCATTAAAGTGGCCACGTTGGACAACACCCCGATAGCCCTCATTGTGTATTGTTTTGTAGACTCATTAGACAAGCACAAAGTCCAAATTTCCTGATACTCTACTGGTCGAATCTTATAAACAACAGGAGAGGAGAGTAAGAGAGGAAAAGAATGAGGAAAATATGGGGAGTGGAAGAGAAATTATGGCAAAATGTTAAGAATGGTGGATTTGGAATAAAAAAGAAGGGAAGTACGAGAGAGAAACTGAGGAAAATGGAAATGTCAAGAAAGAGAGGGAGAGAGAGAGAGAGAAGCTAATGTTAGAAAAAGAAACAAAGGAGGGAGATGTGTTTAGTGGAAAAATTGGGAGGAAAGAGGAAAAGGGAATGTGTAATGTTTTAGCTATTGTTTATTACTTTAATAGATTATTTTAATATTAGATTTTTTATTAAATAATATTAAATAGAGAATAAATAGATAATTTTAATGATGGTGATTACTTAAATTTTTAAAGGTTTTAATAATATAAATAATGTAGAGCAGTAAAAGAATTTTTATTCAAATAAGATTTCATTCAAAAAATTTATTAGCATAAACTAATAGTACAAGAAGAATTTCTATTTTCTTTTACGTCTCATCATATTCTTAGTATAACAAAGGTAATATTAATATTATATCATAGTAACTAAATGTGGCAAGTTTTTGATATCTTTACAAGCATATGCTAAATGCCATGTATAAATAATAAGGGGTGAAGTAATAAATTATCATAAAAATGTTTGGTTCGATACGTGATATTGAACAATTTTAAATTCATATGAAAAATAAATAAATAAAGTAGTATGACTTGCTTTGAATCGAACTCCTTCGGCTACTTCAAGATATCATCCTAGGATTTTGATTCTACGTGGTGATCCTAGTTTTAACAAACCATAAAATCGTGTCACTACTGGTTTTAAGTCTCACGATTGATAAGACAGAGGGGCTTTATCTGGATTCTATCCTAAAATCTAGAATTTGAACATAACTTACATTATTTTGGAATTATATCGAAACCCATATACTATGTGGAGTGGAAACTATGATTATCTTTTATTCGTTTTCTTTATGGTATGACAACTTTACCCTATATCCTATTCCTTGTAATAAATATTTGAATATTATAGCTGGGTTTATCATCAAGGTTAATAAACTTGATAGTATAAGTCCAACATGAACTTAAAAAAAAAAAAAAAAATTACACATCAAAATTTATAAGAGTAAATTGTAAATATACAACCTTATATTTTCTTCCTATGAACTTAGCCATCTCAACTTTAAAATTGAACGTTGAGAGCTCCATGTCATAAAAACATACTTTCAAACATTTATATGACTATTTTGCTCTTGATGAAATTGATAAAAAAAAAAAAATTAAAGAAAATGAAAATCTAAAAAAGTTTGATAAAAGAAAAAATAGAAAAGTTTCATTTTTTTTTTTTAAAAGAAATATATGTTCTTAATTTGATTTTTCGTATTTATTTCTATTAAGGGGAAAAAGGTCATATTGGTATATGAAAGCATACTTTTAAAGATTTACAAATCTAAATGTTGAAACTTAAAGGTAAAAGGCAAGTGTATATAGAATAATTATAAAAGAGTATAGTTACAATTTATCTAATTTATAAATCAAGTAGAAGTTTTATATTCGAACACTATATATTGATGACTTTAGCGGGCTACCGTTTTCTTTTCTTTTCCTTTTTTTTTTTTTTTTTGCCTTTTAAGTAGATGTTTTGGTGTAAATCGGATCACTTGAGCAATTATAAAATACAAGATTTTAATAATATTTATTAGTGATATTTTACATAATATATGGTGTATCGTACAAGTAATAATAAAATACATAATATCTTAAGACTCTCGAACTATGAATATGAGGCACATATATACTCTTTCCCCCATAGTTTATGATGATATCACGACATCATACCATGTATCATTGAGAAGATTACAAAAATTTAAAACTAGGTAATGGGTAAAACCTATTTTATCATGTAATAGGGGTGAGTTAGTAGAGAATGAATAGAGTATGATACTTTATTTGTATTTTATTTTATGGATACAAGTTTTAATTCGGAACTTATTTTATGGCATTTTGAAACCACTTAGCACTTCATACCCCATAAATTCTATAGTATACAAGGTATTATGTGTAAATTGTATATATATATATATATATATTTTTATGTTGTCTTCTTTGGAAATATTGTACAAATACATAATTAATAACGAATCTATAACTACACTAATAGACCAAATAGTAATATTTCGAATGTTATTATATTTATAATATATTTAATTGTAACAATGTGAAACAATTATAGGTATAATAGAAAATATTCTTACAATTGAAAATATTTAATCATTGGTTGGATCATGTTAAATTATTTTTCTTTTATCTTTTCTTTTCAAAACATCAAAATAAAATTATTATCAAATCACAAAATTATTATACATTGAATACAAAAACTATGTATTGAGGAATATTAGACAGTAAGTTAAGAACTAAGATATTTTTAATATCTTAATAGATTAGAGTTAGTAAAAGGGGAAGAAAATAGCATAAAAATGAGATACTAAAAAAAGAGAGGAAGTTTAAGGGAAAAAAAAAAAAAGAAGAAGAAGAAAAGGAGAAAGAAACAAGAGGATAGACACAAAAGCATTTAGTCCTAAGTTTTCATGTAGGCTAAGCTTTTGTTATATATTTCTTTAAAGTAAAAAAAAAATGTAATAGTATTAATTTTTTTATTAGTATTTTTCAATTGTTATTATAAGATAAATATAAAATATCCTAATATCTATATTCTATATACTTTTGAGTATATATTTTAGGGTAAGTATAAGGTATCATAACATTATACTTGTATCCTACTCTATAAAAATAAGTTCCGTAAAGTTGCTACTTGCAACTTATTCTATGATTTTATTTACCCATCAAGAACCTACTCGTTAGAGCAAAATCTAAATTGATAACTTATGTGGCAAGATTACCTACTTATCATGATCATGTAAGAATTTATAGGTTTCAAGATCTAGTAGGTTATAACAAAAGCTCTTATGAGATGATAGCCTAAGATATATAATAATGTTATTAAATTTACTAAATTTTATCTGCAAATGACTACATAATAAAAAAAAATATAAAACAACAAATCTTTTATCTAGTAGCATAAAAGGAACAGTTTTTAAAGTAGTTTCTCAATTGACCACATTGTACCATCTTTTTGAGAATGCGAATTGGAAAAACTTAAAATCCGGAATTATTTCCTTAAGTACCGGCCAATAAAATTTATCCGATCATATAAAATCCGAGCAATTTCCAAATTCTGAAAGTCATGGTAATAATTTGGAGGCCGACCGAAAATGTTTCAAAAGCTTTTAAAAGTTAAAATAATATCTTAAGAATTTAAAAGTAAAAACAAATCGTCTTTGTAATTTTCCCTAAATTTTTGTTATGTTCCTGCCGGACCATCATGTCAACATCATATCGCATTTCATTTGCATCCATACACAAGAAATTATGGGCGTTTGTACTTATGACAATTGTCCCGCATGGGCCCGACGGAAATAGCGATGTCTTGGATTGTAGGCATATCATATGTATGCTTAGGGCACAGATTCCACATCGAATGCTTGCACATAAACTTATTTTAGCAAAATTCTGCGTTCGTATATAATCATCGAATTCTAATTCGAAAATAATCATGATTAATTAGATGGTGTTTGAAAATAAATAGAAAGTGGAGAAACGCATTGAAAGTTCATAGTTATTATAGACCTTTTAAATTTTATAATCAAATTATGAACCTTTTTAAAATATAAAATCGAGTTTGGATGAAGTTTTATGCTCCAGTCATGTTCTAAGCTCCGATCAAAACATAAATCAAGTTGGAAATCTACTAGTTTCAACGGTTAAATCTTACAAAGTTATACAATCATAAAATTGAATCCTTATTAAGCTTCTTCACTTGCTTCAATTAATTTTTTTGGTTGACATACATTTCATACACAGAAAATTTCACTAATTGAAGCTCGCACAACTTGTTTGAACCCATTTCCATGCAAAAGCTCACTATTTGGATTAATAACATCCAAAAATCATTGTTCGAACCCATTTTATAGATTTAATTTAAAAATTAAAAGATTTCGGACTTAATTTCACTTTTTATGAAGGTTCAAAATTATATTTAAATATAAAAGTGTGTAGGACTTCGATGATGCAGTATAATATGAAAAGCGAAAGCAAACACCATAAACGGGAAAGATGATGTGTGAAATTGATGGAAACCAAATACATAACCAATTAACTGAACTATCATGAGTAGCCATGAATTCACCACTAATAAACAACAACATGAAGAGAAACATGGCAATAATGATAATTCAGCCCTACTTTTCTTCTCACACATCAATATCTCTTGAAAACATGAAATAAGGGCACGATTTCTTCTATCTTTGTTTATGCTAATAATGAACAAAGAAAATTAATAAAGGCTTAAAAAATTTTTTTGAAGGCTATGGAGTCACCCCGTTTGGAAAAGACTGCATTGTATTAACTTTGAGAGAATTATTTACTTATAATTTAGGGAAAATACAAATAACTCTTATAAATTTTGACTTAAAGGTAAATTAATCCTAAACTTTCGAAGTATGTATTAAAACCTTCTAAACTTTGATAAATTACCAAATAATCTCAATGGTTGAAAATAATCTTTTAAACTTTCATTTTGATACATAAATATTCTCTAAACTTATTAAAATGTACTTTAATACTGTCTAAATTTTGATAATAGTATGATTTTTTTTAAACTAAAAATAGAAATATCCTTTATATCTTAAATTATGCTTTGAAAATTCAGAGAGTTAACTCGTATTTTAGTCAAAGTTTAGAAAGCTTATTTACAATTTCCTTTATAATTTGTTATTGTAATTCATAAGCTTAATTCATTGCACACTTTTGGCATACCTTGATCAAACTATGAAATAAGACAATATAGTGTATGAGAGTCAATCCTAAACATTCAACTAAGACAAAAGGACACTAAACTGATAAGAAACGCAAGACGGAATGAAATTATGCATGAAAGGCCAAATTGGTTGACGACGTGCTCTATCCAATCGAACTAGCGGCACGTCTATTCAACCATGTTATAGACCTGATTGATTAGGGCCCCTAGTTTCATCTAGTTGACCAAGTTGCATTTGGTCTAGTAGGTTCGCTCCCCGCTTCATTTTGTCAACCATGTTGAAGGTCTAGCTAATCAAACTGGTGTAATTTGATCCAAATTGGCTCCTAATGACCTAAAAAAAAAAAACAATTAAAGTAAAAAGTAACAAAGTAACATCTAACATAAAAATAATCTAAATAATATATATAAATCAAAATCATCATACAATATTAATCAATAACATCGTTGCAAACTCCTTCACATAGGTTGGCATGCCCTATCATCTTCAATGAATTAAGACCAATGTATCGATTATAAAAATCTGGATTGAACCTCTAAAACTTTGATACAGTAATCTATGTAGCATCTGAAAGTGCTCTAATCTCTTATAATCCGATCATCAAATATATCTATAGCAACTTCTTTCTAGCCTCTTAGTGGTGGAATATGTGGAATTGGTGGAAGGGGAAGAGTAGGAAATGTACTTTTTAGCTCAAATAAGGATTCGGTAATCCTAATAGGCTAATGGTAGTGCAAGAGATCCTCAACATTAAATATGTTACTACTACCTTTATCTAATGGAAGGTCTAAAACATAGGTAATTGCATCGTTTTTCGTCAAAATCTTAAAAGGTCCCATGCACTTGAGCATTTCCTACAAGGAATTGCCCAAGTAAAAAACATACAATTTCTAATGATTACAAAAGATTAAGTGTCTATTAATAAGGTTATGAAGTGTAATATTTGATAAAGTGTTAAAAAAAAGTGTTTAATCTGAGGAAAATAAAGATAAAACTGACTCAAAGGATATGTTAGAAAGTTCTTAAATGTTTTATAAGGAAGCTTGACAATACTTAGAGTATAGCATAGAAGTTTTTTAGATAAAATGTGAAAGAAGAAGATAGTGCTTAGGGGTTAGCTCAAATGAGTGACCTAAAATATACAAGTGGGACAAATATGAAGGTTCGGATCCACTTATTTAATATATTAGGGAAATATATTTAATTTCGTTCTATTATAATTCGTAAATTATATCATGATTCCAAAATTATTTTATCAGCTCATGTGTAAAGTTACAGACTTGAGTGGTTATATTTAGATTTACTAAATTGTCCTTAAGGATCGAAGACCAAAATTTAGATTCAAGATCAACTTGATGCATATTGGAAGAGCATTCAAAGTCAGAATATAGAGGAAATAAATAAACATGAGCTATTGCAGAATTTTCGAAGACTTGAATTTTTTTATAGAGTTCATGTCCATATATATAACACAATAGACAAAGTTAAAAGACGAAGTTATTTGCTTTAAGTTGGATAGATTGGTTTCTGAAGAGATAAGAGTAGATAATGGTTGAAGATATGGATAAAGGTCCGTTTTAAAAATATCTCCGGGATTTTTATAAATTCAAATTTTATCCAAGTCTATCCACACACATCTTGAGGAGGTCATATTTAAGTTATCTAAAGTTTATGAAAGAAAAATTAGCAACACGGTTTGCGAAGGTTACTTGCATAAGATTGCTTCAACAAAACAAAATTCAAAATTCAAAACGTTTTCAGATTTTGTACTAAGCCAATCTCGAGCAAATTTAAACTATAAAAAAGAGTTTTATTTAGATTATAGAAGAATAACAGCAAGATATGTTTCGACATGAAGCTTAGCCATTTCAAAATCAAATTATAAGAGAGATATTCTCCATGAATCAAGGAGATTGCATCCAACGACCAATTTTGAAAAATCGACAAAAGTAATTTAGATTATTTAAGGAGATAAATTGGCCATCATCACATGAAAAAATATAAAAAGATCAAGAATAATTCGAGTACATACGTTATAGATCAAAACATGCATATGTAACCAACAAACGAAAGAGGCACCTAGAGACTACCTCAAAACTTACTTTGCACAAAAGACTTTCATCTTTATTGTTCTTTCTCAAGCTAAACTTGCTTAAGGATTTTTGTTGTATTGTTCCTTTGAGCATTTGAATTCTTTCTAAGAGTTGGGATGTATTACTAGTTGATTTGTAGATAGTCGAGGGTTATGATAGATAAGTAGAGCAAAGAGTGTTTGAAGTCTCCGAATAAAGCAAACGTTAGTTTTCATTTCCTTTGTGATGGTCTTAGAAGAGAGGGAACATGTTAAGTATCTGCTTAGGATCATGTCTTCTTGGGCCTATTTTGGATGTACAAGGTAATTTCGATAGTCATATTTCATTTCAGTTTGAAAATATAGTCATATGTTTGGGAGAGTATAAGTGATCAAGGAATGGTAACACATATCATGGGAGGAAACTTTGCGCAAAGTTCCATCACTATTAATGGTTGGCTTTGTGATTTCTTATGGGCACAAGCATCCATAAGTAATTCAGTATTATGGTTCTTCATTATCTGCAAACGGACTTTTTTTCTTAGTTGCTCATTTTATATGGGCTTTTAGTTTAATGTTTCTATTCAGTAGACGTAATTATAGGCAAGAACTTATTGAATCCATTGTTTGGGCTCATAATAAATTAAAAGTTGCTCTTGCTACTCAACCTAGAGCCATGAGCATTGTACAAGGACATGATATAGGAGTAACCTATTACCTTTTGGATGGAATTGCCACAACATAGGCATTCTTCTTAGCAAGAATTATTGTAGTATGATAATGGATAGGAGGATTTGAAAGGCATTATAGTGGTTTAGCCAAGTCTTAGCTTAGGGCCCTACTACTCATCATATTTGGTTTGGTATTGAGACCGTGCATGACTTTGAGAGTCATGATGATATTATTAAGGAACATCTCTACCAAAATATTTTTGCTTCTCATTTTAGGCAATTAGCAATAGTTTTTTTGTGGACTTCCATAAATCTCTTTCATGTAGCTTGGTAAGAAAATTTTGAGGCATGGGTCCAAGATCCTTTACGTGTAGGACCTACTGCTCATGCAATTTGTGATCCTCATTTTGGTTAACTAACTATGGAAGCTTTTCCTCGAAGGGGTGCTCTTAGCCCAATGAATATCGCTTATTTTGGTGTTTATCAACGATGGTATATAATCGATTTACATACTAATGGAGATCTTTATATGGGATCCCTTTTTCTATTATTTCTTTTTGCAATATCCTTAATAGCAGGATGATTACACTTACAACTGAAATGGAAACCGAACGTTCTGTGGTTCAAAAATGTTGAATCTTGTCTCAATCGTCATTTTTCAGGACTCTTCGATGCAAGTTCTTTGGCTTGGACAAGGCATTTAGTACATATCGCTATCCTTAGGGCTGGAGGGTTGGGAATATGTTCAATGGAATAATTTCCTAAATGTATTATTGTATCTTGAAGGGTTAGGACCCCTTTTTACAAGTTAATGGAATCTTTATGCCCAAAACCTTAATTGAAGTAGTCATTTATTTAGGACTCTCCAAGGATCAACAACCGCCATTCTAACCTTTCTTAGGGGATTTCATCCACAAACATAAAGTTTATGGTTGATCGATATTGCTCATCATCATTTAGCTATTACATTTCATTTTCTCATTGCTGGTCATATGTATAGAACTAACTTAATGATTAGGTACAGTATAAAAGATCTTTTAAAAGCATATATTCCTCGAGGGAGGTTGCGATTAAGGCATAGCCATAAAGATCTTTATGACACAATCAATAATTCAATTCCTTTTCAATTAGGCCTTGCTCTAACCTTTTTAAGTGTTATTACTTTCTTGGTAGTTCAACACATGTACTCTTTACTTGCTTATACATTTATAGCACAAGATTTTACTACTCAAGCTGCCTTATATACTTATCACTAATACATTGCGGGACCCATCATGATATGAGATTTTGCTTATGGGGCTATATCTTTCATTAGAGATTACAATCTAGAACATAGTGAGGATAATGTATTAGCAAGAACGTTTGACCACAAAGAAGCTATCATATCCCATTTAAGTTGGGCCAACCTCTTTTTAAGGTTCCATACTTTGGGACTCTATTTTCATAATGATGTCATGCTTGCTTTTGGTACTCTAGAGAAACAAATCTTGATCAAACCTATGTTTGCTCGATGGATACAATTTGCTCATGGTAAAACTTCATATGGGTACTTTTATCTTCAATGAATAGCCCACCATTTAATGTGGGTTAAAGCATATGGTTGCCTGGCTAGTTAAATGCTGTTAATGAGAATAAGGATTCAATATTCTTAACAATAGGCCCTAGAGACTTCTTGGTTCATCACACAATTGTTGAAAGTTTACATACAACTCCATTGATCTTAATAAAGGGCGCTTTAGATGTAAGTGGTTCAAAGTTAATGCTAGATAAAAAGGATTTCGATTATAGTTTTCCATGTGATGGTTTGAGATGAGGTGGTACTTATGATATTTCCGCTTTGGACGCATTTTATTTGGTAGGTTTTTGGATGTTAAATACCATTGGATGGGTTACTTTTTATTAGCATTGGAACCACATCACATTATGGCAAGGTAACGTTTCATAGTTTAATGAATCTTTCACTTATTTGATGGGATGGCTAAGAGATTATCTATGGTTAAACTCTTCACAACTTATCAATGGATATAACCCTTTTGGTATGACTAGTTTATCTGTCTAGGTGTTGACATTCTTATTTGGACATCTTGTTTGGGTTACTAGATTTATGTTCTTAATCTCTTAGCATTGATATTGATAGGAATTGAATGAAACTTTAGCATGGGCTCATGAATGCACACTTTTGGCTAATTTAATTTAATGGATAGATAAACTAGTAGCTCTTTCGATTGTGCAAGTAAGATTGGTTATATTAACCCATTTTTCTATAGGTTATATATTCACTTATGTTGCTTTCTTAATTGCCTCTACTTTAGGCAAATTTAGTTAACTCATTATGTTTTGTACCCGCCAAAATATCATTTCTTTGATAAAAAGGGTTGTACCTTCTTATATTTCTACATCTAAGATCCAACTTGTCTTATTGATATTAATAGGAGAACTGAAGCATTATGGTAAGGAAAAGTTTGATTCAAAAGGAAAAGAAGAGGTTAAAATTGGAACAAAAATATCATTTGATTTGTCGATCCTCAAAAAAAGAAATAAGCAAAGTTCCATTATTAAGTGATAAATGGAAAATTCATGGAAAGTTACAATCCTTATTGTATAATAGTGCACCCACATGTCTTCATTGATGTTTTTCAATCGGAAGATCAAGAGCTAATTATCGAAACTTTGGACTTTTGAACACATACTTCGTGGAATGGTTCATGCCTATTTGTTGCTAGGGGCAACAAGATCAAGTTGATAAGAATCAAAATATTCTTTCATTTTAATTTTTATAATCATTTCTATTATCATCAATCATAGATGATGCTCCTTTACCATTTTATATAAGTAGGCTATTCTATTTATATACAAATATGATTAAAGGGGGCCATTCAAGTCTTGCTCTTCTTTGTCCATTAGTTCTCTTTCTTCTCTTTATCACAAGGTAGAGCAGCTTAGTAGCTCACAAGGCTCATAACCTTGAGATCATGGGTTCAAATTCTAGTTTTGCTTGTGACTTCTCATTGACTTTTAGATATCATATAGTAATACTAATGTAGAAGATCAAATCTTTAGCAATGACGCTAAAAGAGTGGATGTAGGCACAAAACCAACCCCTTATAAATCTTATGCCTAATCCTTTTTTCCCTCCTATTTTTAAGTTTCTACAATTTTATAGTCATTGTACTTAATTGGTTAACATATTAAAATGCAATACATGCCATTGATAAGTATCGGAAGGTAATCTCTTAAAAAAAAAAGTTTAAATTTTTATTAAAATAATCAATTCATCCCCCTACCCCCAGGATTAATTATGCGAGACTTACAAATTTCCTCATATCTATGATAAACATCTACAACAAGCTTATATAATTCATTACTAAAATTGATTTTAATTTAAATTTCTGCATGTACTTCATGAATATAGGTAGCAGATGACTTCAACAGGTTTAGAATGTTTAAATATTAGTGGGAATGGTACAAGATCAATGAGACATTTGGGTTGATAACATAGTACAACTTAAAAAGGATTCAATCTAATGGACCTAGTCACCAAACTATTGTAAGCAAAATCTAAAACAAGTTTAGACACATGGTCACCATCTACACACCTTAATGAACCGCCAAAACTCCTATTGACTACTTCGGTCTAAGAGTTATTTTGGAGGTGAAATGCTAAAAAAACTATAATTTGGTACTAACATTTTTCACGGTGTCTTCCCAATGTAAATTACAAATTTAACATTTCTATTTGGTGTTATGGTTTTAAGTAACCCATGTAACCTAACAATCCCACTAAAGAACAATTTGGCCATATGAGAGCCATCCATAGTCTTACTACATAGAATAATATGTGTCATTTTAGAGTGATGATTTACAACCACAAAGATTAGGTCATGTAATGAGTATGAAATAGGTAAGGGTATGAAAGGACTTGTATTTTGTTTTCTATTCTTAAATAATTGACAAGTACAAGTTCACCTTACAACTCTAGCACATTTATCTTAATACTAGTCCAATAAAATATATCTTCTATTATAGCTCCAATTTTATCTCAAACGAAGTGACAACTACACCTTTGACATAGAATTTTCATATTAAAAAGTCTCTCTAGAATTTTCATATTAAAAAGTCTCTCTAGAATTTTTTAGAATGCATAGCCTATTACCCTTAAACAAGTAACCATCCTTAAAGACATAGTAAACACAAAGTCCTAAACCCATAACAAGTTGCGTGTTCACCCTTTATCTTTTCAAATCCAATAACTTCAATAGGTAGATATGTGCCATTACATTTATGTAACTTAAAGCATCAACAAGTTTATTAGATTCTCTTTTAATAAGTTTTGATGATAACAAATAATTAAGTGTTTGTAATAAAGTTATGAAGTGTACAAGTTTGATAAAATCATTAGAACAAGTTGTTAATATAAGAAAAGAGAAGTTTAAGGTAACTTAAAGGATACATCAGAGTGTTCTAAAATGTTTTTATAAGGAAGTTTAACAATACTCATAAGTTAGCTTAAAAGTTTCTCAAATAGAATGTAAAAGAAAATGGCAGTGCTTATAGATTTGTCCAAAAGTTTTGCTATTTGAAGATAAGAAGAATTGAGAGACTTAGAGGTCACCTTAGAAGATGTGACATGGAATATACAAGTTGAACAAATTAAAAAATTTAAGGACATAAAATGGACAAATAATCAAATTGAAGGTCCCAGGATGGGTAGACATGGACGATGTGACAATCTTGAAGTTCGTTAAATTTGATCATCCCAAGATGACATTATAGTAGGACCAAAAGTCCACTATCACAAACCCCACGAGTTGCTTGATGGTATTGTTGTTGTTGCTAAGCTCCATATCAAGGGTTATTATTCCCTTACATGGCTTAACTATTGAAGCCTAAGAGTTTGTAGTGGAAGGGATTCACTTACAAGGAAACTTTTCTCTCATCTAATTATATGTGTGTTTGAACAGAATGTTGATAGAGCACCTTGTGTCTACCATCACTTCAATGATTGAAACCTGAGCACATAATTACTAGGGTGTCTTGATGAGGTGTCTCGATCCCCCTAAGGTCTTCTTCTGAAAAGGAGATAGAGGTGTTCCATCTCTACCTCTTTATCTCTACCTCTTTTCCTATAGGCTCAACACCTGGCCATTTAATAGGGCATTGACCAAGCTGCTTAAGCTTGACTAACTCCTAGGATGTGGGTACATAACAATGTGTTGATGACACCATTAGGGGCCAATTGCAATGGTTATTATTATTGTTGAGGTGATTGTTGCCCTCCTCTTGATCCTCTTTAGCAAGTCGCTATTAAAGAGATCAATCTATGCGGTTATTGAAGTCAAAGATATATTCCTTAGAGTTACCCTTTTATATAGCATTCTCTAAGGCGTTCTTCAGTTTGAAGCACTCATCTATATTATGACCCTAGTCTTGGTAGAGGATGCAATACTTCTTAGAGTTCCTATGTATGAGATTGCCCCTCATCTTTTCGAAGCGAGGTAGGATCCCTCTTTGAGGACCTCCATATATATGTCCCTTAAAAGCATTTTGAGGAGAATATGTTAGGCATACATTGAGATAGGCAACGAATGATTCCTATCCTTTAGGTTGCCTTCACCATCTTTAGAAGATGGTTTACCCCCTAGTTGGTCTTTTACCAACCCTTTCTCCTTATCCTTCTTTTTTCCCAACCTCTCTTGGTCGGCTTGTCTTCTGACATGGATGTTGTCCTCCTTATCCATATACCTATGGACCTTCTTCTAAAATTTAACCATCGTCTTTAGCTTAGTCTTACACAAGGACTTGAAGAAATCTTTGAAAGCTTTCATGCCGTGGGTGGTCACATGTACAACCACTCCCTTGTCTAATTGAGGAATCTCAACAACAACATTAGTACATTAGGTGACATATCCCCGAAACGTTTGTCCATCCTGCTAACATATGAGTATAAGGACAATGTGTCCTTAAATAAAGGCTTGCTTGCCTAAAAATGTAAATTGAATTGATGAGCGAACTCATCGAAATAAGTATTGAAATTGTTCAGAAGGTGGTTAAACTACGACTAGGTTGCTTTTCACAATGTGATAGGGAACATTTTGCACATTATCGTGTCGCCATGCCCATGCAAATTCATCATGGTCTAAGAATGAAGTGGTTATCCAAATCACCTGTGTTGTTGTATTAGTCCAACGATGGTAACTTAGCATTTTATGGGAGGACTTCCTCTTGTACTTCTCTGACAAATAGGGTCCTGTTACTAAAGCCCTAATCAACACCCTCAATTCTTTTACTTTCTTGCTTCTTGAAAAGCCTTGTCACAATCTATCTCAATTAATTGATGTTTACATCATGGGCTAGATGGTGGGGTCAACTTACCAAATGCTTAAGCTTCTCAACTTGCATGATTGCCTCCTTCGTAGGAATCGCAAACTGCTCATTTTTAGGAAAGGCGCAATTACAATTAATCGTATATTGTGCCTACTAATCTTGAGCATATAGGGGTGGTGGTAGTAGAACATGGTTCCATCATGCTTAGGTGGTGATGGGTTCCTCTCTTTTCTTTCGTTAGTTTGATGGAAAGAGGCATCTATTAGAGAGGATATGCTACTTGCCTAACTCGCCTTCTCAAGCTCATTCACCTTAGCTTACAGTTTCTTGTTCTTAGATAAGCTTAGCTCATTCAAATACTACATCTCAACATTCTTGGCCTTTATTTCAACATTCTTTGCCATCACATCTTGACGCGACTTCTCCAAATTTGTGAGTTGCTGTTAGTTAGCAATGGGCTGGTTCTTGTTGCTAAGACTGCCAACTATGGCTTAGCTACCACTAGTAGTGTTGGAGTTGTCGTTATTAAGTTTGGTTCTTGCCATTATTGTCAAAGAAAATATGTGTCTACAAGGTTGATTTCCTACAAACTATACCAAATATTGTTTATAGATTTTGTCACTAGAGTACAAGAACAAGTTGGGCCTTTAAGTGTGCAAGCCTAAAATCATAAAACAAAGCACAATGAGGGATATTAGAGTATTATTTAGCTTAGCCACTCCAATATTTAAATTAGCAAAATTTTGTAGGAGTAAGGAGATAGTGAGATAGCAAGAATACGAGAGTAAGTTTATGCTGATGTCTTACCATTGGTGAACTAACCCTATTTATACTAGAGGCGTGAAGAGAAATTAAGAAAATTAAATAAGGATAAATCTTTTCATACCTCACCAAACTATAAAAGTAAATCTTTATTTATAACTAAATCCTAAGATATCAAGGAAGTGGTTTGACCAATTGGCTTTTCTTTCCCCGCACCACTCTTCCCTTAATATTGAGTTCCTGCCTTCAATTAGTTTCCTAGGACAAGCACCATCTCCCAAGAGGTTGGGTGCTCTTCCAAAATGGATGGTCTAAGAGCCTCGTAGATGGATTCAAGTTTGGAAGAGGCCAATTACCAGGAGATGCTTAGTCACAAGTTCTTAGAGTTTAGAAAGATTGATCTTGGGTTGGAACAAGTTCGCCTATAACTCAAATAGGTCAGTTTAGGTCTAAAAAACCCATGTCTAAAATCTTTTACCAATAATTTCCGCTTTTTAGATATATTGGCACACACTTAAAACTTTCACTCCTAAACCTTCATTTCTTACTCACCATCTTTATTGCCACTATGATAAGATATATATATAACCATTTCTTTGAAACCAAGATAGAACATGTAATATTATGGTTTTTTTTTTTTTTCAAATGTTAAATTCCATACAAGTACAAAATCTAAGATAGAATAAATGCTCATGAGATTGGTGTTATAGGTTTGGTGTGCTAAAAGCCTCGTGAAATAAATTAGGTTATGTAACTTACATAGACATAACACGGGTTATGAAAATGAAAACCGATTCTTGAACACAGGTTACATGAATAGCAAAAGTAATAATAGATGGTAAAATCTAAGTTGTGTTGTAAGCACAAATATAATACATGTGATTAGAATACAAGAAAATGTTGATACACAAAACGCTAGTGCACAAGTTATGTCATTAAAAAACTATTGTTGTATAAATAATTTCAATAATATGGATTATAGAAGGGTATACATATACAATTCGTTCACTTCGCATAATAGAATAAGGGAGGCATATAATACCAATTACCATGGGATGGAATGGATAGATAATAAATGTTACGATGTTCAGTTAAACAGAATGGAATGGTCTTTATGTTGTTTACTTTACATGAATGAAATAGAGAATAAGAATTGAATAGGAGATCATTTACCCAAAATACCCCCATTGTATTCAAATAAAAAAGAAATCGACAAATTTTCATAAATGAACAACTAAGACCATCCACATATTGTAATGTGTATTTTCATTTTCATTGGTGAGTTTTCTTGCAAGTTATCAACAATTTAGAAAAAAAAAAAAAAGTTATGTGATTTACACAATAGCAACAATATACTCTTACAAAACAATCAGCAAAAATGTGTACAGTTAATAAACAAGGGGAGGAGCTTCACACATGAACAACCATGAATGGTAGAAGAAGCTGCACAACCAAACGAAAGCTTCTTACTCACAATAAAAATCCCAGATTCAAACATTGATCAACATAAGAACTGCACAAGCGATAGCCATAAATGTTTATCCCCTATTGAATGTGATGAGATCCTTCGATTTCTTTAATGGATAGAGATAGAGAGATTGTTAGCGGAATTGAGCTTTGGTAGAGAGAAAGATGCAAAGAGGGCGTAAGAGAGGGATGATAGTCTAAGGTTTCATCAATGTAGAGAAGAGAGAGAAAGGGGGTTAAACTTTACAGTAAGTATAGACAGTATTATTATTGAAGGATATCTTTTGTCATTTGGAAAAGAAAATAGAGGTAATGTTGAGATGAAAAAAGGAAAACACTCACTAAATTCTAATTTAGAATTTGGTAGCGAGAATTTCAATTCGGTGATTTAACATTAAACGTATTCACGCTGAATCCCTATTCCGTGTTGACATGTGAACTAAACACGATAATAAAGACACCATAAAGAATAAGAAGAGAATGAAAGCCATTCCCCCTAAGGGAACATGCTAATAGTGCATGCCAATAACACATGCATATTGCCATCGAATAATGTGTGTGCGTGATACAAGTATGTAGAGAGACTAACACTATGTTAGGCAATTTTTTATAAAAGAAAAATGGATGGAAATGTGTAGAAAAAAAAAAAAAACAAGAAAAGAGTAGAAAGAAAATAACGTATCAAGAAAATGAAGGAAAATAAAATTAGTATTTGACAAAATTACCTTGAATTTTATATTGATAAACATTGTTATAAATAAATAATTTTATAATTACCATCCGTTTCCACCTCTTTCCACTCATTTCTCTCCAATTTTAGAGAAAAAAGTGGTAGCCAATAAAAGTGGAAATATTTCCACGTCTTTCCTCATTATCTACGAATTTCCCCCCTTTTATTTAAATTACCAAACGTATTATTTCTACCCATTTCCATCATTTTCTTTCCAATTCTACCATTTTTCATCAATCCAAACACAACATTGTAAATAATGCGGATGTCATTATTGTCACATGCTATTCTAATGCCTCGTGCTTATGTTAGTTGGGCAGCATGGTTAGAGAAATAGTAGCCTTTGTGCACGTTACATTCTGCTGTCATGTTCTCCTGTTTTGTTTAGTAATAGCGTGTGGGCAGTGTTGTTACGCTTTCCACCACCACACGTGTGTTGAAGTGTGAATGAAAGAGCCATGCTGTTTTCACGGAAAATTTAGTTCCCAATATTACGCCATAGATCGGCCAGGGCAGATGCTAGTTTACAATGTCTAAATAATGTAACAACTTACCTCCAGCAGTTCCACATGAGCAACCTAATGAACGGACTGCCTATCTCAGTGCAAATTTCAGATTTGCAGAGACATTGACAAGGAAAAAGGAACAGAACAGCTGCAGAGTTCTTCTCGCCTACCAGTCACAGATTATCATCTACCAAGTAATTCTCCAGGGGAATCACATTTTAGGCCTCACAGAATTCCCCAATATCAAGTTGAGTGGTTCATTTTTGAGCTAACTGGAAGCAAAACTCACTGAGTATTCCTTGACGGCTATCAGCTCTTGTGTTTCCATAAGTACATTTTCCTCCTACACCTTGAAGATTATCCCGTATTTGCTATTCTTTCCTGCGATCATCATGCCAATCATCATTCAAATGTTCACGGTCTTTGAGACGATTTTTAGGAATGTCCCACTGCTGAACATCTCTTTGAGATTTCTCTTCACCTGATGGCAAATCCAACTGCTCTCTTTCCCTCCCCTTTCATACGATAAAATGAATTTGTCAAACACAAAATGCGGTTTATACAGCATAGTAATGACTTTCTTAACGCTTTTGACTAGTTCATACCTCACGTACCCCTTGATGACCTTGTGAATGAAAATCTTTCTTCCTACTAGACGATGATAAATGCCTAGCAGCATCACTGAATAACTGAAAACCTTGAATATCTCCATTTCGAATGCTTGCCTCCAGCTGTAAGGAGGAAAGAAAATGGATTTGGATAAGCAGAATATATAAACCAATAAGTTCGCTCACTAATATACAAAATTAGTCAAATGCTACAACCACAACACATGTGATAAAAAATAAAAGAAAATTCACTGAAAACATTTTAAATATGAGATGATCAATGCAAAATTTGTGAGTTCCACAAAATAAAATCTATCATACACTGAGGATATGCTAATGACCACAGATTAAATGTATTTCCTACAAAATGAACCTTCTGGAATGTAGGGTGGATTAACAATAATTATCCACAAATGAAAACTTACTTCTTACTTTCAAAAATTTTATAGAATGTTTTTGTTTTTATCATCTCCAATGAAATTCATGCATTTTCCATTTATTGAACACAAAATCCATGCTTTTGCTTTGACTAAAAATTTTATGTTAGTAGTCATGCAAAAGGCTGTAAAAGAAGTGCAGTGCTTGCAGGGATGGCAAGTGACACTGCCTTTCACTAATTGCTAAGAAAGTGGAAGCAGTTGATGTAAATTCAAAAAATAACAGTATCTTTGCATGGGTAGAACTAGAAGGAAGTGGAAAAAAGTGCGGCATTTGGCAACTAACATGAATGGTGATTAATTGATAATTAAAAATATGAGAGGAAATATTTTCACTTGAAATACATTTCTTTTCTCCCTAAATTTTGAGATAAATATAAGGAAATGGGAGGAAGTCTGAACAAAGTTCAAAAGTACCCTTATCATAATGTTTTCCAAACAAACTAGTGATAATTTGTCAAATCACACTTCATGTTTCTTCATTTCCTTCTGTGATACAGACTGAAACAAAGAACAGAAAATATCTCTCTCCAAGTCCTTTCGTTTCCTTACAATATTCCCAAACATAAAATAGAAATCATACTTCTTTCCATCTGCACTCAATTCTAGCCATTTTTTCTCATTATATGAAACTTTCTGCGTAAACCTGAGAAAACTAGCAGAACAACACATCACAGTAGTTCATTTCATCAATTCAAAATTATCTAAAAGCAATCCATGCACAAAAATGCAGAATATCAAGCCAGCCCAACAATTGTTCAATCTAAAATGAAAGTTTTATAAAACTCTTACCTGTATATGAACAATGCAAAATATTATACTAGCAAGAGGCAACCAGCTCTCTTCAGGTGACAAAGAAAGATTCGACCTGACAAATCATAGAAAAATGTAGCTCAATAAAAAAAGCTTCTTAATAAACAGTCATGTACTCAATATAAGCAATAATATGACATCCAAGGTAAACAGGGCTTCATAACAACACATCATCTCCCCAGGAATGGATTGTGTAATGTAAGAAATATCATTCAAATGGGAAAATTTGGTCAAAAATTAAAAAAAAAAAAAAGGGCAAACCAAGAGGTAGCATCTGATTCCTAATTGAGAACTCTCACTTTCTCCTGCAATTATGTGTTGGACTCTTTGAAAAGAGAAAAGTGAAGGATAACCACATGTATGAGTGATACGGTATGATAAGGGCAATTGAGGAATCCAGATAACAGAGGTATCTCGAACATTATCTCTTTAAATAATTACACAGTCCTTTCCAGAAGCTGCAAAGGCTATGAGTAAGCAGTGATGTACATACGTGTATAAAAACTATATAGATCTTTATGTTGAATAATATTTGACTAATAGTGCATGTTGGAGAGTCATTTTGATACCACACAAATCTAATAAGTACACTTCTTGATAACCACAGAAAATCTAAAATAAATCACATAACTATATGACTTGGAGCAATGTCTCAATTGTCACAAAGATTATAAATATGTTAGGATGATGAGCACCTGATAACTTCTAACAAGGAAGATAACAACAAAACTCAGATTATTGAATAGTTAAACCTGAGGTATGGAGCCATGTATACAAGTGCATACACAGCATATCGCCGTTTCCCTGTATCAAGCCACGCAAATACCCAGCTCTGCAAGTTTCAAGAATATACCAATCAGCATAAATTCAGAAACCTTGAAATGGAAACACAATAAAATTTGAGTGCTTCAAAGCCCTGATATTTCTTTTACCCCTAGGTTAGGGTTTTATAGTGGTAGAACCCAATTAGATCTATTCCAAGTCAGCAAGACACCTTCAGATCAATAAAATTGGTCGATTTCAGTTTGCCCCTCAGCTCTGTAACCAGTACACGGATTTTTATAATACGCTTCTATTGAGGTATTTTTGGGAGCTATGCTAGGTAGTTAATTGTTTAGGAGGCCAATACAAGTTTCTTGAAGCCCTAAGGGCAAAGAGCACAGACAGTCTTAGTGCAATTTATCCGGTTTTTCCACAGAGTATTGCCTATCTTATATCAACCCAATATCAGATAGCTACTTACAAATAAGAGATAATCAAACGGAACGGAAACACGTGAAAGAACCGATTTGGGTATTCGCAACATCATAATTCTACTACGACAAATGAGTAAAAAACCTATATTATATGTATTGATACGGAAAAATTAAAAAAAGAATAATCCAATCTTTAAGAAGAAAAACGAAGGATCGAACCAGCCAATTGAAGTAAGGAATGAAGCCAATGATTCCCATGACAGCGAACCTCGCATCAGTACCATCTAAAACACTATCTCTCTCTTCTTGATCTTCTTCTTCTTCTTCTTCTATACTCGGTGTCACTGGAAACACCAAGGAGTTTAGCATACACGCGCCAATGGCTAAAGCGAAAGGCGCGTCTTTAGGTAAGTCCACTCTGCACTTGACATTTCGAGGTTTTGGGAGGGTTTGGTGAGGGTTTTTCGTGAGGAGGTCATGAAGGGAGGGTTTAGGATGAGGCAGTGGGGATGAGGAGTGGGAGGGTTTGTGTTTCAAAGGAGAAGAAGAGAAGGAAGAGGGAGGAGAGAAAGTGAGGGAGAGCGTAACCATGGGTCAGAGTGAGAGAAAGACTGAGACTGAGGGCACCAATACAGTAACATGGGAAGGTTCAGTTACGCTAGAGGAGGGAAGAGGAGAGGGACGGCGAGAGAGAGTTGCTATTGAGGAAAGGTGAGTTAAAAGCTACACTAGCTACGTGTTAAAAAATAAAGGAGGTGGGGGAGTGCGCTCCGCTGGCTACAAGTAGTCAATAGAGTCTCAACCACAGTGGCCAGGGGCCCGTAGTCCTAAAACTGGTGAATTAAAATAAGATTTGTAATTATTAAATACATTACGAAACAGATTATTTTGCTTACTATACCAGTAATATTATGCTCATTAGAAAAGTAGATATCTAATCCTTAATGTTTCACCTCTTTTCAATTTCAGTCCTAAATCTTTTAATTTTTATAGTGTATTCATCAATACTTAAACCAAAGCTATTATAATTTAATTATACGAACATTGATCCCAAACGAGATGAACTAAATTTGAACTTCTATCTCTATGTAAAATATAATAGTTAGTAAAATAAAAAACAAAAAGTTTATCAACACTTACAAATGTTAGCAAACAAGTCCTTTTATTAACGGCGGTAAATTTTCCATCCAAGTTTAGTAGGTAGCACAATGTGATAGGCAAAAGTAATGTTAATATATATATTAATTAAATATATTGTTTAAAAATTTAAAAAGCTAGGAAAATGAAAAATAAAAATAAAAAAGAAAAAGGGTAAAATAAGGATTAGATATCTACTTTTCTAATGAGCATAATATTACTGGTATAGTAAGCAAAATAATCTGTTTCGTAATGTATTTAATAATTACAAATCTTATTTTAATTCACCAGTTTTAGGACTACGGGCCCCTGGCCACTGTGGTTGAGACTCTATTGACTACTTGTAGCCAGCGGAGCGCACTCCCCCACCTCCTTTATTTTTTAACACGTAGCTAGTGTAGCTTTTAACTCACCTTTCCTCAATAGCAACTCTCTCTCGCCGTCCCTCTCCTCTTCCCTCCTCTAGCGTAACTGAACCTTCCCATGTTACTGTATTGGTGCCCTCAGTCTCAGTCTTTCTCTCACTCTGACCCATGGTTACGCTCTCCCTCACTTTCTCTCCTCCCTCTTCCTTCTCTTCTTCTCCTTTGAAACACAAACCCTCCCACTCCTCATCCCCACTGCCTCATCCTAAACCCTCCCTTCATGACCTCCTCACGAAAAACCCTCACCAAACCCTCCCAAAACCTCGAAATGTCAAGTGCAGAGTGGACTTACCTAAAGACGCGCCTTTCGCTTTAGCCATTGGCGCGTGTATGCTAAACTCCTTGGTGTTTCCAGTGACACCGAGTATAGAAGAAGAAGAAGAAGAAGATCAAGAAGAGAGAGATAGTGTTTTAGATGGTACTGATGCGAGGTTCGCTGTCATGGGAATCATTGGCTTCATTCCTTACTTCAATTGGCTGGTTCGATCCTTCGTTTTTCTTCTTAAAGATTGGATTATTCTTTTTTTAATTTTTCCGTATCAATACATATAATATAGGTTTTTTACTCATTTGTCGTAGTAGAATTATGATGTTGCGAATACCCAAATCGGTTCTTTCACGTGTTTCCGTTCCGTTTGATTATCTCTTATTTGTAAGTAGCTATCTGATATTGGGTTGATATAAGATAGGCAATACTCTGTGGAAAAACCGGATAAATTGCACTAAGACTGTCTGTGCTCTTTGCCCTTAGGGCTTCAAGAAACTTGTATTGGCCTCCTAAACAATTAACTACCTAGCATAGCTCCCAAAAATACCTCAATAGAAGCGTATTATAAAAATCCGTGTACTGGTTACAGAGCTGAGGGGCAAACTGAAATCGACCAATTTTATTGATCTGAAGGTGTCTTGCTGACTTGGAATAGATCTAATTGGGTTCTACCACTATAAAACCCTAACCTAGGGGTAAAAGAAATATCAGGGCTTTGAAGCACTCAAATTTTATTGTGTTTCCATTTCAAGGTTTCTGAATTTATGCTGATTGGTATATTCTTGAAACTTGCAGAGCTGGGTATTTGCGTGGCTTGATACAGGGAAACGGCGATATGCTGTGTATGCACTTGTATACATGGCTCCATACCTCAGGTTTAACTATTCAATAATCTGAGTTTTGTTGTTATCTTCCTTGTTAGAAGTTATCAGGTGCTCATCATCCTAACATATTTATAATCTTTGTGACAATTGAGACATTGCTCCAAGTCATATAGTTATGTGATTTATTTTAGATTTTCTGTGGTTATCAAGAAGTGTACTTATTAGATTTGTGTGGTATCAAAATGACTCTCCAACATGCACTATTAGTCAAATATTATTCAACATAAAGATCTATATAGTTTTTATACACGTATGTACATCACTGCTTACTCATAGCCTTTGCAGCTTCTGGAAAGGACTGTGTAATTATTTAAAGAGATAATGTTCGAGATACCTCTGTTATCTGGATTCCTCAATTGCCCTTATCATACCGTATCACTCATACATGTGGTTATCCTTCACTTTTCTCTTTTCAAAGAGTCCAACACATAATTGCAGGAGAAAGTGAGAGTTCTCAATTAGGAATCAGATGCTACCTCTTGGTTTGCCCTTTTTTTTTTT